>OY482672.1:88920266-89520266 GCA_960531455.1 Urophora cardui | reverse complement strand
TGGGTAAATGTGTGCTATGTAGTAAGCGACTGAAGTGCGGTAATAGACCTTTTTTTTCAAGTGCCACGAGATGAGGAGTGTAAAATGCAGTGGGAGTTAGCTTGTAATATGACGCTTGGGGAAAATGATAGGGTGTGTGGAGATCACTTTCTTCCATCTAATATCCTAAGTTTGGGTGTACGAAAAAGTTTGCTACCAGATGCGGTCCCGCATCCTCATGCGTTTGTCAGTGAGGAAAAAGAAAACACGGAATATTTGGTGTGTGAAAATACAGAGTAAGTGTTTATTTAATTCTTTAGATGGGTCAGCTTCGGTATACACGGTAGGCAGGAAGCGACGATAGGTTGCATGAAAATGTCGAGAAAAAAGGAAAGTGGGGTTGTGTTATGTGATGTTTATAGATGGAACATCCGTTGAAATTAAAATCCGAGCTGCTCCTTTTTCAAGGATATCCACATTTTTTGTTTTTTTTGAAAGGATCAAATATTGAGAAAATCGAAAATTCGCCACCGTCCAAATTTTTCCGATTTCAATACATTATTTGGTCGCTAAGGGATACAAAAAAAGGTATTAAAAAGAAAAATGGACACCTGTAGTGGAAAAATCCAATGTGAACAGGATCTAAAGGATAACCACTGAAATATAAAATAACACAAAAAGTACCCACTTTAATTTGCGTATAGCTCCTAACATTTTAACTCTACGTGAAAATTCCTTATAATATGTTTCATTCAGAATAAATAAAGGAATATTTCTTTGATATACAATTTTGATGTACCTGCAGTGGTTAATGCACTTTGGTCCATCTAAAGTGAAAATTTCAAAAAAAAAGTACGTTTTTTTTATGGTGCTATTTTAAGTTCAAATATTTTTCTAGTTTATGTAAATATTTTAATCTAATGATCCAATTCTCATTCTTACATATCTATACATTAATATTAAAAAGAATTAGAGCTGAAATACGCGCTAGCTGTGCACGGTGGGCGGTAAGCAACAATAGGTTGCATGAAAATATCGAAAAAACGATCGCCGGCTAAACACTTACGTAAAATGATATTCTAATATACTTCATAAACACACAGCAAACGTGAATAAAATCTCCAACATTTTTTTTAAACGAAAATTAGTACCAGCACACAGCTAGGCACACATTCGTTGGGCCATCGTTTTTACGATATTCCCATGCAACCTATTGTTGCTTCCCGCCCACCGTGCACAGCTAGCGCGTATCTCAGCTCTAACTCTTTTTTAGTATTAACGTAGAGATATGTAGAAATGAGAGTTGGATCATTAGATTAAAATATTTACATAAACTAGAAAAATATTTGAACTTAAAATAGCACCATAAAAAAAACGTACTTTTTTTGAAATTTTCACTTTAGATGCACAAAAGTACATTAAGCACTGCAGGTACATCAAAATTGTATATTAAAGAAATATTTCTTTATTTATTCTGAATGAAACATATAATAAGAAATTTCCACGTAGAGTTAACATTTTAGGAGTTATACGCAAATTAAAGTGGGTACTTTTTGTGTTATTTTATATTTCAGTGGTTATCCTTTAGGTCCTGTTCACATTGGATTTTTCCACTACAGGTGTCCATTTTTCTTTTTAATACCTTTTTTTGTATCCCTTAGCGACCAAATAATGTATTGAAATCGGAAAAATTTGGACGGTGGCGAATATTCGATTTCCTCAATATTTGATCCTTTCAAAAAAAACAAAAAATGTGGATATCCTTGAAAAAGGAGCAGCTCGGATTTTAATTTCAACGGATGTTTCATCTATAAACATCACATAACACAACCCCACTTTCCTTTTTTCTCGACATTTTCATGCAACCTATCGTCGCTTCCTGCCTACCGTGTATAATGCTCCGCCGTAATATTTTTTTTAAAGAAATCCTGCATTGATAAACTAAGTTTCCGCCAAATTTTGTTTAAATTTCGGTGATCTATATAACCCCCTCCACCAAAAAAAAAACCAAAAATTTCTGACCGGGTGAATTACATTGAAATTCTCCCTTTTATATGCCGAAGCCAATAATATAGAACACGCTGAACTTAGTTCCAATGTATAATTAATTAAGTCAGGTATTCTAATTGAAGTAAAATTATTTTAATTTAGCTCAATTCCCAACCGTCCTGTTTTCGCATATGCAATGACTGGTGGTGATATATTTTCTAATGTTGTCATGGAGTCATCCATGGCCAATTCAAATATAAGTAATGTATCCGAGAAACCAGCTGTAGTTTTTAAAACTAGCGAAACTCAAACAGAGTAAGTGTATCGTGGCACACAAATAGGTATTTAACTAATCGTCGTTGAAGATGCATTTTTGCGTAAGAGGTATTAAATTACATACCTCTTACGCAAAAATGCATCTTCAACGACGTAATGTGTAATGACATATGTATGTATGTACTTTTAGTACTACAATTTTGAAGTCGAATACTCAGTTCGAAATTACTCGGCTAAAGGAAGAGCTTCGAGCTATGAAGACGACAAATCGGGAGTTGGAGAGCCAACTTATGGAGTCCAACGCCATAATAAATATTTTAAAAACAATTTTTACAGAAGGACAAATGCGGAAGATGATTCTCCCTTGTAGGTTACCTTTTTTAAGAGTTAATAAATGTTGTTAAGTAGAAAAAATTATTTATTATAGCGAAAAACGTGAAATGGTCGTGGAAGGACATTTTTAGCGCGATATGCCTTCATGCGGCAGGCCCTCGCGCGTACAATCATTTATACGAGAAGGAGTTTCCGCTTCCACATGTCTCAACAAAAATAATTAAATAATAATCCAAAAAAAAAAATTTTTCATAAAATGTTACAAAAAAAAAATGCTAAAACAGCGTGAATTGAAATAAATCAAATAAATACAAAAAAAAACCCACAAAAAAAAATATATAAAATTGCAAAAAATTCCAAAAAAAAAATTTAAAAATTTACAAAACGTACAAAAAAATTACAAAACTTAAAAAATTCGAAAAAAAAACATAAACTGCTAAATTAGAAAGCAAAAGTCCTGGGAAAGGCACAACATTTTCAACAAAAATAGCAAAGTTATAATTAAAATGAACTTTTGAATAATACGCATATCTGTACCACTCCACCACCATACAAATTAGCGGCACTTCCAAAGCACCGTAACGCGTACATATATTTATATAAACGGCTCTCCAAGAAAGCCCAACAATTATACACATTGGCACATGGCATGGTAACGCCAAAAAGCACATTCACTTGAACGGTATATTTGGCAATATGACGTAAACGGTGGCGTCCAAAGCAGAACATGTCATATTAACGCCAGAAATCGCATTCATGTACAATAACAACACAGTCACTTGAGATGAACGGTATATATATTTGGCAATAGGGTGTAAACGGTGGCGTCCAAAGCAGAGCAGCAGCAGTAGAAGTTAGCGGCGCAGAATTAGCGGCGGCGGTAGCGTATGGTGAGGCGGAAAATGTATATATGCATGCATACGTATTCAAGATGATAGTTATTTACTTATATACATACATTCAAATTTGATTACATATATGTGTATACACATAATTTCTATCATTTTAATTCCATTGAATTTTCTAATGACATATAAATTTTCATTTTTAAAAATTACAATTCAAATTCAAATTTAAAATACGTACATACATACAATAGATACAGTGATAAAATCACCAAATGCATAGTATATACAATAGGAGTTTTAAGCTCGATTAAATAGTTACATTTAATTTTTAATATAATACAGTTAAATTATACCTGTTACTGTATATTCGGTATGTGTATATGTGTATATGCATACAAATAAATACAGTCTCGGCGAAATTTAAAACACATAAAATTTGAAATGTCATATGTGTATAAATATGTACATACAGCATTGCCGACGGAGCAGAACATACATTTTGATTGCTGTATGTGAATGCATATGCATATAAACACATACAATCTAAATATCATAAAAATTTTTTTTGGAAATAACTAAAAATGCTTTAGTAAGAAAAAGCACATATATATATATAATTCTTTTGCTTGTGAAACGGTGCGGCCGACACGTTAAAATAAAATTTTTTTTGATGAAAGCGGTGCGTCCGTAAAAATTTAAAACATAACTCTTTTTGCTTGTGAAACGGTGCGGCCGTCACGTAAAATATAATTCTTTTTGTAGTGCAACGGTGCGGCCGTCACGGTAAACAACAATGATTTTTTTGCTATAAAACGGTGCGTCCGTTACTTATGTATACCAGTACATAAAAATATATTTCTTTTTTGCTTTGAAACGGTGCGTCCGTTATAATACCTGCTATTTCAACTTGCCATTTGATATTTCGTCTAATTTTTCCCGGTTATTTCTTGCATAATTAAATTGTACAGTTTGTACCAAATTGTTAAAAATCAATTTACACATACATATGTACGTAAAATTCAACTCCATTTAATACCAGCAATTTTAATTAAAGTTTTCAGCCACTTTGAGCTTTTTCCAAATTTTGTTTTGCATTTTGTCGAACCACCCTAATACGCATATGTATGTATGTGTATACAGATTTTTTCACATAAGCCTGGTATACGTAAAATGCAATAATTTATAGATTTCTTAACTGAATATTGATTTTATAATTTAATTAGATTCCTGATTAAATTTTTTTGGAAAATTAAAATTACAATTTGTGAAAATAACTAAAGTCTTTTGTTGTACATGGAAACAACCCAATGGTCATCCTATACCCAGTTGCTCCTTTTGCTTACTAACATGTCATGCATGTTACTAACATTTCTATATAATTTTCAGTCGTAAACTTCTGGACATCGGAATTATTAAGCAAAATTTTTTTAAATATTTTGGAAATTTCAACATTTATTATTCAACATTTCACATACAATTTCGGATTGGAACCACAATAGGTAAATAATTTTTTTTTCTAAATTCTTGGAGACAAATTTAAAATTTTTTCTCATATTTATCAGATGACAAATTTCAACAATCAATTAAAAGAATTTCGTTCAAATTTTAATAAAGTTACTAAACGTATTTTAAACACTGGGCGACGTGTTACAACAAAGCAAGAAAAGCTAGACGAATACAAAGAAGACTTAATCCGGACATACAATCAAATTTTATCACATACAGATTCACATTTCGGTAAAGAAGTTAAGCCTGAGTCAGTGATTAAAACTTTAACGCGTTGTAGAAAACAAATTATCGATTGCTTTTTGGTAATTAAGTGCAGAGTAAAAGTACCAAAAGATTTTTCTGAATTAATTAAAGCTGACGTCATTTGCTCTGACACAGATACAGAAGAAGAATTTTCCGACGCTCAATCAACTGGCGAATCCATAACTGATACCGTAAACCCCATCTGTTCTATTTCATTAGCTGAAGATTTTTTTGGTTTTGAATCCCGACATACCACTCATACAGAATCCGTAAATTTCTCTAATACACAAACAATAGAAATGGCTACCACAGAACAGAAGAAAAATTTTATTGCGATGTGCGCACCCATAATAAGAGAAAACTACAATGGCGATCCATTAGCATTAGATTCCTTCCTAGACAAAATTGAATTAATAGAAGGTCTAACAGAAGCAAACCTTGAGACAACTCTTATATCTTTTGTCAAATCGAAACTTGAAGGAAAAGCACGGGAAGCAATTCCGACTATTGTAACGTCAATGCAAGACATCAAAGACGCTCTGAGAATACGTATAAAACCAGATAATTCCAAGGTAGTTGCCGGAAAAATAGCTTCACTAAGAGTTGCTAATAATAACTTAACAGATTTTGCCAAACGTGTAGAAGAACTAGCTGATGCCTTAGAACGATCACTGATAATCGAAGGCATGTCGAAGGCTAAGGCGCATGAAATGGCAGTCGAGCAATCTGTAGATGTTTGCAGATTACATACACGCTCTGACTTAGTGAAAGCAATTCTGACATCGACTCCCTTCACTGATGCAAAAGACGTAGTAGCAAAGATGATCGTAGAACAAAATAATCAGGCGACAGAAAGACAGGTTTTAGCTTTTCGCTCAAGATTTCCCAATCACAGCAATTTTCGTAATAACAATAACAACTTCAATAGATACAACAACAATAGCAATTTCAATAGATACAACAACAATAACTATAATAGGTTCAACAGCAACAACAACAACAACTTTAATAGGTACAACAATAATACCAGTAGGTATAACAACAACAACAACCAAAATAGACAAAACAACAATTATCGGCAAAATAACGACAATAGGGGTAATAGCAATTCGCGTAATAACAACAACAATCAAAATAGAACCAACATCAACAACGGAAATTCCAATACGCGAAATAACACAAATGTTCGCGCTTTAAACGCGGAAGCCCCTCAGCAGCGAACACTGAGGGACGACGAAGCGATAAGCGATTAAATGCGAAAAATATTTTTTGTTTGAATTTAAATTACTCGGACTTTGTCGAAATTTATATAACCGGATCTAACAAATTATGCACATTTTTACTAGATACACAGGCTGATATTTCTTTGATTAAAGTTTCAAGTCTCAATAAGAATATTCCCATCAACAAAGACGATATAGTTAACATCACTGGCGTGACATCAAATACTGTTTCTACTTTAGGTAAAATAAACATAGACTTACATTTCTCAAATATTCCCATCGGACATAATTTACATGTGGTAAATGATGATTTTAATATCCCATCAGATGGTATATTGGGTAAAGACTTTCTCAAATATAACAAATGCGTTATAAATTATTCAAATAATAGCATCTCATTCTGGGCAAACAATGAAAGAGTCAATATGCCAATCCTTCACGGAACAGAAAGCGATATGTGTATTATACCACCAAGGTGTGAAGTTTTTCGAATTTTTGACTTAGGTCACTCAACGACTCCACTTTTCGTTGAATCTCAAGAAATACAAAAAGGAGTATTTACAGCAAGATGCATTGCTAATTCTGGCAACCCAGTAATAAAATTAATCAATACCACAAATGACATACAATTCGTAAAGAAAAATTCCATTCGGACGGAAAAACTAGCAAATTATCACGTCTATGTTATTAATAAAACAAACGCAGACGAAAAACGTATTAACGAGCTCACTTCAATTTTAAAAAATCAATTTCCTAAAAATTATCCATCTGAACTTTTAGACCTTTGCATACAATATGCTGACATATTTGCACTTAACAACGACAAAATGACATTAAATAATTTTTATGAGCAAAAACTACGTGTATCTGACACCGAGCCGGTGTATGTGAAAAACTATCGTTTACCATATTCTCAGCGAGAGGAAATAAACAAACAAGTAACAAAATTATTAGAAAATGATTTAATTGAAGAAAGTTATTCAAACTATAACAGCCCTCTTATACTAGTTCCCAAAAAGAAAGTTAATGGTGAAAAAGCTTACAGAATGTGTGTTGATTTTCGTGCAGTTAACAAGAAGCTAATAGCTGACAAATTTCCATTAGCACGAATTGACGATATTTTAGACAATCTCGGCAGAGCCAAATATTTCTCCACCTTAGATCTTTTTTCTGGATTTCACCAAATACCTTTACATGTTGATTCACGTGATATAACTTCATTCTCTACTGATCGCGGAGCTTATAGATGGAAAGTATTGCCATTTGGTTTGAATATTGCACCAAACTCGTTTTCAAGAATGATGACCATTGCATTTTCAGGCGTACCATCAAACGTAGCTTTTCTTTATGTAGATGACATTATCGTCATTGGCTGTAACGAATCACATCACATTAAAAATTTGACTAAAGTTTTCGACACTTGCAGATCTTTCAATCTCAAGCTAAATCCGAATAAATGTAATTTTCTCAGACCCGAAGTGACATTTTTAGGTCACAAATGTTCAGCTAAAGGACTGTTACCAGACGACTCAAAAATAGATGCAATTAGGAAATATACAAAACCAACAGACAAAGACGCTGTAAGACGTTTCGTCGCTTTTGCGAACTACTACAGACGCTTTATTCCGAATTTTGCATCTCTGGCAGCACCTTTAAACAAATTGAGTAGAAAAAGAGTCGAATTTAACTGGGACAAAACATGTGATGAAGCCTTTGATGCATTAAGAGCATCCCTAATGTCACCTAAATTGTTACAATACCCAGATTTTTCCAAACAGTTTATCATCACAGTAGATGCTTCAAAAACTGGGTGTGGAGCAATACTAAGCCAAAATCATCAAGGCAACGACTTACCTATTTGCTACGCTTCAAAATCTTTTAATAACGCAGAACAGAAAAAACCAGTAATCGAGTTAGAGTTATTAGCTATACATTTCGCAATAAAACAGTTTAGACCTTATGTGTACGGTACACATTTCACGGTAAAATCAGATCATAGACCGTTAGTATACCTCTTCAACATGAAAGATCCTGCATCTAAATTAGCAAGAATAAGATTAGAACTTTCAGAGTATAATTTCACCATAGAGTACATTAAAGGTAAATCGAACGTAGGAGCTGATGCCCTTTCGCGTATTACTATCAACGAATTAAAAGATGCAACAAAAAGCATTCTTACGGTACAAACGCGATCAAAAACCAAACAGTTGAAACAACAACAAGAAACGGCAATACCAATTAATAAAGATAAAAATATAGAGTTACATGTTTATGATAAATTTTCGTACGATTATTTGAAAAAGATACCGAGAGTAAAAACATACATTAAATACGATAAAAATAATTCCATTTTGAATTTAGAAATATGCGCGCATCTTAAACATAAAAAGATAGAATTACTTAATTTTACGCCTGTTAACGAAAAAACAAATTTCGATGAGTTGTTTTCGCGGCTTGAATTAGAAGCCAACAAGCGTAATATTAAGATATTAGAATGGCCAAAAGATGATCTATTTTTTAATCACATTTCGATTCAGTTATTTAAAGTCCATGGCAATAAAATTTTAAAAACGTTAGAAATCATGCTAACCGATCCTGTCGAAACAGTTACCGATGAAGAAAAGAAACAAAAACTACTAGAAATTTATCATAATGATCCGATTAGTGGAGGACACTGCGGAGCAAAGAAATTATATGCTAAACTTCGTACAAAATATTTTTGGAAAAACATGACGCGTGATACGTCAAAATTTGTTAAAAATTGCCAAAAATGTTTAGTAAATAAAATCAAACCAAAAACAAAAGAAAATCTTGTTATAACGCCAACACCCAGCAAACCATTTGAAGAAGTCATAATAGATACAATAGGACCTTTGCCAGAATCCAAATTTGGTAACAAGTTCGCTGTTACTATAATATGCGATTTGACAAAATACTTAATTACAGTAGCCATACCAGACAAAAGTGCTAAAACAGTAGCCTCAGCAATTTTCGAAAGTTTTATTTTAGTATATGGCACAATGAAAAGCATTAGAACCGATTTAGGTACAGAATATAAAAATGAAATTTTTTTAGAGTTAACTCGTATTTTAAATATAGACCATAATTTCTCAACAGCGCACCACCATGAAACTGTTGGTACAATAGAAAGAAACCATAGGGTATTCAACGAATACATACGAGCATACATAAACGAAACTTTTTCTGACTGGGATACTTATTTGAAGTATTTTACCTTTTGGTACAATACTACGCCCAATACCGTTTTTGACAACAAATTTACTCCATTTGAGCTTGTTTTTAGCAAAAAAGCCACATTGCCAAATGAAGTAAATAAAACAGAAATAGATCCACTTTATAATGCAGATAATTACGCCAAAGAAGCAAAATTTCGCATGCAAAAATCGCATGCACTAGTTAAAGAACTAGTTCACAAACATAAACTTGCTAATAAAGAGCAATATGACAAAAATTCTCGGCCAATACAATTAAAAGAAAATGACCTTGTATTAATTCAAAAAGAGCCAAGACTCAAACACGAAAATATTTATGAAGGTCCTCACGTAGTAAAATCAGTAGACGGTGTGAACGTCACTGTTTTTGATAAAACAAAAAATAAGCTTAAAACGGTACATAAAAACCGAATTCAGAAAGTAAATTATTAAGAAATTTGTTTAGTAAAGTAGATTTTTTCCTCCTAGTAGATAACGTTTTTGTAGTACATCACATTAAGACTTATACAAAAAGAAGAGAAAAAAAACAAAAAAAAAAAATCATTAAGAAATCTTGAATTCATACTTATAAGATTATATGTTAATTAATAATTAGCATGTAAATATATACATATAAGTAAACCTATACCACATACATAAATCAAAATTTAATGCTTGTAAATAAAAAATATTAAAATCAATAAGTTAATTATTAAGAAAATGAAAAATTTCAATGAAAATGTAAATTATAATGATAATGTAAATTATAATGATAACGTAAATTATAATGATAATGTAAATTATAATGATAATGTAAATTATAATGATAACGTAAATTATAATGATAATGTAAATTATAATGATAATGTAAATTATAAAATTGCTTGGGTCAAGAAAGTCCTGTGGAGAGGGTGGAATTCCCTAACCAAATGACTCGCTCGCCCAAAACAATTTTTTTCCCTTCCATAAATGTAATGCAAAAGACAGGCCTTGGTAAATCGGATCCATTTACCAGGACCTGCCTTTTCGAAAAAGGGGGAAGGTGTAGTGCCGTGTTAACGCACCCACTTTTAGTGCCGCGTGAATGCACCCACTGTCAATGCAAATGCAGCCCTGCACTCATGTACCAAAGAAAAGCTCTAAACATGTAAGCAACGAGTACATGAGTGTAGGGATAGCGAGTACGGCTTATGACAAGCCGGGCGGCCATTTAAAAATTCATTCGCGAATTGGACTCGAAATTATTAAGTGGTGAAAGTGGAGTGCGCTAACTGAAATAAAATAAGAAAAAAAAATAAATTGTAAAACAGTTGCTATATATATTAAAGAAATAAAAAGAACTCAAGATTAAAAACTAAAACAACTAAATAAAGAATTTTTAATTTAATTAAAAGAAAAATAAAGAACACAGTTTCGTGCGTGGAACAGGTGGATGTGCATTAAGGTGGCACATCATTATAGAGTATTTGTCTCTTTTCAACGTACAGAAGAAATGTTTTTGCGCTATTATAACTCTGACGAGTTTTATGGCCGAGCTTCTCTCCCATTTCGAGGTGTGCTCCTTTTGTTTTTCCTACCATTGGACAGTTTTATGCCGGCTCCGAACGGTGTCATATAGGCATGAGGAAAGCAAACCATTTATTTGAAAAAATTCAGCAGCCTTTATATGAAAGTATTCACTGATGCCACCTCATGATGAATTTCATCAGTGATTCATAAAGGATTAATTTCAGATTTTTACTGCTGGGTATATTTTGTATATGTTTCTTCTTCTTCTTAGTTATTTTCAGGTGCAGCCAATTTTCATTATGAGCCGGATTGTTTCAGTAAAAATTTATCTTGACCCAGACCCAGATGTAATAACTGAAATGCCCCAATTATAAAATACAAAAAACTTCACTTGATATAGATAACCCGTTTTTCCCGAATCCCGTGGTAGATAATGCAAAAATTTTTGTATTCTCCGATGCGCCACATTTACTAAAGCTTATAAGGAATCATTTTTTGGATACCGGATTATATTTGAGCTTACGATTTCTCGAGTTCAGAAATAGCGGTCCCTGCAAAAATTCCGAGTACTCCATTTGCTAATCCATGGAGTGCTCGCTATGGACCAACCGATTACTTCATAACTTGCCGCATTTCATACAAAAAATATGGTCCATTTAACATTGCATGTCATTGCAATGGAGTATATACTCCAGTCCCGAATAACAATCAAATTAATCCATGGAGTACCTACATTGGATTAGTTGATGGAGTACCTAACAGTTTGCCGAACATAACAACAAAAACCAAATGTTTATCGCGACGACGACGAATGACGTGTATACATCCAAACATATGTATGTGTGCAGTTATGTATATATACACATATCGTCGTCGTCGCCATAAACATTTGGTTTTGTTATGTTCGGATAAATAAGAACCGATGCAGATATACGAATCGGTCGTTTGGGCTATGTTAGTGGTCACTTTGAAAGTACTCCAACCTACCACAAATGGAGCATATAATCCAATGATTTTTGCAGGGGTATAAGCATACTATGCTGTCTCGTAGCTTGTTCTGCTTGTATGTATGTACTTACATGCGTATGAATATGTGTCATTTACGCCATTCCCAGTTGTTTTTCGCAAAATTCCGAGCGAAATACAATTAAAATTTCATAAAATTAAATTTTTTCTTTCCAATGACATACGAGAAATTTTTGATATTCATATTTTTTTGACACAATACACATAATATGTTATCGAGAGAAATCCGAGAAACGAGATTTAATCGGTTTTCTCGATCCTCGAATTTCTCGACACTGCTCGAGATCGAATCGTAAGCCCTACTTTATATATAAAGGCGAATTACTGACTGTGCAAACAATAGACCAGTTGGTGACACATGCATCTTCCCAATCAGATGCGTCAATTGTGCATAAAATTACAGAAGACCATTTGTCAGTAAAAGGAATTGGTGGTAATTTGCATAAAACAATTTCTTATGTATGCATATAATCTTCTTAAACTTTCAGGAAAGCAAAAGGTAAAATTGGCAGCCCAGCTATTTTCTCATACAACTGCTAATGCAATCAAGCGTTGTTATGTATCGGGTTATGTTCTACGTAACCCAGTGGAGGCAGCAGAGATGTTCCAGTTGGTGAATGACTGGTTTGACGTTCTTAATTCGTCAATGCAGGCCCGACGAGAGGGGGGAGGGGCTGAGGAGGTCAATTGCCCGGGCCCGGGCTTTAGAGGGCCCGGGAATCTCAAAATGATATTCAAGTTTTTGCTTACAGAAAATAAACAAACAACACCTTTAATCACCTTTCGTAGATAGCAATCATTTTAAATTTCAACAAATTTTATAAATCTCTTAATGTGTCCTCACCCCACTTAAGGAATTGTTGGTTTTTGGCGTCGACTTTGCAGCATAAACTTGAATTCGTTTTCTGTTGCAACAGAAAAATTCGGTATGATGCATATTCTTATACAGCGATATGGGTATTTCCTGGGCGTTTCGGACGGTATGTTCGCACGATTTTTTGAACTTTTGAGGCAGAAATATCGCGAAATATTGTATCGTTTTATGATAAGGAAAGATTTAGGCCACAGCTAATGATTAAAGTATGTTAGCGACAGAAATTTACTTTAATGCCTCTGTTTTAGCCACTTAAACTGCGTTCCGGACGCTACAAAAACACTTCCATTTTTTTAAGTGTCTAAAACAGAGGCATTAAACTAAATTTCTGTCGCTTACATACTTTAATCATTAGCCGTGGCCTAAATCTTTCCCTTTATCATAAAGCGATACAATAATTCCCGATATTTCTGCCTCAAAAGTTCAAAAAATCGTGCGAACATACCGTCCGAAACGCCCAGGAAATCGTAATTTAACCGTAGAAGTGTTAACATCAATTCAAGTAAAACAAGTGTAGACTTTTTAGTCGTGAAATAAAGCGGTGTGAATTAAGAAGTAAATAAAGACTTTTATTTAACAATTTAGTGATACGAAGCCGATAGAAATAATCGAGCTATCGACAAATACGTAACAATTGGAAAACAAACGAAGCTTGCGAAGCGTTCAGCAGAATCAGTCTTTTGTACGCATATTGTCATATTGTGAGTGGCGAATGAACTTTTTCGCCTGCCTTGTGATGTTGCCATTCAAACAAATTGAATAAGTTCATCCGAATTTGACGTTTCTGTCACTTACCAGAGGTGGGAAACTATCGATAGTCCCACCATCATTTCATTCGCTTCGCAAGTGACAATATACGTATTGATATACCAAATTGCTACCAACAAATATTTGTATTCCAATTTAAAGAAATTTATTTCATACAAATAAAGAAATATGTATTTAAACAGAATTCATTCAGACCTATGGTCCCATGGACAATATTACTCAGTATGACCCATGGATTCGGAAACTGGATGTGCCTTTTGAACAATATATTTGACCCACCCTAATATGTATATTTCTATGTAAACATATTTACTTGATCTGTATTAATGTATAGATAAATTAAAGCTCGTAACTATATATTTATTGAATTTTGATTTTGAGAATTCGTTCATTTAGTATGGGGACCCGTAGTTATTTTGACCCCAGCGGCCCTGCGTCAATGAGAACTTTTTCATATCCTGGAAAGGTATCTTAAAAAGGGTTTCAATCAGGGTTTTTATTAATTAAATTATTTAAAGGAACCTTTTGGAAGGGCTCCCGCACATCAGAAGGAAGTGGTGGCGAATATGAACAATTTCATGTTGTCACAAATTATTCCTAGAAAAGATATGCAAAAGCGTAGAGCACTGGAGCCTTTTCAAAAATGGATAGTGCAGACGAACAGAGCGTTGGTTGGGCTTTATGAATATCTGCAATAAATCTCAGATGTGGAATACGTCCTTACAAGCCGATTAAACCAAGATGTGTTAGAGCATTTCTTTGGAGCTATCCGCAGCAGAGGCGGTCTTAACGATCACCCAACTCCAAAGGAGTTTAAGTATAGATTGCGGAAATACATCTTGGGTAATAAGGGCAAATAAATAACATGTTATTCAAAATCATCTTTCCCAATTATGTAATTACAACTCGCGATACGGAACTGTTAAGGAATACGGGTAATGTCCAGAGAGACACCACCGAGTGGCTTAATCCTTCATCGATTAATATTTCATATAGCAGCGCTGAGAGGGACGCAACTGCCATGGGCAGCTATAACAACAACAACGACGACGACGTAGATGATGCACGTGATGTGGAAATTGAGCCAGTTATTGAGGCGCTTGCAACATCGCAACCAGAGGACTGCGGACCTCTTCATGAGGATGCCCTTGAATATATATTAGGGTATATAATCAAGAAGATGGGTCTCAGTGAGCATGAAAGCAGCGAGTATTCGATGACTTGGGTAGACCAGCTTTCCAAGGGTTCTTTAAAAAAGCCATCGCCACAGTTTTTACAAGGCATTAAAAGATTGGAGTCGTTTTTTACGAACTGCATGGAAAAAACATTGTGCATTGCCGAAATATTAAGAAGTACTTGCTTGAAAGAAGCGCAGAAGTGGAACTTCCAGAAATCGTAAAGCGGTTTTTTACAAATGCAGAATCCACTTCCGTATAAAGACTCGAATAGGCGTTTAAAAATACAAAAAGCGAAGTAGAGGATAATGGGTCACAAAAAGTTAATTAAAATTAAATTATAAAAACGATGCAGCAATAATACCCGGATATACAAATACATACACACATTTTAAATGGCTCTTTTCAGAGCCGCAATAAGTTTAACAAAAAGTCAAAAAATTTAACAATACAATTTTACAATGTCCACAGAAACTGGAAAGAGATCAAAAATATGCATTAAGAACTCAATCGCAACAACGCGAACTAAGACGTGCTTTTACATTTAAAAAGAACTAGTTTAAATAATTTTTTATTGGTAAATATGCACTGCCGTTTAATATAAATAAGTCACACAATTAATCAAATATGCAAGTGTTTTAAAATAGAGAAAACGCCAAATTGATACAATCGAAAAATGTACATACATATTTTGTAGCATTTGTTCATATGGCAACCAATTTACACACATTAATTAATTAGACCGTTAACATCATCCATAACACCATCAACCAAAGTTATTCTTCTTTAGCACATATAAAACAGAACTTTGTGGCAATAATTTTTGCATGCCATTTTCGATGTTATTGTTATTTTCGGTACCCAACAAGAAAAAGTTTGATCGTTTGGCACGATAGGCGAAAATTTGCCTTGTCCTGGGAATGTCTGGCAAAGTTGAAACTAAAATTGTTTCTACAAGAAAAAAAAGGAAATTATTTTAATACATAAAAGGATAATAATCTTAGAGTTGTCAATACATATGCTTCACTTCAGTTCCCTTGCTAGTTATACAGGTCGACAAATTTTTGTAACAGAAATAATATTAAAATTTTCTAGAGGATTTTGGTGCGCTGAATCTGAAGTCAGATCTTCGATGCTATGTGGAGATATAATATAAATTTATTTCATTCTAACGAACAGTTTGATGATACCAATTCCATACTTCCATAATATAACATATTGCCTAAAAGCGTGCTTCAAATTTTTTAATTAATTTGCAATATTGCAATTTAACGAAATCACGAAAAACAAAATCCAGAAACACATAATCCAGAAATACACAATCCAGATTCGACCAAATCCCGACTAATCAAAATCCAGACACGACCAAATCCAGACTAATCATAATCCAGACACTTCACAATCCAGACAAAAAAATCCCGATTTTTTTTAAACTATTTTTATATTTGTCTGGATTTTTTCACGTTTAATAAGCATCATAACAGTGTTATTGTTTTTGATTTTATTGTTGTTGTTGGTGTTGGTAAGAATCTGGTTGTTGTTTCTTTCATCTTCTTCTTATTCTTCTTCTTTATCGTCATTATCATCATCCTCATTCTTCTTCTTCTTCTTATTTTTATTCTTCATCATCATCATCATCGTCATAATCCTCCTTATTCTTATTCTTCTTCTTATTATTTCTTTTTATTATTTTTCTTCTACTTCTTCTTCTTATCTTTATTCTTCTTCATCGTCGTCATAATCCTCATTCTTCTAGTTCTTCTTCTTCTTATTTTTATTCTTCATTATTATCATCATCATCATCGTCATAATCCTCATTATTCTTCTTCTTATTTTTATATTTTTTCTTCTACTATTTCTTCTTCTTATTTTTATTCTTCTTCATCATCGTCATTGAATAATTCCGTGAGAATTATGCAAAAGAAAGAAAAGAAAACACTTGTTAGGTACGTTATAATACGTATGTATAAAATTCGTGGAATTTTATTTCAATATTAAATGTACAAAACAAGGTTCTTAAAAATTAAATATAAGTGTAACTTACGTTGTAGATGTTGACGAGGTGTATTTGTTTATTGGGTTTGTAGGGTATTTGGAATAGCGATTTTTGGCTACAGGGTGCAGCATGGATTTTTGCGGATATGGCTACCGGAAGTAGCATACTGTTTGTCAAAGTTTGTGGCTAAAATGAGCATCTTTTGTTTTGGCTACAGGGTGTCGTATATTCCCATTGGGTTTGTAGCATTTTCTGTTTGTGGGGTTTGGGGCTGCGATGAGCATCTTTAATTTTTTGGGCTACGGTGTAGCATGAGCTTGGGCAAGATGGATGCCACTATCACCAGCACCGTCGGCGATACCGAAATGACGTTTTCGGCAAATCGGCATTATGACAACCGACGGCGCGCCGAATCTTTCGAAGTTCGGAAAATCGGCATTATTAACACCGAATGAACGAACATTGTGACAGTTTTTCGTGCCGGAATTTGCCGCAAGTATTTGGTTGCGGCGATATTAACAAAATATCAAAAAATTACAATAAAAGTTTAAGTAAATTGTTTAAATGGATGTATGAAGTTGGAATAAGTGTTAATAAATGTGAATATATGTAAATATATTAATCAACCGGTCGCGAGAAGCCACAAACATGGCGTGAGTCCATTGCATTTTCCACCGAGATTGAATTGCTGTTATATGCAAAGAAAAACTTCAGAGAAAAAATTGTGAAATAATGATAATAACAGTGATTTAAATACGTGTGTATGTAGGTTTTGGAAATTAAAATATATTTTCACCAAAGAATAATAATGCATTTTCTGAAGTTGATAACTATTGTTTGACTACTATAAAAAAGCAACTAACGAATTATGAATGTGTATTACCAACAATTTACCATTTCAGTAAAAACTTTCGTCTCAATAAAGACGCATTCAAATAAATATTGCAGGTGGTGGAAGGTCGGCTTAAGTATAATGCGGCCGCCATATTTATTTTCAAACCACTAAGAATGTTTCAATGAATGCTTCAGGAAAAGTTCTGCGAATGATAATTTTACTAGTTATAACACTCTCGACTACGCAAAATTACTGTAAATCTCTCCAGATCCAACTCCAGAAAGGGAGTTCTGTCGGCTGAGGGTTACTTTTCAAAGCGCGGTGCAGTGCATAAGGGTGCTCTACGCAAAAATACTGTGTTATTAATGAATTATAAGTTTCCGCAAGATTTCGTTTGCATTTTAGTGATCTATCGCCAAAAAAAGAAACGAAAAATTCCGGTGCCGGGTACATTGTTATTGAAATTTACCCCTGTTTTTGTATACAATTTGCTTTTATGTAGTTCAAAATAATTCTATGAAAAACAGAAAAAAGGACAAGGTCAAGGTTTCTTTCACGCAAAATTAAGACTATTATTTTTATTTTCAGCCTCTAATTAACCCGCCGTTACTCGCGCGGGGTGTAAATTGCACCGCAATACTATTAATTACACAGTCCAACAAATTTACAAAAAATTTTACTCAACACGAACAAACGCTATTAATTATGTAAGAGGATGTCTCACAGACCAACTTTGCCGAACAGAGTACTAGTCCAGAGGGTCGCACTTGCCAATAAAATCTAGATTTTTACTTAAAAATACCAAGTCTAAAGTTCGGCCAAGACTATTCTTGAAACAGTTGAGTTGTGCCAGATCTAAGCTTAGAAAACTGTCAACGAGGTAGAGCTTATTATTACTGTAAACATCACACGCAATAAGGCCTGAGCCTGAGATAGTAGATGACCACCTAAGTTTAGGAACACAGAGATGGTCATTCCTAACTTCATTCTGGGCAAGAGACATAATATTATCAACATAAGCAGCATATATATTATTGGAGCTATTCGGGGGAATGTAACTAGCACATAGAAAAATGGAATCATGCATGATCACCAACAATTCGAACACATATATACATATATGTCTATATAAATACCCTGTAGGAAATTTAATTAATTTTAAATCACTTTATAAACTACTTTATTTTCAATAACAACTAATTGAAAATGTGACTTTTTCCTTTGCAATGAACTGACTTTTTTAACACGGCGATGTCATAGCAAACAGTCAATTGCCCTATCCTGCATTTGTTTTCAACTACTTTACTAGTAGTTTAAAATAAATAACTTTATCTTGAGTTTCTTTTCAACTACTTTACTTGTAGTTTAATATAAGTAACTTAATCCTGCATTTGATGTCGAAATGCAAGAAATGGTAAAAATGCGAAACAAATTTTCCTCAAATTTCGCAAATTGTTCTCAAGTTGATAAACAATATTTGAGAAACAATTGAATTTATGTTAATTTTCAAATGATAAATATGAAACAATATTTTCTCCGTTTGAGAATTTCGTTTTCAGTGTTTAATGGGAAGTGAAGCTGAAAAACGGTAACCAAAAAAAGGAAAAAACAATCTTGGCATACTTAGATCTGAAAACATGTGTTTACATATAAATATGTACATATACAAGAAACTGTCCCGCGCTGCATTTGTTTAAAGCTACTTTAAAATTAGTTGAATATAAATCACTTTTTAATATATTTATTTTTGCAACTAACTTTTTTTTTCCGTGAGGGTACTACAGTGGCACATTAGGGTGGATCAAATAAATTTGCGTCGTATGTGTACATGCATATGCATATAGATACATGCTGCTTTAAGAAAATTTAATACATTTTTAATAATTATAAAACATTTTGCTTGTGAAACGGTGCGGCCGACACGTTAAAATACTAATACTTTTTTTTGGATAAAAACGGTGCGCCCGTAAATATTTAAGTATTTCATCTTAACGCAAACGTCAAGCTTTGCAGTACAAATTTGTTTTGCTCTGTGAACTTTGCAATTAAAAATAATATTGTGAACAAAATTCTTTATTAAAAGTTGAAACTAAAGTTTTTACATATTATACTGAGTTTAATAGTGATATTTTTGCCTCAGTTTTGTCAATATTTTAAAGTTTAAACAAAGTTTATATTTTATTTTATTTGCCAAGGCATTTGCATAGTGTTGTTGGTGCATTTTTGAGTGGCTTGATTTATCTTTGTCACTTGCTTTTGTTCGTGCATTTTTTATTTGCATTTTGCATTGTGTTATTGTTGCAGTCGAGTGCTTAAATTTTATTTTATCATTTGCTTTTGTGCGCGCATTCGTTTTTTCACTGCAATCTAGTTTTCTCTTTTCTTTTACCACAGCTGTTTGCGTTGTTTATTAAACGTCATACAGTGGCACTTAAACTGCTCGCTTCAAACTTTTGTAGTGTAATTGTGTAGATTGTGGTATATACTTTTTTGCTTTTCCACTTATTGCCTACATATTTTCCTTTTTCCTATTAATTTTTATTCTGCCGTATAATGTCGTGTGGTTATCAGAATTGCTCATTGAAAAGCGATAAGGAACAGTTCGTTTCTTGCTGGCTGTGTGATGGGCTTGCCCATATGAAGTGCGCTGGCCTGACGGGAAGGGTTCTTGACGCAATTAAAGATAACAAGGGAGTGCGCTGGTCGTGTTTAAAATGCAGATCAACAGATGTTGATCTTTTCAAATTTTTTAGACACACCAGAAATGGATTTTCCGAATTAGCAAAGGAGTTATCGGCTTTAAATGATAAATTTAAAAGGCACGAGGAAATGTTTAATTCCTTCACGTTGCCTAAACCTGTAAAGAAAACTAAAGCCATTACCCCGCGTAATGAAGAGGTTCAGAGCAACCTTCAGGTCGGCTGAGCTTTCCGTCGAGTTAATCGATTTGGCTTCACCTAGTCCCTGCGTCGACGAACCATGTTCCTCCAAAACTGCTTTAAATGAAAAAACATCTCGAGAAAATTTCGTAAATCACTCGATCACACTTGCAGCAAAAGCCAATGAGCCTGCTCCGGAAGCAAAGGAGCCTGTTCCGAAGGCCAAAGAATTGATTATCGTTCCGCGAGATAAATCAAGTTTTTTTATCTAGATTTCATAAAGATACAACTGTTGAGGACCTGAGGGCTTTCATATCATCCAAATTTGCTCCCGAAAAACTTTTCGTTAAACAATTCAATTTTAATTATGAGGGAAATATAGCTTCTTTCAAAATTGACGTCTCGTCCAAAGATTATGACACTATTTTAAAGAAATCATTTTGGCCAGCCGGGACCTTTGTCCGGGAATTTGAAGAAAGGCCCAGATCCGTTAATAACAACTTACCCAAACTTGTCCTGCCTAGCAATGCCTCAAAAAACTAATAAATAAATCTGCTCTAAACATTTACTATCAAAATGTTCGGGGTTTAAATACTAAACTAACAGACTTTTATCTAAAAACTTTTAATTGTAACTTTCAAATAATTTCTTTTACCGAAACATGGCTTAAACCTCATATTTTTAATTCGGAAATCTTTAGTAAAGAATACCAAGTGTACAGAAATGATCGCTTGAACAGGGTCGGCGGAGGGGTACTACTTGCGGTGCATTCCTCAATTCCATCTGACGAAATTAATGTAACTGCAGGGGAATCCATTGAGTTTTTGTGCATTCGGATAAAAGCTGGCAAAGGGCATATTTACCTGGCAGTTATTTACATTCCTCCTTCTTCCGAACAGTCAGTTTACCTTCTAAGTGTTTCCCTGCTGAAACGTGTCGAGTCAAAAAAGACGCCTTGGATTCTTTTATAGTCTTGGGCGACTTTAATCTTCCGCACGTCTCATGGAGCGAGGAAAACAACGAAATCATGCCGATTACATCTAAGGCAAATTGTACTGACTTTTTAGAAGAAATGTCAGATCTCTGTCTTCATCAGGTAAACGTTTTTAAAAACAAATTCGGAAAGGTACTTGATTTGATATTTGTAGATGACGTTTCTAATTTCTATGTGAATATAACTGACCCTCTTATTTTCCCTGAAGATGCTTACCATCCATCATTGGTGTTAATCCACGAAATTATAAGCGATGATGATCATTGTAGCTCAAAAACGTCTGAATCGGGTTTTCGTTTTAACTTTGCTAAGGCTAATTATAAAAAACTTAATAGAGAACTATCTAAACTAGTCTGGCCAAACTACGATGGCAACGTTGAACAAAATGTTTTGCATTTTATTAACACGATCCACTGTCTGTTTGTTAAATTTGTACCTAAACAGAAATACGTATATGTTGAGCCCCTGCATTTGTGGGAAATTAAAGACTTGAGAGCCTTAAAAAAAAAAGAAATCTCGCATTTTTAAATTATATAAGAAGACTGGCTTGCAGAAAGTCTACCTTCAATACTCAACTTTACGACATAAATATTTTGCATTGAACAAAAAGTGCTACAATGATTATCTGAGAAAAATGAAAAAGAACATTTTTCGCAACCCTAAATCGTTTTATGGTTTTGTGAACTCAAAACGCAGAGTGAGCGGATTTCCCTCATCTATGAGTTTTCGGGATTTTGTGTCTGGTGATAATCAAAGCATTGCCAATCTCTTTGCACAATTTTTCGAATCTAATTATTCCAAAGATAACTTAAATTTCAGCATATACCCGTACCATCTTTCTCAAAATAATACAATTAATGTTGCCTATATAAATTCAGATGAAGTTTTAGATCACCTTAAATCACTGAAAGAGTCTTTTAGTTATGGTCCGGATATGATCCCCGCATGTTTCCTTAAAAAATGTGCGGATCATATTGTTATGGTTTGCTATCGGTATCAATCCTGATATCGATCATAAACGGGTTAATTTCGGTTGCTTAATTTTGTCTGTGTGGCAGCACTACTATTTTAGTAGTTTTTCTTATGGCCTGGTTATGCTACCAATCAAGCTGGTCGAGCACCGTGTAATTGTTGTTGTGCACTCCGACGGTGAGAGAATTTTCGGACTCTCACATCCAGCAAACTTGCTGTGTGAAACAGGCAGCCAGCAAACGAGGTTTCAGAGGTAATAATGTGTTATGTTGTGTATGTGCTCAGTAATTATCATGTGTTATGTTGTGTATGTGCGCTCCAATCATCAATGTAAGCGTAACCACCTCTCACCAATCACGAAATGTTTCCGATTTTGATTGGCAATCAAGATTGTAACCATAACCATAGCATTAGTACTTTTCCAATAACTTCCATTTCATAATGGCCGACGTGCTGACATGGTGAAGAAGAATGGTTGACGCGTGGCCAAACTAAACAGGTCGTCGCATGGGAGGCAGAATATGCGATTGACGTTAGGCGGCTTATTTCAAATGTCAAAAGCAGGGAAAAAGAAGTGAACACACAACTTAGCAGGGATTGTTTAAAGAAGGATTTCGCGGCAGATAAGCCGATTGCAATTGGGTACGTGTGCAAAAAAAGTGCGAACGTCAGATAGAACCGATTGGGAAAAAAATCTTTTTATTTTGAAAATAATTTCTCTCCTCTTTCACGTTGACATTTTTTTTATTTAAAGGAAACGCACACATCAAAACGTAACTAATATAACCTTCTTTGGATAAACCTTGAGCTTAGCATTCTACTTCTACGAACAAGGCATGCAAAATTGTAAAATCAAAGCAACAGACAATAAGTTGACATATGCCAAGAAGAAGAAGAGCGATTCTCCCTCGCATCAACCGGGTACGTTTGAGCTATGGGCTAGTGTAACAGGTGGCCGCACTGCGAGACGAGGGTGATTATGAGGTTGTCTCGATGGCAACAGCTGACAATTTTTTTTTGACAGGAGTCATTTCCTTGTTCGAGTAAATTTCATTCACCACTGGTGGTGTTCTAACGTTTTGTATTTTCTTATTCAGTTACTAGATATCTTAAATGTAACCTTTTTTTAAAACCCTGTAATTAATTCTTTTCTTCCTCCACTAAGAGTCTAAACAAATTTTAAATAAGTAATTGTATCCGAAATTTACATTGATTTCTTTTTATTCTTCTAGATGGTTATATGGTTTTGCTGTAATTTCCAGATCTCGATCTATATAGATTGCACGTAAATTTTTCTTATTTGCAAATAGGCAAGCTTTCGAGCCAACCTCTATAAGTAGGCCTTTCATGGAGAAAGCTTAACTCAAATTTCCCATCTCAACCTTGACAATCGTTCCAATGGCGGGGTATGCACATGTATTAGTGATGGAGAAACTGGTTGTTTCAGGGTTGCCATGAATACCTGCTACTGTGAAAATACGCCACACGTGGTTATTCGGGTACTTAGTACTTTCAAATGCACCTATTATAAAATGTTCTTATGCGCTCCATACAAATTTAAATTTTACATAGTTCACAGAAAATTAAATAATTATTTACCACATAATTTTAATATGTTTGTTTCTTATTGGCTAGCTATGGATAGTTAGCCAGGTTTGGGCTGGCAGAACGTTTCTTGATTTTCTGTACATTTCACTCTTTATGAACGTAATTCTTTCCGTTTTGCTCTTTTCATTTCACTTGACAGCTAGCTGCTAGTTTAATGAGAAACAAACATACTATTTCATTAATCAGATTTTCCTGTCTCTTACCATTTTTATAATTTGAGCGTAAGACAACAATGTATATTAATATTCCCAACGTACACTAATAGAATTTTACAGTAGCAAATTTACTAGGGCACGAATATAATCGATTAATTTGAGATAGTTTCATGGGAAAAATGCTTGAGGCATTTTATTCCGAAAGTTTTGGTATTTTTATTTGTGTAACATGGCAATCGCATTCCATCTCGCTTGTGTCATTGCTAGCGTCATACCATGATATAGACATTCGGGTAACCGTAAAGTCACGCCACTATTATGCACACGTCACTACACCACTGCAGACTATATGGAAAGAAAACGGGACTCTTCCAAACTGAATAGATAAAAAGGTGGAAGGCACGCTTGAACAGAAACATTTTAGTACAGAGTCGGTTAGTTGGGAAAAGTCAGTCAAATTGGTCGGTCACGAAACGTAGTCTTTTTGCGCGGTTTCGAAAAAAGCATCAAAAATTGTAATAAAATACAATGCGTGAATTATTTTTCTAAGTTGTGCGTGCGTTGAAAATTAATTTAAAATTTAACTAAATATTTATTTGCTGTGCTTTTAAGGCGAGACTTTTACGAAATTTTACATGTGTACCCATACTATTTTTAGTAGCAATTTGCTACCGGCAAAACTGCACTCTATACTTCACAAAAAAAAAGTACGAAAAGCAGCATTTAAAATGTGCTAAGCGAAGAAAGTGTAAAAATTAGGTAAAAAAATTTAACACAAAGTTTAAGAATTCAACATAATCTGTTTGAAAAACAGTGAATTTTAACGCTATGTAACTTTCGGTCACCACACTTGCATGGTGAATAGCTAGCGCATGTAACCTACTTGTGCTACAGAACCGTAGCAAAAAGAAATACATATACAAAATTGCGAAAAATTTCTTTGAAAAAAAAAAAACAATGAAATACAATAATGACATTTCGAATGATAATTGCAGAGCAGAAAAAAAAACATTTATATACATACATACATACATAGCTATATTCAGCGAAGGGTTGTAAACATAAAAAAATGCAGAAAAACTGGCATTAAAAACTTAAAAAAGAAATAAATAAAATTAAATAAAAACAAAAATACTATCTATAATTAAAATAAAAAAAAAAAAAAAAAACGAAAAATTTCACTTGGAAAAAGAACAATGCAAACATTTTGTGACGTTGAAATTTGGCTTATGGCTGGCATGGTAATGAGAAGAATGAGAATTTAAATCTACTAATAAACTCGTATGTAAACAAAAAAAAAAAAAAAAAGGAAAAAAAAATTTTTTTAACGATGATAATAACAAGTAAACAGCAACAACAAAAATTTTTATCAGCATCGCAGCAGTAACCACCATAGCCACCACAGCATCAGCAACAGTCATCATAGCATCAACAACTACAACAACGTCAACACCAGTCACCGGCGCCTAGGTCGTAAGCAAAAAAATTTTTTTTTACTTTATATTTAACTCCATTTTTTTTTTTAATTATTTAAAATTAATATTCTTATGTGTGTACATATATGCCTATTTATGTGAATCTGCTCGCCCATACATATACATAAATTACATAGGTATATGGAATTGCTAAAAATCGAATTCGGTATATGGAAATAGTTGGCAAATGCAGATATACATAGATACGCAATATAATAAAAACAAAGCTAGACCATTTAATATTTGGGGTACAAATTAATGTCAAATTTATGAAATGTTGGTTTTTTTTTGTAATACGGCAAATAATGAAGGGAAGGTAAAATTTAGATTTTAAGAGGAATGAATCTTAAATAAAATTGTTAAAAATTAAATGGGAATGCTGATTACCCTTATTTAAAAAGGCATAGGGATTTCAGATATGGGGTCATCAAAACATAGGTGCACTGATGACCATGGATGAGGGTGGGTCGATAAGCACCGACGCTGCAACAACACCAGCAGCGCATAATAATTACGGGGTCATCAAATATAGGTGCACCGATGGCCAAGGATGAGGGTGGGCTCGAAAAGCACCAGCGCTGCAACAACACCAGCGGCGCACCACAGGTAAGGGGTTACTGATATTCGGGTGCGACAGTAACCATGGATTAGGGTGGGACAAAAACGCACCGGCGCTGCAACAACATCAGCAACGCCACCCCCTTGTGTGTTCGGCCTTTAACTTTTTTTTGATTGTTCATATATTTTAAATTTCAGCTTCTTTTATGTATTTTCAGATGCCTGTTAATAACCGGTCCTTCCGGTTGATTCAAATTAAATTCAAATTTAACGATTTTTTTTGCGATATATATATATTCAAATTTAAATTCACTTTGACAGTTTTTTTTTGACAGTGGTTATTCAAATTCAGTGCATATCGATTTCTACGTACATTCAAATTTACATTTTGGTGCAACGATTATTTTCTCGTCCGTCCGCGATTATTTAAATTTAACGTGCGCTCATCTATTTTTAAATTTTTCCGTCGATTGTCAGTATTTCCGTCCGATTTAAATTTCGGTTTAAATGTTTTGCTAACGTCCGTCTGACTTTAACGTACATATGTACGTTCAAAATTCTTATTCAAATTTTAACGACATTTTCCCTCGGTTTGCATTTGTTTAAATTTAACTGATGCCTGGCCTCTTGAATTTGGATTTTTCGGGTTATTTTGAATTTTCGAATTTTTCAACGGTCCGTCCGTGGCATCCGGCTAAACCGGATGTTGTTTTAGTGTGATTTTACTCGTTTTGGTTTGAAAAGGCATGATATGAATTTTTTCTGTTTATGGCGCAGGACAGCAATGTAGGCAAGAACCCCACCCAGCCGACAATGACTAGCCACAGTGCAACCCTAGATCATGCCGACCGCCATGCATTGCTGCTCCACTCGTATAGAATGCGTATCCATAACAGATGGCGCCCAACGTGCCGACTCGATGGCTTTTTGGTCAGCCAGTGACGCCTTACTATCTCGCAAGTCCCCGATGGGCAGGCCCTGCGCCGCCACTGCGTTGCGGCGAGATGGTGGGGCTGATCAGGTTGTCCGAGGAGGTCATCGCTGTTGGTGGCATAGGGCGCCACAAAACGCACTCGATAGTCGAAAGCTGTACCATAACAGATGGCGCCCAACGTGGTGTCTTGGGTGCTGGCTTCAGTGGTTTTCTGATCGGTCAGTGAAGTTTCATCTTCACGCAAGTCCCAGATTGGCAGCCTCCGTAGCCGCCACTGCGTTGCGGCGAGATGATGGAATTGATCAGGCTGATTGGAGAGGCATTGTTGTTAGTGGCTCAGGGCTCCACGAGACTTTACGTCATTTTGTCTGTTTTTTTGCATTTCACCCGGAGAGGCAGTGTTTAACGCACTTAATTTTTTTTTGTAGTTTAAATATTAAATTTGTTTTCACTGTCGTCCGAGGGGCATGTCCGCTAGATTCAGTATTTATTTTTATTTCTTTTTGCCGAATATGTCTTTTGTGCAGTTTTGTGTATAGGATTTTTTTTTCTTTTGGGGCCTAGCTCATCTCGCGTCTGGGTGGAGATTCGAACACCGCCGTCATTGCGATGAGTTGAGTTGGATCCTAAGCTAGCAAATCCTTCTTCGCAAGTCTGGGGTAGCGGCTTCAAACCGTGCCTTTCATTGCGGCGGAGCCTAGGATGTTGGTCAGAAGGAAAATTCGTCTTTTTATTTTTTTTTGTTTTCGTTATTTTTTTTTTGCAATTTAGGACTCAGCATTCCGCGTCTGAGTTGGTAGCACCTAGCGCCACTTTCATTGCGATGGGTTGGTCTGAGACCTGAGTAAGTACTTTTCATCTCCGCAAGTCTGGGGAAAGCGGCCTCTAGCTGTTCCTTTCATTGCGGCGGAGACTAGGAGGGTAGTTTGCAAATTTATTTTGTTCTGTCTTTCTTTTGTTATGCGATGCAGGCCTCAGTTCATCTCATGCCTGAGTTGGGTGCCTTGGAACATTTAGCACCACTTCATGGCGATGGGCTGAGCTGAGACCGAAGGATTTATTGCCTATCTCCGCAAGTCTGGGGATAGCGGATTGAAACCGTTCCTTTCATTGCGGCGGAGATAGGTTGGTATTTCGCAAAATTTTAATTTTTTTTTTGTTATTGCTAACTATCTTTTAGTTAGCCAGCCTGTCTCAGGGATTTAGCTTCCGAGCAACCCTGCATTGCGGTTGGTGCGCTGGAGACCAGTTGGCACACACTGTCTTAATTTTTTTTGTGTTTTCTTTTCAAGGGGGTTTATAATTTTTTTTTTCATTCTGTAACCTGTGCCTTTATAATGGGAGGCCAGCATTCCCATTGAGTAACGAATACATATATATTTTGCCTTATATATCTTTTTACATGTACATATTTACGTATGTGAACACGTTTATTTATACAAATATTTTTTTTTGATAAGCGAAGTCATTTTGAATCGATATTGTTAGTTAAAATTTAAGATAATTTTTACAATCGCAAATAATTGTTACAAACATTTGCCAGATTTTTTTTTCACCAAACGCGACAACATATCATATTTTCCTGGATGTGACATAATTTTGTACCGGCACAGGATTTAAATAGCAATTAATCGTTACCAATATTTGCTGAAAGTTTCACCAAACACAAAACCAAAGTTTTGTTAATTTCTTTTGGATGCGACATAATTTTTAATCGAGATAGAGATTTAAATTTCGTTAATTGTATAAATATTTGCATTTGGACTTTAACACCAAACGTGATTTTATTTAGGCAGTTAATTGCTTAAGATCTCATACGACCATTCAAGCGTGCCTTGTTTTTTTTGAAGCGCTCATACGTTCGATTTTGTTTAAATGTCCCAAAAGTGTCAGCAGTCGACTGAACGGACGCAAACGAGGAAATCTGTAAAAACTTAGCGCAGGCAAATGATAGAGCCAAGCAGATCTACAATAAGCGTTATAGGCTGGTAACTATAGGGAACGTCAAGAGGTATTTAGAAGAAATTTTGCCTTGAGTAACTTCAAACAGGGCATAAACGCGAAATTCCTGCCAAAATATATTAAGTGTCGAGTTCGTGGAAAAGTTGGCAATGCACTGTATGACTTAGAAGACTTAACAGGGAGATTAATAGGACGATTCCATGCTTCTGATATCCGTCCTCAATAAGACTCCGCTGGGCGTCTTGGCGGTCGGGGACAATTCGCCCAGTATTCTCCCCGAGCAGTTATAATAATAGGTGGATCACAAGCGCTCCCACCGGGAACCGTGGACCACCTAGCAGTCCATATTCCAATTGGTCTGCTTATACGGAGTTTTGACGAGTTCTCCCAAATTAAAATGTCTAGTTTTATGGAGTTTTGGCGAGTTCTCCAATATCAAATGCCTAACCTTACGGAGTTTTGACGAGTTCTCCAATATAAAAATGTCTGTTCAAACGGAGTATTGATGATTTTCCTGTTAAAGTTTTTTTTTGTCCAGCTTCGCGAGGTTAGGGACCATAGACCAGCTGATAGGGTGAGTGTATTCGGAGTTTAGACGCGTTCTCCTGTAAAAAAAATGTCTAAGGCCGCGAAGCCTTAAAATAGGAAACAAAATAATTTAATTTTTTTTGTAAAGCCCATTCCGGGGGGCGAGAAACCAGCGGACCAAGGGTCTTTTTCAAGACCGCCTGTCCTGGGTCCAGCGTGCGGGGTTGGATCAGCCGGGGGGGACAGGTTGTTAAGACCGACCAAGTTCGGCACCTAGGAGGAGGGCTCCTAGGGGGGAGTAAGCTTCTCTGGCCTAAGCCAATAGAGAATTACCGCAACACCGGACTTACGCGTTTTGGTTTTTTTTACCAAATGAATTTTTTTTATTATACCTGACTTTCAATTATTCTCGGATTTTCATACACTACTAGATTGCACGTTCATATAGCATACGTTTTTTTTGGTATCACCTGATGGAGCCTCTGTTGCCCGGTTGGCTGTGGTAGAATTTGAGACTCTTATCTAGGGGTGAGTCGTGCCCCACGTAGTTAACAGTTGAGTATTATCGCAACAACCTTACAGGCAAACCATTTTTCCTGTTCGCTCCCTCGTCAGGTCTTCGAAGCGAAGCAGGCCTGTTATGGTTTGCTATCGGTATCAATCCTGATATCGATCATAAACGGGTTAATTTCGGTTGCTTAATTTTGTCTGTGTGGCAGCACTACTATTTTAGTAGTTTTTCTTATGGCCTGGTTATGCTACCAATCAAGCTGGTCGAGCACCGTGTAATTGTTGTTGTGCACTCCGACGGTGAGAGAATTTTCGGACTCTCACATCCAGCAAACTTGCTGTGTGAAACAGGCAGCCAGCAAACGAGGTTTCAGAGGTAATAATGTGTTATGTTGTGTATGTGCTCAGTAATTATCATGTGTTATGTTGTGTATGTGCGCTCCAATCATCAATGTAAGCGTAACCACCTCTCACCAATCACGAAATGTTTCCGATTTTGATTGGCAATCAAGATTGTAACCATAACCATAGCATTAGTACTTTTCCAATAACTTCCATTTCATAATGGCCGACGTGCTGACATGGTGAAGAAGAATGGTTGACGCGTGGCCAAACTAAACAGGTCGTCGCATGGGAGGCAGAATATGCGATTGACGTTAGGCGGCTTATTTCAAATGTCAAAAGCAGGGAAAAAGAAGTGAACACACAACTTAGCAGGGATTGTTTAAAGAAGGATTTCGCGGCAGATAAGCCGATTGCAATTGGGTACGTGTGCAAAAAAAGTGCGAACGTCAGATAGAACCGATTGGGAAAAAAATCTTTTTATTTTGAAAATAATTTCTCTCCTCTTTCACGTTGACATTTTTTTTTATTTAAAGGAAACGCACACATCAAAACGTAACTAATATAACCTTCTTTGGATAAACCTTGAGCTTAGCATTCTACTTCTACGAACAAGGCATGCAAAATTGTAAAATCAAAGCAACAGACAATAAGTTGACATATGCCAAGAAGAAGAAGAGCGATTCTCCCTCGCATCAACCGGGTACGTTTGAGCTATGGGCTAGTGTAACAGGTGGCCGCACTGCGAGACGAGGGTGATTATGAGGTTGTCTCGATGGCAACAGCTGACAATTTTTTTTTGACAGGAGTCATTTCCTTGTTCGAGTAAATTTCATTCACCACTGGTGGTGTTCTAACGTTTTGTATTTTCTTATTCAGTTACTAGATATCTTAAATGTAACCTTTTTTTAAAACCCTGTAATTAATTCTTTTCTTCCTCCACTAAGAGTCTAAACAAATTTTAAATAAGTAATTGTATCCGAAATTTACATTGATTTCTTTTTATTCTTCTAGATGGTTATATGGTTTTGCTGTAATTTCCAGATCTCGATCTATATAGATTGCACGTAAATTTTTCTTATTTGCAAATAGGCAAGCTTTCGAGCCAACCTCTATAAGTAGGCCTTTCATGGAGAAAGCTTAACTCAAATTTCCCATCTCAACCTTGACAATCGTTCCAATGGCGGGGTATGCACATGTATTAGTGATGGAGAAACTGGTTGTTTCAGGGTTGCCATGAATACCTGCTACTGTGAAAATACGCCACACGTGGTTATTCGGGTACTTAGTACTTTCAAATGCACCTATTATAAAATGTTCTTATGCGCTCCATACAAATTTAAATTTTACATAGTTCACAGAAAATTAAATAATTATTTACCACATAATTTTAATATGTTTGTTTCTTATTGGCTAGCTATGGATAGTTAGCCAGGTTTGGGCTGGCAGAACGTTTCTTGATTTTCTGTACATTTCACTCTTTATGAACGTAATTCTTTCCGTTTTGCTCTTTTCATTTCACTTGACAGCTAGCTGCTAGTTTAATGAGAAACAAACATACTATTTCATTAATCAGATTTTCCTGTCTCTTACCATTTTTATAATTTGAGCGTAAGACAACAATGTCTATTAATATTCCCAACGTACACTAATAGAATTTTACAGTAGCAAATTTACTAGGGCACGAATATAATCGATTAATTTGAGATAGTTTCATGGGAAAAATGCTTGAGGCATTTTATTCCGAAAGTTTTGGTATTTTTATTTGTGTAACATGGCAATCGCATTCCATCTCGCTTGTGTCATTGCTAGCGTCATGCCATGATATAGACATTCGGGTAACCGTAAAGTCACGCCACTATTATGCACACGTCACTACACCACTGCAGACTATATGGAAAGAAAACGGGACTCTTCCAAACTGAATAGATAAAAAGGTGGAAGGCACGCTTGAACAGAAACATTTTAGTACAGAGTCGGTTAGTTGGGAAAAGTCAGTCAAATTGGTCGGTCACGAAACGTAGTCTTTTTGCGCGGTTTCGAAAAAAGCATCAAAAATTGTAATAAAATACAATGCGTGAATTATTTTTCTAAGTTGTGCGTGCGTTGAAAATTAATTTAAAATTTAACTAAATATTTATTTGCTGTGCTTTTAAGGCGAGACTTTTACGAAATTTTACATGTGTACCCATACTATTTTTAGTAGCAATTTGCTACCGGCAAAACTGCACTCTATACTTCACAAAAAAAAAGTACGAAAAGCAGCATTTAAAATGTGCTAAGCGAAGAAAGTGTAAAAATTAGGTAAAAAAATTTAACACAAAGTTTAAGAATTCAACATAATCTGTTTGAAAAACAGTGAATTTTAACGCTATGTAACTTTCGGTCACCACACTTGCATGGTGAATAGCTAGCGCATGTAACCTACTTGTGCTACAGAACCGTAGCAAAAAGAAATACATATACAAAATTGCGAAAAATTTCTTTGAAAAAAAAAAACAATGAAATACAATAATGACATTTCGAATGATAATTGCAGAGCAGAAAAAAAACATTTATATACATACATACATACATAGCTATATTCAGCGAAGGGTTGTAAACATAAAAAAATGCAGAAAAACTGGCATTAAAAACTTAAAAAAGAAATAAATAAAATTAAATAAAAACAAAAATACTATCTATAATTAAAATAAAAAAAAAAAAAAAAACGAAAAATTTCACTTGGAAAAAGAACAATGCAAACATTTTGTGACGTTGAAATTTGGCTTATGGCTGGCATGGTAATGAGAAGAATGAGAATTTAAATCTACTAATAAACTCGTATGTAAACAAAAAAAAAAAAAAGGAAAAAAAAATTTTTTAACGATGATAATAACAAGTAAACAGCAACAACAAAAATTTTTATCAGCATCGCAGCAGTAACCACCATAGCCACCACAGCATCAGCAACAGTCATCATAGCATCAACAACTACAACAACGTCAACACCAGTCACCGGCGCCTAGGTCGTAAGCAAAAAAATTTTTTTTTACTTTATATTTAACTCCATTTTTTTTTTTAATTATTTAAAATTAATATTCTTATGTGTGTACATATATGCCTATTTATGTGAATCTGCTCGCCCATACATATACATAAATTACATAGGTATATGGAATTGCTAAAAATCGAATTCGGTATATGGAAATAGTTGGCAAATGCAGATATACATAGATACGCAATATAATAAAAACAAAGCTAGACCATTTAATATTTGGGGTACAAATTAATGTCAAATTTATGAAATGTTGGTTTTTTTTGTAATACGGCAAATAATGAAGGGAAGGTAAAATTTAGATTTTAAGAGGAATGAATCTTAAATAAAATTGTTAAAAATTAAATGGGAATGCTGATTACCCTTATTTAAAAAGGCATAGGGATTTCAGATATGGGGTCATCAAAACATAGGTGCACTGATGACCATGGATGAGGGTGGGTCGATAAGCACCGACGCTGCAACAACACCAGCAGCGCATAATAATTACGGGGTCATCAAATATAGGTGCACCGATGGCCAAGGATGAGGGTGGGCTCGAAAAGCACCAGCGCTGCAACAACACCAGCGGCGCACCACAGGTAAGGGGTTACTGATATTCGGGTGCGACAGTAACCATGGATTAGGGTGGGACAAAAACGCACCGGCGCTGCAACAACATCAGCAACGCCACCCCCTTGTGAGTTCGGCCTTTAACTTTTTTTTGATTGTTCATATATTTTAAATTTCAGCTTCTTTTATGTATTTTCAGATGCCTGTTAATAACCGGTCCTTCCGGTTGATTCAAATTAAATTCAAATTTAACGATTTTTTTTGCGATATATATATATTCAAATTTAAATTCACTTTGACAGTTTTTTTTGACAGTGGTTATTCAAATTCAGTGCATATCGATTTCTACGTACATTCAAATTTACATTTTGGTGCAACGATTATTTTCTCGTCCGTCCGCGATTATTTAAATTTAACGTGCGCTCATCTATTTTTAAATTTTTCCGTCGATTGTCAGTATTTCCGTCCGATTTAAATTTCGGTTTAAATGTTTTGCTAACGTCCGTCTGACTTTAACGTACATATGTACGTTCAAAATTCTTATTCAAATTTTAACGACATTTTCCCTCGGTTTGCATTTGTTTAAATTTAACTGATGCCTGGCCTCTTGAATTTGGATTTTTCGGGTTATTTTGAATTTTCGAATTTTTCAACGGTCCGTCCATGGCATCCGGCTAAACCGGATGTTGTTTTAGTGTGATTTTACTCGTTTTGGTTTGAAAAGGCATGATATGAATTTTTTCTGTTTATGGCGCAGGACAGCAATGTAGGCAAGAACCCCACCCAGCCGACAATGACTAGCCACAGTGCAACCCTAGATCATGCCGACCGCCATGCATTGCTGCTCCACTCGTATAGAATGCGTATCCATAACAGATGGCGCCCAGCGTGCCGACTCGATGGCTTTTTGGTCAGCCAGTGACGCCTTACTATCTCGCAAGTCCCAGATGGGCAGGCCCTGCGCCGCCACTGCGTTGCGGCGAGATGGTGGGGCTGATCAGGTTGTCCGAGGAGGTCATCGCTGTTGGTGGCATAGGGCGCCACAAAACGCACTCGATAGTCGAAAGCTGTACCATAACAATATTTATCTACCTTTGTCAAAGCTATTCAACTTGTCATTGAAATCTGGCATTTTTCCTATTGCTTGGAAAGAATCCTTTATTATTCCTTTACATAAAAGTGGTATTAGATCTTCAATTGAAAATTATCGAGGCATAGCAAAATTGTCTGTTATCCCAAAACTGTTTGAGTCGATTATTAGCAACCAGATAAAAAACTCGATTGAGTCATTGATTGGGAACTCTCAGCATGGTTTCTGTAGGGGTAAATCAACCATCACTAACCTTCTGGAATTTACAACAAGTGTTTCTAATGGGTTTAGGGAAAGTGCTAAAACGGATGTTATTTATACTGACTTTAGTAAAGCCTTTGACAAGGTTAATCACAATTTACTTATCCACAAGCTTCAACTACTGGGTTTTCAACCTGTCCTCCTAAACTGGATCTCTTCTTACATTTCTAACAGAACACAAAGGGTTGTTTTTAAGAATGCCTATTCATTTACAATTGATGTGTCCTCTGGGGTTCCGCAGGGCAGCCATCTCGGACCGACTCTGTTCTTGTTGTTCATTAATGACATCTCATGTGCTATAAATTATTCTAAAGTTTTAATGTACGCAGATGATTTGAAACTTTTCAAGTCCTACACCTCACCGGAGGAAAGATCGCTCCTTCAAAATGATTTAAACGGTTTGGTTACGTGGTGCAATATAAATCTTATGCCACTAAATCTAAATAAATGTAAATTTATTTGCTTTTCGCGGAGTAATGTCGATCCTATAGCTTACGCCATTAATAATCATGATCTGGAGCGAGTTTATGAGTTTGTCGACTTAGGTGTAAGATTCGATTATAAACTTAATTTCAACCTTCACATCAACGTCATGATAAATAAAGCCAAAAGTGTTCTAGCGTTTGAAAAACGTTGGTCTAAGGAATTTAGTGACCCCTACGTAACTAAAGCCCTTTTCACAACTTTAGTAAGACCGACACTAGAATATGCATCTATAATCTGGAATCCGAGTTATAAAATTCATTCTGATAGACTTGAATCGATTCAAAAACAATTTTTACTTTTTGCATTAAGAAATTTGAATTGGAACCCTCATTGCAATCTTCCCTCGTATACTAGTCGCTTAAAGCTTATTAACCTTCCAACTTTAGCTAGTCGTAGGGACACTCTGGGTGTAATATTCGTAACGAAACTGCTGAAGGGATCCATAAATAGCCCATTTCTTCTTTCTGAAATAAGCTTAAACATTCCTGCCCGTCCATCAAGACATTACCAGCCCATATTTTTAAAACAATGTAAAACTAATTTTGAATTAAATGAGCCATTCCGATATCTATGCAAAAATTTCAACACATACTCTACCTACTTTGACATCTCTGACTCTCTATCCATTATAAGGAAAACACTTCTTTCAATTCTTAACAAATAACAAATTGTCTTCTAGATATAGTTTCCTTCTACTAATTTAGTATAACACTGTGGAACAAATTTAGGTCAACAAAAGTTAACTCGGTTCTGAAAGTTAGGGGTGAAAATAGAGGCTAAATTAGAAGACCCGTATCGCGGCGTTTGCTTAGGTTAGTTCGAATTTGTTTTTAATCGACCTTTGAACTTTGCAGGCAAATGCCGATTTTCAGCATATTGTTTGTATGGTTTTTTTGCTATAACTCGTCGACTAATTGAGATTTTTTTGTTGGAGTGACAGCAAACGAAAGAAAATTAAATTTCCTATACAAGGGGTCTATAACATTTTTCTCTACCTCTTATAGTTTCTGAAATATTGATGATTCAATTTGAATTTTTTCGATTTTTCAAAGAAAAAATTGACTTTGTCAGGCAATATCTTTAAAACCAAAATTTTCACCTTCGGTTTTACTCCCTTGCGTGAAGCTACATTCTATTAGAAAAAAAATAAGCTATCAACGAAGAAAATCCATGGTAAAATGGAAAAGTTATAGGCGATCATGTAAATACAGCCAAGTCGCGCAATGCCTCTGCAGTAGCAGCACATTGGCAGCGCAGTAGATACAAGCCCATTTACGGGTATAACATGCATAAAATATACCCGTGATGCATTGCCCGACTTGACTGTATTTACATGATCGCCTATAACTTTTCCATTTTACCATGGATTTTCTTCGTTGATAGCTTATTTTTTTGCTAATAGAATGTAGCTTCACGCAAGGGAGTAAAACCGAAGGTGAAAATTTTGGTTTTAAAGATATTGCCTGACAAAGTCAATTTTTTCTTTAAAAAATCGAAAAAATTCAAATTGAATTATCAATATTTCAGAAACTATAAGAGGTAGAGAAAAATGTTATAGACCCCTTGTATAGGAAATTTAATTTTCTTTCGTTTGCTGTCACTCCAACAAAAAAATCTCAATTAGTCGACGAGTTATAGCAAAAAAACCATACAAACAATATGCTGAAAATCGGCATTTGCCTGCAAAGTTCAAAGGTCGATTAAAAACAAATTCGAACTAACCTAAGCAAACGCCGCGATACGGGTCTTCTAATTTAGCCTCTATTTTCACCCCCAACTTTCAGAACCGAGTTAACTTTTGTTGACCTGAATTTGTTCCACAGTGTAATAGCAACAGGTATAACAACAACAACCAAAATAGACAAAGTAATAATTTTCGACAAAATAGCGACAATAGAGGTAATGTAAATTCGCGTAATAATAACAATAGCCGTAATAGTAACAACAACAGCAGTAATAGTAACAATAGCAACAACAATAGAGGTAGCAATGCAAATGTTCGCGCTTTAAACTACGATGCCCCTCAGGAGCGAACACTGAGGGAGAGCGATCTAAGCAATTAAACTGTTTTTCTAAAATAAAAGGCATCTATTGTTTAAATTTAAATTATTCTGTTATTCACAATCCCTTAGGTGGGCTGTTTTGGTCTAATTGGTGCTAGTGCAAAGGTAAAAACAAATCTTTACTATTCACTTAGTGCCCGACGTTTCGGTAAGTTCCTTACCATCCTCAGGGGCGGTTTCTTTATTTTGTACACATAAAAGAAAAGATATACATATAACAAAATTACTCACATATGCATATATAATGTGTTACAAAATCACAAAAAAATTATCACAACGCGAACTTACATGTATGTATATTAAAAACTATCGGAAAAAAACAATATTACAGACATATTTACATATGTACATATATGGACATAAAAACATAAAAAACACATACCTTTTATTAAGGTACGCTAGTCAGACTAATCAACAATCATAAACAAAGCAAATAAGTAGCTGCAATATCTTCTGTATCTTCTTTTTTGTTTACTGTCCGCTCTCTATTTTTCAAAATGTGTAGACTCTCCAATGTGAATCTCGTTCTCTCTTTGTTCTCTGTATCTATTATTTTAGTGTTGTCTAGATCAGCTGTGTGTCCGTTTGTGGTCATATGCAGTGCAAGTGCAGTGTTTGTTTTCTTTTTTCTTATGTCTGCTTCATGTTCTGCTAAACGTACACCCAGTGGTCTTTTTGTGGTCCCTATGTATATTTTGTCGCAGGATGCATTACCATCACCCTTGCAAGCGACTTGGTACACAACATTAGCTTTTTGATGCGGATTAATTGAGCTTTTCGTTTTGGAGTAAATAGTTGAGAGTGTTTGGTTGGATATTTTGAGTTTTCTTTCGAATGTTGTGGTCAAGATTTTCTGTGAACTTTGGTATGTAGGTAACACTTCGATATTGCATTGTTGTGGTGGAAGTTGTAGTGATTGTCTTGTTTTGATTTGAGTTAGTTAGCTTGTCGTTTATAAGAGCTTTTATTAGATGCGTAGGATAATTATTGTTTGTCAATATGTTATATATTTTTTTAATATTTTGTTGTCGGAATTGAGGACGGCTAATTGTCAGAATTTTATTTGTTAAGTTTTTTGCTGCATTTATTTTATATTTTTTGGGTTGAGACGATAGAAAATTAATTATATGTCCTGATGAAATAGGTTTTGAATACCAGTCAAGAATGATTTTGTTGTCTATTCTATGAATGAGAACGTCAAGAAAAGGGAGTTTAGAATTCGTCTCTTTTTCTAATGTAAACTGCAGCTTGTTGTGATAATTATTAAATGTGCGGAGTATCACATCCGCATCGTTTCTTTTGACAATGGCAAATATGTCATCAACATACTTGACTATGAATCTCACATCAATATTGTGTAGTTTCTTTAGCTCGGCCAGTGAATAATCTAGCAAATCGTCCATTATAATATCCGCTATTGTTGGGGAAAGAGGATTGCCCATGGGCATTCCAAAATTCTGGGTAAATATTTTATTTTCATGCATGAAGTAATTATTGTCTTTCAAGCAAAAATTTAGGATATTGAGAAAGGTGTTCTTTGGTATGTTGGTTTCTGTTTGAATTGTGTTGAATTTGTTCATTATGATTTTTATAGCAAGATATGTCGGAATGTTAATGAACAGGGATACAACATCGAGTGATATTAGAATTTCATCGTCTTGAAGTTTAAAATTGTTCAGTCTATCTTTTAATCTAAATGAGTTTTTTATATTGTATTGGTCCGATATTAAATTACATATAATTTTACCAACAAATTGGGACAGTTTGTAACACGGTACACCGAACGAGGACGCTATAGGACGAAGAGGTATGTTTGGTTTATGAATTTTAGGTAGACCGTAAAGACGCGGGGCAAAGGCTGAATTGCACATAAGTTGGTGTTTTTCTGTTAGGTTGATCATTTTGTTTTTGTATAAACTGTCAATAATAATATTGTTCTGTTTTTGTAACTTGTCCGTTGGATCACTTCTTGCTGTTCTATAAGTATTTTTGTCTGAAAGTAGCAGGTTCATTTTTTCTTTGTATTCTGTTGTGTACATTGCAACTGTCTTATTTCCTTTGTCAGATTCTGTAATAATGATCTTATCCTTATATCTACTTAAAAATTTTTTAGTTGTATTATAAGTTGCTAATATGAATTTCTCTACTGGGTTGTGCTTAATATGTCGTTTGTGTTGTACTAATCCGTTGCTCAGTCGGCTTCTCTCAACTTCTTTGTCTCTTTCGTTGCTTATTGTTTGAATTGCTTGCTCCATTTCCGCGATTATTCTTATTGGATTAATACTTTCTTTGGTGGTGGGTATGGTAAATTTTTTGCCCAAAGAGAGCAACCATTTTACATCTTCGGGAAAATCTATATCAGTTTTTTTCACGAACCAATTACTGTTGTAATGTATGCCCAGGCTTTCCAGTTGTTTTTGTTTCAGTTTTTCTATTTTATATGTTTGGGTCTCTTTTTGTTGTTGTGTGATTCTGTTGCTAAGAAGTGTTTGGTGGGAAATGTACGACTTAAAATCCATTTCGCTGAGATTCCGTTTTAAATATTGTTCGTCATAGCTCAGCTGGTCTCTTATGTTTTTGATGTTTATATTTGTTTGTGTTATTTCTATATTTAGATTTTTTTTGAGAAAAGCGACCTTGGCTTTATCAATTTGATGTTCAATACTTTGCGACGTCGTTTCTATATTTAAGTTTTTTACCGAAAAAGCTTTGTTTTTACCTTTGCACTAGCACCAATTAGACCAAAACAGCCCACCTAAGGGATTGTGAATAACAATTTAAAATTTGGTCAGCTTATACACAAATAATATTAAATTATTCTGATTTAATCGAATTACAAATAAACCAGTGTTACCGCTAATACTGTTTCTACTCTGGGTAAAATTGATGCAGATTTAAATTTTTCTAATTTTTCCGTAACACATACCTTACATGTAGTAGATGAAGACTTTAACATTCCATCTGATGGCATATTGGGCAAAGATTTTCTAAAACTTAACAAGTGCGTTATTAACTATGAAACCAACGTTATTTCCTTTTGGGTAGGCAATGAAAAAGTTGTGATACCAATTATTCATGGGCCGGAAGGCAACAGTTGTATCATACCCCCAAGATATGAAATTTTTAGAATTTTTGACTTAGGAAAATCAGCCCAGCCACTTTTCGTGGATTCGCAAGAAATTGCAAAGGGTGTGTTTACGACGAAATGTATTGTTAATTCGGATAACCCAGTAGTAAAAGTGATAAACACGACAGATAAGGTAATTCATTTAAAGAAACATAGCTTGCATACAGAAAAAATTTCAAATTACAATGTTTATTCAATAAATAAAACCAATAAAGACGAAAATAGAATACAAAAATTAACCGCAATTTTAAAAAACAAATTCCCGAATATTCACAGAATAACTTGCTAGATCTTTGCATAAAATATGGCGACATTTTTGCGCTTGATACCGATAAAATGACTAAACAATTTTTATGAGCAGAAATTAAGAGTAACCGACAGTAATCCAGTATACATAAAAAACTATAGACTACCGTATTCTCAGCGTGAAGAAATAAACCGTCAAGTAAATAAATTGTTAGATAACGATCTGATTAAACCTAGCTATTCGAACTATAATAGTCCACTGATTTTAGTCCCAAAGAAAGCTACAAATGGTCGAAAAGCGTATCGTATGTATAGCTGATAAATTCCCCCTCGCAAGAGTCGACGACATATTGGATAATTTAGGAAGAGCGAAATATTTTTCAACGCTCGATCTTTTTTCCGGTTTTCACCAGATTCCATTACACACCGATTCTAGGGACATAACATCTTTCAGTACCGATCGCGGAGCATTTCAATGGAAGGTTTTACCTTTTGGCTTAAACATAGCACCAAATTCTTTTTCCCATATGATGTCAATAGCTTTTTCAGTCATTTCGCCAAATCAGGCATTCATGTATGTTGACGATGTTATCGTCATCGGTTGTAGTAAGATACACCATCTTAAAAATCTAGAAAAAGTTTTTGAAACTTGTCGCAAATTTAATTTAAAACTTGATCCCAATAAATGCAATTTTCTCCGTTCTGAGGTAGCATTTCTAGGTTATAAATGCACGTCTAAGGGTTTGCTGCCAGACGACAGTTTAGACCTTATGTGTACGGTACACATTTTACAGTAAAATCAGACCATAGACCATTAGTATATCTCTTCAACATGAAAGATCCTTCGTCAAAGTTAGCGAGAATAAGATTGGAACTTTCAGAATATAATTTCACGATTGAATACATTAAAGGTAAATCGAACGTAGGAGCAGATGCACTTTCACGTATTACGGTGAACGAACTAAAAGACGTGACAAAAAGCATTCTTGCTGTACAAACACGTTCAAACACAAAACAGTTGCAACAACAACAAACACCAACAACGTCACCTTCTGCAGATAGCGATATAAATTTACAAGTTTATGATAAATTTGCGCATGATTTTTCAAAAAAGATACCGCGCGTAAAAACACAAATTCAATATGATAATGATAAAATTTTTAGTTTACAAGTTTGTGCACATTTAAAACATAAGAAAATCGAACTTATTAATGTCACGAATGTTAACGAAATAACGAATCTCGATACGTTTCTTTCGAAGCTGGAATTAGCAGCTAGCAATCGTAGTATTAAGCAAGTTGAATGGCCAAAAAACGATACATTTTTTAAACATTTTTCTATTTCAAAATTTAAAGACCATGGCAATAAAATTTTAAAAACATTACAGATTGTGTTAATCGATCCCGTTGAAGTCGTAATCGACGACGAAAAGAAACAAAAACTTTTAAAATTTATCATAACGACCCGATTAGTGGAGGACATTGTGGTGCAAAGAAATTGTACGCGAAAATTCGTACCAAATATTTTTGGAAAAATATGACACGCGATACTTAAAAATTTGTTAAAAATTGCCCACAGTGTTTAGTAAATAAAGTTAAACCAAAAACGAAAGAAAATCTTGTTTTAACACCAACACCTTGCAAACCATTTGAAAAAGTCATAATAGATACAATAGGACCTTTGCCAGAATCTAAATTTGGTAACAAGTTCGCTGTTACTATTATTTGTGATCTGACAAAATACTTAGTTTCTGTAGCTATCCCAGATAAAAGTGCTAAAACAGTAGCCTCAGCCATTTTTGAAAGTTTTATACTTGTGTAAGGCACTATGAAAACGATCAGAACTGACTTAGGTACAGAATACAAAAACGAAATTTTTGCAGAACTTACTAATCTTTTAAAAATAAATCATAATTTTTCAACAGTACATCACCACGAGACTGTAGGTACAATAGAAAGAAATCATAGGGTATTCAACGAATACATCCGTTCTTATATAAATTAAACTATTACAGATTGGGATACTTATATAAAGTATTTTACTTTTTGGTACAATACCACACCTAACACTGTTTTTGATAACAAATTTACTACATTTGAACTTGTATTTGGAAAAAAAGCAATTTTACCAAATGAAGTAAAGAAGTCAGAAATAGATCCGTTATACAATGCAGAGAATTATGCTAAAGAAGCAAAATTCCGTATGCAAAAATCTCATACAATAGCCAAAGAACTTATTTTCAAACACAAACTTGCTACTAAAAATCAATACGATAAAAATTCCCGGCCATTACAAATTAAAGAGAGTGACCTTGTATTAATTCAAAAAGAGCCAAGACTCAAACATGATAATATATATGAAGGTCCTCACGAGGTAAAAACAGTAGACGGCGTGAACGTCACTGTATTTGACAAAGAAAAAAATAAATTAAAAACGGTTCATAAAAATCGTGTACGAAAAGTAAAATGAAAGAAAAAATTTTCACATATATTTTGGGCCAGTTAAATGCCAGAAATTCTCAATTTTTTCCTATACATTTTACGATGTACAAAATATAAAATATCCCATAGTAATAGTAATAAAGAATTATATACATATGTATCTAAAAATTACATGTGTAAGATATTATAAAACAGAAATGACAAGAAAATGTAAAACTTAATTTATATTAATTTATACAAGTACTATGAATTGCAAACATACATAAATTATAATTGTAATATTTATATATATGTATGTATTTATTTGAATATAAAATAAAAATTGAATATAGCAACATATATTACATATAAACATAAGCTATAAATAAGTAAAATAAAAATAAGTGTTGTTAATTAAATAAGTAAATAGGTTAAAGTAAGTATAGCCGCAACGTCTAAAAATTAAATTCGAGTCACTAAATTAATTTTAATTTAAATTTAAAAATTTGCTTAATTACCTACATATACCTTTTTAATATATCATTATAGATGTCTAGTTAAATTGTTCTGTTTGAACGCAATGTGGGAAGGAATGGTCATCCGAACCAATATTCGTTCAAACACACCAATTTGATCACTCAATATCCCAAAAAAAGATTGAAGCCGGCAACATTGACCACTTGACGACTTCAATCCTTTTTTTCTATAAGAGGGATGGTGTAGCAGAGCCCACCTGCATAAACGTAAAATCATCAACCACTGAACCCACCTGTTTCATTCTGTCACTGCACTTGTTGCCCATTGTGAATGGACAACAGGTGTAGGGACAGAATGGAAACGAGTAATGGTGGTTTGACAGATCGGCTCTCTTCATGTTAGACGATTTTCAATTCTGTCACTTTGGATTTACCAGCGAACTGATTGGACGTGCTCGGCCGAAAAATAAGTAAAATTATAAATTAAAATTGTGTACAAGAACTACATATATTAACATAAGAAAATAGAACAGAATAAAAGTGATTAAAAACAAAGAAACAATTCAATTTAATTAAACATAAACGATAAAAGGTAAAACGGAGTTGGACAAAATTAAAAGCAGTGTGTACTGTAGGTGTGTGTGTGTGTATTGCGGCATTTTTTACACGCCTAACACCGAACCTCAACACCGCCGCTGAGGAAACTACATATTGGATACAAGCGAGCCCGCAGAAAAAACACCTGGTACGATAAGGAATGCCACGACGCCTCGGAAAGAAAGACCGCCGCCTATAGGGCTACATTGCGTGCGGGCGCAACACGAAGCGTATGGGACCACTATCGAACGGCTAAGAGGGAGGAGAGGCGCCTTTTTCGAATGAAGTAAAGGGAGGCCGAAAAGCGCGAGTGTGAAGAGCTTGAGATGCTGGCGGGTAGGAATGATGTTCGAAAATTTTATCAAAAAGTAAGGCGGATAACTGAAGGTTTCAAGACCGGGACAAATTCCTGCCGGAATGATAACGGCGATCTGGTAACTGATGTCCAGAGTGTACTTAAGTTGTGGAAGGATCACTTCTCCTCCCTGCTAGATAACGGCGACAGTGAAATTGCGGAAGGAGATGTTCGACCCGAATCCCCAATAGCAGATGATGGTTGGAATGTTCCACCACCCGATCATGACGAAGTGCGAATAGCAATGTCTCGGCTTAAAAATAACAAAGCCCCGGGAGCTGACGGCTTGCCAGCCGAGCTATTAAAACATGGCCGCGAAGAGTTGATAAGGAGCATGCATCAACTCCTATGTTGAATATGGTCGGACGAGCGCATGCCCGACGATTGGAACTTAAGTGTGCTCTGCCCAATCCATAAAAAGGGAGACTCCACAGTACGCGCCAATTATCGTGAGATAAGCCTTCTGAATATCGCATATAAGGTCTTAACAAGTGTATTGTGCGAAAGACTGAAGCCCACCGTCAACAAGCTGATTGGACCTTATCAGTGTGGCTTCAGACCTGGTAAATCTACCATCGACCAGATCTTCACAATACGCCAAATCCTGGAAAAAACTCATGAAAAAAGAACCGACACACATCATCTTTTTGTTGATTTTAAAGCCGCTTTTGATAGCACGAATAATAATTGCCTATATGCCGCAATGTCTGAATTTGGTTTTCCTGTTAAACTTATACGGCTATGCCAAATGACGCTGACTAACACCACCAGCACCGTCAGAATTGGGAAGGACCTCTCCGAGCCGTTCGAGACCAAACGAGGTTTCAGACAAGGTGACTCCCTTTCGTGTGAATTCTTCAACTTGATGCTGGAAAAGATAATACGAGCTGCATAACTTCACCGTGCAGGAAGCATCTTATACCACAAGAGTGTTCAACTGCTGGCGTACGCCGATGACATCGACATCATTGGCACTAACATGCGCGCCGTATGTTCTGCCTTCTCCAAGCTGGATAAAGAGGCTAAGAAAATGGGTTTGGCGGTAAACGAGGACAAGACGAAGTACCTCCTTTCGTCACACAAAGAAACAGCACGCCTTGGCAGCCACGTCAATGTTGATAGCTACACTTTCAAAACTGTTAAGGACTTCGTCTATTTGGGAACCAGCATTAACACCAAAAATAATGTCTGCACTGAAATCCAAAGAAGAATCACTCTTGGACAGCGATGCTGGCTCCCTAGGTAATCCCAAATGGCGCCACGCTGCACGAAACAGAAATAGCTGGCGCGCTATGTTGGATTCGGCCAAAATCGTCTAGACGGTTACGTCCCAATTAAGTAAGTAAGTACTTACCTTCGTTAAATATATTAAAATCAACACCGCCGGGTCAAGAAATTGTTTGTTTTTTTCCTATTATCTTTTGTGTTTTTCATAAATATTGACAAGAGATGCCACTTTTTCTTACTTTGAATAAATTCCAAACAACAGCTGTTAATTGTGGTTAAGGCAAAGTTAGTAAGTCGTACAATCGATAACGCAAACCACATTTGTTATTGTTAAAAATATCTATCGTAGAATCGTTAAAAGTTAGTGAATCGAGCTACAGAAGACAGATATTGTCACTGTCATTCGTCTTTAACATTATCTGCGGCTCCATTGATTGCCCTCCTCTCCTCGTACGTATCCCTATCAATATCCCCGTCAGTCACCTTAGAAATCCACTCCCTTTCCATATTGCATATTGTAAATCGTTGTATGCTCAAAATTCTCCTGTTACCAGAGCCTTAATTGATTTTAATAAACTATCCCAAAGGGCTTATTCATTTATTCACTTAACTTGTTTCTTAAATAATGTCTTACCATTTTCGACTGGGTCCTTTCTGGCCCAATGTGCCCTTTATGGCATACTTTCCCCTCACTGGGTATATTCAAATATTCAGTTATACTTTCCATATTTATTAAGTACTCCCTACTGAGTCAAATTTATTTTATTTCTTATTTCTTTTAAATGCAACTATTTTTAACTCTGTTTATATTATTTGAAGTATAACAGAAAAAAAAATGTCGCACTTATTCTGCATTTTTATCGGGCTGTCAAACTTGTTTGTTCTATTCCACATAGATTCCACACATTTTTTCAGGGTTGATTGTTCGATTGCCAAAAATGTCGCCCTCTCCTCGACCACAGGGCAGCATTTTCTGCCCTTAATATAACCAATGCCGAACACGAGAAACAACTTAAATAGTCAAAATTAAGTCTGCACAACGAAAAAATAAACAAAGTGAAACAATTTAAAGAAGATGTTAGTATATAAAAGCATTTATATGTACGAATTTGTTTGTGGTACTAAAATAGATAAAATATTTAAGAATAAGAGAATTGGGACAATGGAGGAGACTAGGGCCATCCTATCCTATTTTATAGCTGACTAAAAAAAAAATAAAAATCTGAATAACGGTTATTCAGGCCCAAAACATTTTTTTGGTTGCCATAACGGTTATTCAAGCCTAAAATACTTTTTTGGTTGCCATAAAGGTTATTCAGGCCCAAAACGGTTTTTTTGGCTTTTTATAATGGTTATTAATAGGGAAGCTAAAAATATGCAAATACATATTTCGACCTAAAATGCATATTTTCGGTCAAACTGCATTTCGTGCTTATTTTGGCATATCGAAAAATATTAAAATGGAAATATCTTATCTGTGGTTAATTCTGATAGTTACGTATACATACAAGTAAGAATATCCCAGCCAACATTTATTATCGTGGAAGTGACTAAAAAGTAACTTCAAGAAGTTTAATTCAATCGCGGAAGATATCGCTTTCTCAACTTTTTCCTATATTCGTTCGAGAAAAAGTGTTCCCCGTCAACGTTACGTCCATAAAGAGTCATAAACGACACTTCAGGAAGTATCTTCCAAGTGTCGTTTGGAAGAGACAAAAATGTTACGTACAAATAAACTAATGACACTTCCGGAAGTAACTTCTTGGTGTCATCTGGGAGACATAAAAGCGTCAATTATAATTTTACCCTCTATTTCCTCATATAAAACCTAAATAAAAGTGCAAATGTGTACATATGTATATATATTTTCTCACTTCTTTATTTTTCATTACCACAGATATATACATACATACATCCACAAAGTTATGTACATATCACGTGTTGGTTAGAGCAAATGTTTTCCTTCAGGAACAGATAGTTCATTTTCCTTTCGAAGAGAATCTAAAAAGGAGTAGGAAACCAAAACATTATAGTTCTATGAAGTCCCAGAACATTTTAAGAGAACTTACCAAAATTTTTAGCAAGGAAAAACACCAAATGAAATTTTGAAGAACATGGTTTTCTTTAGGATTTCTTTGATATTTGTTTAATTTATAAATTTAAAATTTGTAAAAAAAAAATGTTTTGACTTTCTTTTGGTTGTCAATACACAAATATCTTCTCCATTCACAATAAGAAGTATGTTTATACCAAGCGTCTAAATATTCCGGTACGCCCTAATACGCACTTTAACTTTAATACATTGCATTTAGTATATGTAAACATATACTAAATGAAAAGCCGTTGACTCAACGAAAGTAACTTGCTGCCGGTCAGCGCGCTTTTCATAATTTTCTTTTTCTTCACTTGCGATTATATATATATATCCAAATCAGGGCCGTGCGCAGGAATTAGCCTTGGGGGGGGCTTTTAATTTTGGTTTGCATTCGCATACATTTTTCGCTAAGATAAACATATTTGCTGAAACAAATATCCAGACCCATACATAGGGTTGCCAGACGTACTGATTTGATCAGTACAATACTGATTTTTCGTACCCCGTACTGGTGGTTTTAAAAACCTTAAGAAATACTGATTTTTTGGATTGTGTACTGATTTGTACTGATTTTTAGCCGACAATAAAAAAAATCATTTTATCACCCTGCGATATTACTCGACGACCAACGTGTAATTGTTGTTGTGCACTCCGACGAGTGAGGGAAATTTCGGACATCGATCGAATTTGCTGGGTGAAACAAGCACCCGAGGCTTCGGGGTAATATTGTGTTATGTTGTGTATGTGCGCTCTAATCATCGATTTAAGCGTAACCACCTCTCATCGATGACGAAAATGTGTCCGAATTTCATCTGTGGGTTTGCTCGTAAGCATAACCACGGCATAAACATGAAATGATTAAGAAGGAGGAAGCAAAGCGAACGTTAAATGTCATAGAAACATGATCGACAGTTAACGACACGGAAACAAGATATAAATGCCAGTAACAAAGACGATTTTCTCCGCATATATTGCTTTTTTTTGGAAGGCAATGTACTGATTTTTTCGGGAAGGGTATCTGGCAACCCTACCCATACATCATAAATTTAAATGTTCTCTAACTTTTCTGAAACTCATTATGATTCATCAAAATCTAGTTAACCAGGTCCTAAATAGTACTATTGACAGTACTTGTTAATTGAAACTGCTCACTGTTTTCACAAAATGAACATTTTTTGTTATCAGTACAATTTTTTTTAAAATGCCAAACGAACATATGCTACACAACTTTGTAATTTCGGAAAGCTCCAAGTGCAATTCAAAGTGCCGAACTTATGTATTGGCCAACCTTATTTTTTGCAACTTTCACCAATTTCTTCTTCCGTAAAGTTATTGTAACTAATTTTGTCAAAAATTATGAGTCAATATTCAATGCAAAATTTATAAACTCTATTTTGAAAATTTTTGCAAAATCATTGCAACTTACACGGAAAGAATTTTTTACTAGAATCAATGCCGAGACAAGAAAAATTAGACTTGATTTTGAACTTAGAAAATAATTTCTTAATATCAAGAAAATCCAAGAAAATTGGATTTTAAATAAATAAGTAAACATTTTCTTGCTTCAAGTGAAATCGGATTTTAAATAAATAAGAAAAAGTTTTCTCACTTCAAGCAAAAATGGACTTTAAATAAATAAGAAATAATTTACTTACGGTAAGTGTTTTTTTCTTGTTTTTAGGAATAAATAATTAAGAAATAATTTTTTTGTTGCAAGTAAAACTTTTCTTATACGAGCTTAAGTAAATAAGAAAATATTAAATATATAATCAAGTAAAAATTTTCTAAAAATATTAAAAACGTAAAAAATAAGGAAAATGAAAACTAATCATAAGGGATTAGAAAACCATAATTAGTCAACTAGTACTTATTTTCCTAGGACTTGTTCACTGAAATCATAACATTTCAATTAATATAAATGAAGATGCAAATAGTGAACTCCTTATACCAAATGCTTCACTAACAATCTGAGAATTGCAGAAATATTCAGAAATATGCAAAGCGGATGGCAAATGAAAAAAAAAAATACGTGTTACTTTGGAAATGCAAATTCAGCAAGAAATATTTTACTTCGCTCAATAAAACGTTTTCTTATTTATTTAAAATTTTTTTTTTGCTGTAGTTTGATGATATGCTCAAAGAACTTTGGCGTTCAAATTGAGCAAGAAATATTTTACTTCGCTGTTGTTTTCTTATTTATTTTCAATTTTTTTTTGCTGTAGTTTGTTGTTCCAATTCATCGAAACACAATTTTCTTAAATTCTTCTTGATACATATTAGCAAGAAGATTTTCTTCATTTAAGTAAATTTAAGAAAAGATGTTCTTATTTATTTAAACATTTTTTTTCAACACTTTTTTTCTATAGATTTTGTTAGTGTTCTTGAATAAGAAAATAATTGTCTCATTTTTGGAAAACTCAATTTCTTATTTCCAGTAATAATTAAGTAAATTTTTCTTATTTCCCTAAAAATTTTCTAAATTGAGTTCAAGAAAGTATTTTTTTGATTCAAGTATACAAATTTCTTTCCGTGTAGATTTGATCATGGGGGGGGTTTTAACCCCCAAAACCCCCCCCGTGCGCACGGCCCTGATCCAAATTATCTCCTGCATCCATATATTCCTATATATATGCATTTTTTTTTATTTCTTTTTATTTAATTTCCGGAATACTATCTTTATAAATCCTCCTGAGCACCAATCGGGGTCAAGCGGATTTATTTCATGGTCCTTTTTCGCCAAGGAAAACCAAGCGCCTAATTACAAAAACAAATCATTCTAGCACACAATCAGCACTTGAGCATCATCATCATCCTTAACAGCACAAACATACAGTCCACGGAAAATCCCAACAGATTAGCAATCAACAGGCATCCACATCCAGCTTCATCATACACACAGATCTACAAATTTAATATAAATACAGGTACGTGGTTTGATTCTGGTGTTTGCTTACAAAAAAAAAAAAAAAGATTAAAAAATAAAACTGAGAATAAATTTTAACTCAGTGTTAATTTTTTTTTAAATATTGCGAAACAAGTATTTTCCGAAAAGTGAATGTGAAAAGTGACCGCGCTTTTTCTTAGTAATATTGGTAAAGCAAGACGAAAATTATCAAATATTATAACCTGCAAAATTCCATTTGCATATTTGTTGGCAACAACAACAATTTTCCCAGAATTTCACTTGCTGCCAATATTATTGGCTTAAAGAATCACTCGGTCACTTTATCATAAAAACACATCAAAATTATTGGAAAAGAAAATTTTAGTTGGGTGGTCATAAGGAGTGCAGCACATAAAACTGCAACAATAATACAATTGCACATATTAGCAAAAAGTGAGGTTAGGTGTGGTGCCAAGACACGAGTGTTGCACACAGATAATTTTTCCTCACCTTCCTCTAAATCAGCAATTGATTTCGATTTGCGTTAAACTCTTCTTCATAAATCATTTTTCGCCAGATAAAAAAGATGGAGAGCTACATTAGAGTATCAGATCTTATAATAGAATTTGAACAGGAGTTCATCAACATCCCTGTCGAAGAGCATACAAAGCACTCTCTTACAGTTGATCAAGAGGAGCTAAAATCCTTATGGATTAAAACTAAAAAAGCTTATGAAAGCCTCATACAGAGCGCTGAAACGTCTAAAGAAGACCTTGCGTCACTTAAGGCGAAAAATAAAAGTTGTTACGCTGCATACAAAAAATGTATGGCAATAATAGCGTCTTCATCAGAACAACTTACAACACCTACAGTTCAACAACCAAAAGCTGACGACAATGCAAGTCGTGACCATCATATCCGCTTACCTCCCCGTGACACCGATGTGTTTAAGGGAGATTACTTGTCCTGGCCGTCCTTTAGGGACATGTTTACGGCCATCTATATCCTGAACAAACGCCTTACCCCTGTAGAAAAGCTATATCATCTTAATCAAAAAACTACAGGGGAAGCTAAGGAAATAGTGAAGCGATGTCCTTTGACCAATGATGGTTTTGATACAGCTTGGAAGAATTTGAGTGATAGGTATGAGAATAAACGTATTCTCATAAATACACAATTAAAACTCCTTTTTAATTTAACAAAAGTTGAAACCGAATGCGGAACAGCTATTAAGAAACTCCAGAGAGAAATAAATAATTGCATATCCGCACTTCAGTGTCATCAAATTGACATTTCAAATTGGGATGCAATTATCACATACCTGTGCTCAACGAAACTTCCACAATGTACGTTAGCTTTATGGGAACAGTCCATTGAAAATAAGACGGAAATTTTTAAATGGGAAGACATGGACAAATTCCTGTCTAATCGCTTCCAGACATTGGAAACAGTTTCCGACCTCATGGACACGAGCTCCTTTAAAGCAAATAGACCTCAAAATAGTAAACCCCATTCGTCTTCTAAAGATAATACAAAATTGGGCGTTTACCAAACTAGTGTTCAAAAGCAGCAGTGTAAAATGTGCAGGAGTAAGGAACATAGCATCCGCAATTGTTCACGGTTTAAAAACTTATCTACAGCAGATAAAATTTCGTTCATCAAGAACAACAATAGTTGCTTGAATTGCCTTTCAAGTGGGCACACAGTTTCCAAGTGTACTAGCTCGTTCAATTGCAGTACATGCCACGCGAGACACCATACTTTGCTTCACATACAAACATTTCAGCCAAAAGCAACTAACCAAAATCCGTCTCCTAGCCCGCAAGAAGAAGTTGCTTCTACATCTAAACAAGCACAAGCAAGACGAGATTTAATAATTCCAAAAATAACTCAAATGTCTCGTCTTGCCATGCACAAACAAGTAAAGGAATTTTACTAGGAACTGCCAGAGTATACGTTCATCACAACGGCGTGAACTACTCTGCTAGAGCTCTCATAGATTCTGGGTCGGAATGCTCTTTCATGACTGAAAGACTTCGACGAAAAATTAATTTACCTTCGAAACGTATAAATATACAAGTTTCAGGTATTAACAACACGCCTTCAGCGCAAGTCAAAGAAGCGTGTCAAATCCAATTACGATCGCTAATCGATCATTCAATAAAAATAAATTCAATGGCCTTAGTTCTCCCACAATTAACTGGGGATTTACCAACGTATCACATCAGTCCTATGACTCAACGCACTTTTCCTGACTTAACCCTAGCTGATAAACGGTTCTTCGTGAATGAGCCAGTAGATTTAATTCTCGGCGGCGATTTATATCCGCAAATTATTCTAGAGGGAATAAGGAAAAACGTTTGAAATACACTGATAGCACAAGAAACTGTGTTCGGATGGATATTAACAGGCCGTGCCGACGCACCGAGTACATCCAACAACAGAGTTTCATTCTTTAATGAAATCAGCTTAGAAAAACAACTTTCGAATTTTTGGGAGTTGGAGGAAATTCCAAAAAAGAAGGAATTAAGTCCAGATAACGTATATTGCGAAGAACTATTTAAAGCGACAACTAAAAGAGGTTCAGATGGGAAATATATTGTATTACTTCCATTTAGACATGAATTTCCTACCGATATCCAGCTAGGGCCTTCCCTGAAAAGAGTATGCTCTCAATTCTACCGAAATGAGACTCGTTTAACAAAAACTCCGTCTTTACAATACGAATATAACAGGGTATTAAGTGAATATGAAACATTAGGACATATGCAAAAAATCAACTCATGCGTTAACCCTGACTCAACCGACTGCTACTTCCTTCCACATCACGCAGTCATTAAGGAGGAAAGTACAACAACAAAAGTGAGGGTAGTGTTCAATGCATCGTGCCCTACATCCAATGGCAAAAGTTTGAGTGACATTGAAAAAATGTATAGGCAAATATGGGTTCAAAATGAGCAAACAAAATTTCAAAGATTAGTTTTTCGGACGAATCCGAATGAACCCATCCATGTATACGAACTAAAGACTGTCACTTTCGGTGTTAACTGCGCTCCTTATCTAGCAATAAGGACGCTGCACCAATTGGCCGATGACATTGAAAGTTCGCTGCCTATAGCATCAAACATACTCCGAACAAGTATGCATGTCGACGACGTTTTGTCAGGAAGTCATACAATTGAAGCGACTATAAAAGCTCGTGATGAAATTAATACAGCATTAAAATCAGCAGGGTTTAATCTGAGAAAATGGACTTCAAATTCCAATACAATTTTAAAGGGAATTCCTAAATCTGACCTGCTTCATGAAGAATTTTTAGAATTCGAAGATACTAGTGCGGCTAAAACACTTGGAATCAGATGGAACGCCCCCACTGATCATTTCTACTTTTCGACCCAACAAATTCAAAATACTAAATCCTTTACGAAGAGAGAAATTCTTTCTGCCATCGCCAAACTATTCGATCCCTTAGGATGGCTCGCCCCAATAGTAATAATAGCGAAATTAATTATGCAAAATATTAGGTTAGAAGGTACGGACTGGGACGAACAAGTTTCTTCCACTACTTTGGAAAGATGGCAAAATTTCATGCAGGATTATCCTGCTATAAACCAAATTCGAATCCCAAGATGGGTTCATTTCACTCCATTACTAGATATGGAGATCCATGGGTTCTGCGATGCATCCGAGAAAGCCTATGCATCCGCTGTTTACCTTCGAGTTAAAACTACGAATAAAATTCATACTAATCTCTTATTGGCAAAAACGAGAGTTGCACCAGTTAAAACGATTTCGCTTCCACGATTGGAATTATGCGGTGCAGTTTTGTTAGCGGAAATTATCGAATCCATAGTGGAAAATCTTCAAATAACCAAATTAAACTTATATCTTTGGACCGATTCAACTATCGTATTAGCCTGGATCAGAAAACCACCATGCTCATGGTCAACATTTGTCGCACATCGAATAACCAAAATCATCGACAAGGTAGGAAACAAAGATTGGCGACATGTGGATTCAGCATCGAATCCAGCAGATCTGGGAAGCAGAGGACTTTCAGCCGAGGATATTGTAACAAATTCTTGGTGGTGGCAGGGCCCTTCCTGGCTACAACAAGAAGAATCAGAATGGCCACCACAAGATTGAACATACAACACTTCCATAGAAGCGAAAAAGGTTCAAGTGCACACAATAACAAAAGTAGATTCGTTTGATATTCTAGAAAGGTTTTCCGATTTAGCTAGGGCTTTGAGAGTAACATCATACATCTTCCGTTTTTTTCAAAACACCCACCCAAAAACAAAATCATTAAACAGGTCAAATTCTACAATGATTTCTCCTAAAGAAATCAAACAAACAACGCAACGCCTCATAAAGCTTTATCAAGGCAACCATTTTCAAGAGGAAATTGAGGCACTCAAATGTGGGAAAACAATAAATACCAAAAGCGAAATCCTTTCACTCAACCCTTTCATCGACAATAATAGTATTTTAAGAGCTGGTGGTCGTTTAAAGGCTTCCCTAGATTTAGCATACAATGAGCGCCACCCGATAATTCTGCCCTATGACTGTCGATTTTCCCGCCTTTTAGTACAATTTATTCATAAAATATCGTTACACGGGGAAAACCAATTAATGCTGCGCTTCGTGCGTATTCAATATTGGATTCCGCGAGTGAAAAACATGATTAGATCAGTGATTCATAATTGTAAAGTTTGCATTATTCATCGTAAAAGAGCACAATCCCAACTTATGGGAAATCTCCCTTCGGAGCGAATAACTTTTTCACGCCCCTTTACGAATACCGGTGTCGATTTTGCCGGTCCTTTTGACATTAAGTCATACAGTGGCAGAGGGTGCAGAATGTCGAAAGGTTACGTTTGTTTATTCGTTTGTTTCAGTACTAAAGCTATTCATCTAGAAGCAACTAGTGACCTTAGTACTGCAGCGTTTCTGGCAGCGTTTGATCGCTTTATAGCCAGACGAGGTTGTCCGAAAAACCTATATTCTGATAACGGAACCAATTTCGTAGGCGCTTCAAGAGCTCTACGAGCAGAATTTAAAGAATTTGTATCTGGTTCCCGAGGCCAAGCTCTTTCCAAATATTGCCACCAAAATATGGAATGGCATTTCATTCCTACTGCCACCCCTCACATGGGAGGTTTGTGGGAAGCAGGAGTTAAAAGCTTTAAAAAGCATTTCAGAAAGCTGGCGCCAGATGGGAAATTTACCATAGAGGAATTTGCTACCCTTCTATGCCGAATAGAATCCTGCCTTAATTCACGACCACTCAGCCCTATATCCAATGACCCTTCTAATTTAGAACCACTTACACCAGGGCATTTTTTGGTAGGCGGACATTTATTGGCCCCACCTGAAATTGATTTAAGCGAACACCGAACATCAATCGTCAATCGCTGGGAAAAACTGAAAGCCCTACATCAAACCTTTTGCCAAAGATGGAAAAATGAATACTTGCACGAGCTACAAAAGCGAAATAAGTGGAAATTCCCAAAATCCAATATAAAGGAAGATCTAGTAGTGATAAAAGAGGACAATTTACCCCCAAACGAGTGGAGATTGGGAAGGGTATCTAAATTACACCCTGGAGCAGATGATAAAGTAAGAGTGTCATCTTTTTTATATTTTTGTACAGGGGATTCCTTAAATTCCATAAAAACTCTTTATTTTTTACAAGTTCAATTCATTTTTCAGTTTCTTCGTCCTTCATTTCGAATTTCCGTCATTAAAAAATTGAGCTGTCACACTGTAGCGCGCTACAAAGTTAAAGTTAACTCTACTTCTACTACAGCCACAACTACACGCTACAGACACAGCTACACATTGTGGGCATTGCAATGCAATTGTACTGTTTTAACTTTTGACAGCTCTTACTACGTACTACAGCCACACCATTCTGGGCATAGTTTATATCTATAAGTTGCGACACTCTTTGACATGTTGTGCCTGTCACCCTGCAGTGCTGTGCAAAAGTTACAGAAAAAAAATTCAAATAAATTTTGAAATCTTTAAATCTTTAAAATTATTGGGTGAATTGAATTTGTAATGCTATATTTGTAGCGATAATAACAAAAAATTAACATATTTTTGAGTTTTAATTGATTTTATTCGGAATTTTGGCTATTTTCTTGTGAAGATTTTGCTACGTTTGAATACAACACTGTGGTCGATTCTTCTTCACATTTGGTTTATTTAGTTTCCCATTCCCCCATTGACACATAATGTGCCTGTCACTTTTTGCAACAACAATTCCCATGGTTGAAGTTTGTTTTGATGGGGATACAGTGAGTCACAGAGAAAGTGAGCCATTATTTATTCAGACATTTTATTATTAAATATCTTTGTTAACAATTACTTGACTTTCCTAATTTTTTTGCGACGGAAAAGTTTCAACAACATGCCAGAAATGATGAAAAACAAAAGCATACACGTATATACGCGTCACAATCAAAGCAAGCTTTCTGGCAACTCCAATTTAAATACTTAAACTTTCTCTCTAGAACACCGATTTCTCTCTTATATATTTTTACAGTTCACATTTTACATTATGTGTTAATTATATAAAAAAAAACAGATCAGGCAATTTTTTTCCATTTTTAAAAGGTGTACTTATCATAAAATACACGCTAGAGCGCGTAAAAATCGTGTTTTGTTAGTTCAATAAAACACATTGGTTGCTAATAAAATTTGTATTATATTTAATTCAAGTGCGCCAATAGATGCATTAGTTGTATTTTGGATGTCAGTGTGCAAAGATGGGCCGACAAACAAGTTTAGATATTAGGGATAGAGTAATTGAACTGTTGAAACAAGGCAAAAAAGTATTAAAACCGTTTTAGGGCATATTCCTCTCAGTGGCTAACCTTCACTGTGAGCCCGTTTCATGAACTTTTCCGGTTTTAACTATTATTTTTATAACTAAAAAATAATGTTCATCAAATATTTTTTGAAATTCTAAATTGTGGTTTATTCTAAAATATACCTAAGTACATAAATTTGTTTTTCAATCTGTTTGTGTATAATTTTTTATTTGCATAATGTTATGTTCAGACACAATCTTAATTGAACATTAAGAGCCTTCATTCAATTTTCAAGCCCAATGATTCTCAATTTACCATACAAAAATTGATTAAGTTAATGCTTCATTAGAAATTAATGAGTTGTTAATGAAGAACAATTCTGCATGCAACCCTGTTAAAAGGCTTGTTTCATAAGTAAAATGAAATGTCATGAAAAGAGAAATGTGATTAGCGTCAGTGTCCACTAAACAGGTTGGTTCGTCAGATCAGCTGCATTCTTGTTCTTCTTCATCACCTATCAAATTCGTTTTTATTTCTGCTTATTTTATACATGCATTCGTGTTTACGATTGGTAAAAATTGTGAGATGAATGTCAAATTATTTCGTCCTCCTTGCAATTTTGACATTTAGGTCACGAGAGTTTGATATTCAGCTCACGGCGTGTATGTGTGTATGTATCTTGAGCCGACCTGTTAAATGGGCCAAGTAAATTAAATATGTCTGAACACCAAATCTGAAGATGTTCAATCAACCCCAATTGACTTAATTAATTTTTATGTCTGAACATGATATAAAACTTCGGACAACATAACGTGGGTCATTTTCACTGCGACTTACTGTATGTATCAAAAATATAGATACACATTTATTTTTTCAAAACAAAAATGAAATATCCATGACGCAAATCGTTGCTACCCAATAAGCATTTTTGAATGCATTTGAATTTCATTGAGATCAAATCCATTTTCCAATTTCCAACAATAATTCTTAACTTGAATTCAGAAACAGACCATTTTTCGATATGAAAATGTTTCTGTTTCTCCACTTGAAAAAAATATTGGAATTTGACTTGAACTTTATCGATATTCTCCAACCAAAATCAACCGTCAGAATAAAGCTTTTGAGCAACAAACTCTCATCCGATTGAAATAAAGGAACAAAAATGTAACAATTATGATTGTCTGCTTGACTTATTTGCTCACTTTTTTGTTATGCATTTAACAATAATAACAATATTTTATACACAAAAATTAGTTGAATTATACATTCCTCTTTAAATTTTATTCTTCACTCACTTTTTCGTTTACTTATTGCTAATATGATTGAATTTAATTAATACTAATTATGCACTAAGTTCAGTTTGGAAAAGTATTGTACCTTAAGTGTAAAAACATGTTGGATATAAACTTGATAATTGAGACTTTTTCCCCACATTGGATTCGTGCTAATTGGGAAATATCCAAATGTAGGAGAATGTAGAGTTTCCAAAGCAACCAAAGCGTTCGAAGGCATCCAGACATTAATCAAAGAGTATGAATTGGTGCAGCGTTTTATCAGCGAACACAATCTGAGAGTGTTAGAGAGTGTAATTCTCAAACTTATCTCTAATCCAAAGCGAAGGTAGAAAACCACACTAGAAATCAATTGGAGACTGATTAGAAAAAGAAATATTTGCAAATTCTCATTAAAATTTCATTAGAAAACTACATTGGATTTCAATTCGGAAATTATAATTTTCTCCATTTGAGAGTTATGTCCCATTTTTTTTTTGAGATCGATATGATTCTCGACAGCTTCTCGAGATTTTAGAAAAGTGCTAGTTCTTGAGTCATTCTCAAACCGATATCTAACCTAAATGTTTGTTGGGTTTCGCCATGCAAAATGGCCGTTTGAATTCAAATTTTTTTCTTTCCTTTTGAACATTTTCGTATAAGCAGGGTTGCTCTTTCTCGTACTGTTATGTTAATACATTTTTCCAGAAATATAGAAAAGGGAATATACGGATACCATTGCCTTTACTACTTCATTCGCGTATATGCAAATTTTATTTCATGTAAGATTAACATGATCGATCTTTACACATAGAATAGCAACAATTTTTTTCAAATTACACGATTTTTTGACATTTTGGTAAATGCAACCAAATTTTAGTGTTGATGCAACATAGAGCAATTTTAAAATATACGCTATGAATTAAATATAAAATTTTATTCTTAAATGTCATTTGGAATTTGGTTTCTTTAACATGATGATAGTGTCAATATAAACAAAAAAAATTTTAAAAAAAGAACTTCAAAACTATTTTGAGACATACACAATTTTTTTGAACATTTGGAGTTCTGCTGTTCGTGCAAAACGCAATTATTATTCTTTTTTTTTAAATAAAAAGAAAATCTGGTGTCGTGGGAAGAGTTTACCATCAGTGGAAGTGCGTGATAATGGCGTTTCCACTTATATTTTCAGTTTTCAGGTGAATTAAAAGTGAAATGCATTTTTATTTCTAAAAGTTTTTAATGTAAAATATTTTCTTTTTTCTCCTCAAAGTTTGCAATTTTACCACGAGGAAGTCCTTTCCATATCTCGCAATACCGAAGCACCTTTTTTTTATTGAATGTACATATCGCACCCTAAATCATAAGGTGACACAACTCAAAAATTTTTGAAATCGAGTTTTTTCATAAATGTTACACAGAACATATCTCTAGCGATTACCAAAAAAACTTTTCAATAAGTGTCTCTTTTGACCGAAAAATTACCATAATACGTGGTCTTTTGCCATACGATTGCTTGTAAAGAAAAAAGTTTTTTGGCTCTGCTGAAAATATTTGAATTTTGAGTTGTGTCACTTTATGATTTAGGGTGCGATATATTGTATTTTTGTAAATTGTAAAATCAGTCAAGTTAATTTAACAATAAATTTAAGGTAAAATCAAAAAAAAAATCCGTGTTAATTTAAATAGCTGAAAATGCAAAATTATCTAGTTAAAAATGTAAAATCAACAGGAAAACATGTATCTGTTATTTTATGCGCACGTGGGCCGATATGCGGAAAAAATTAATATATATCGCATACTAAATCATAAAGTGGCACAACTTAAAATTCAAAAATGTTCAGGAGCCAAAAAACTTTTTCTTGACAACCAATGAATTGGAAAAAAGCCACGTATTTTTCAGTCAAAAGAGACTCCGAATGAAAAGTTTTTTTGTTGGCAATCGCTAGAGATATGTTCTGTGTACCGGTTTATGATGAAAAGTCGATTTAATAAAATTTTGAGTTGTATCACTTTATGATTTAGGGTGCGATATATTTTTATTAAAATCGTTTTCGTAGTGAAGAAAAAAAATTCAGTAAAAACGAAGTAAATCCTAACGACTTTGCTCCCATTTTGGTAGTAACAGCAATTATGCGAAATTGCACAGCATTGATTCCTTCATTCTCTTCATTTTCGCACAAACACATACGCATTTTTTAAATTGAAGAAGAAGAAGACCATTTGAGTGACCAAACTATTTAGTATAAACAATGATTCTGGGCAAGCAGGTACTCGACACATCAAGGGGACAAACCACAAGAGCAGTCTCGAAAATCATATTGCTACCACCCTACAATGAAACCGACCAAATTCCACAATCACCACACCAATCGAGGCTATAATCACAGACACAAATTCTCATAAAGTAAAAATATCACCAAATTCACACATATTTACATTCATGCTAATACTCGGCAACACAAAAACCCAGAAACCACAATCTCCCTCAAATGCTGTTACTGATCTACATCAATAATAAAGGCAATAACCATATGCACATACATCATAAAATGTATAAACATACCCAGCAAATTAAGCAACTAATGTAACCGAGTAATGACTCATCTCAAACTGGTTCCCGAGAACCACATCGCAAAACAGAATTTTTGTATTTTGGCTTCCATAAAGCTACAAAGTATTTTGCTCCGAAGAGCCCCAGAGTTTCCTACCGCTTCCCGATGGAAGCCACATACCTAAACTTAGCTCCATTCGGAGCCACACACATTTTTTCGCTTCATTACAGGAGCCCCAGAATCTTAAATACTAGCTCTATGCAGAGCCCCAGACTTTCCTAATGCTTCTCGAAGAAGCCAAAAGACATTGGGCGTAGGCCGCGCCATTCCCACAGAGCCCGAAAATACGTACCCCAGACAATAATACATATTTTAAGCTCATATAGGAGCACTTACATCCAGGTTGGCCCTGCAACCCGGCAATCCAAATCCACGAGGTCACTAGTTTCTGGACACAACGTCCTTATTATGCCAATGGATCGACGGAACTGTGAAGGAATATGCAATTACATTAAAAATCTTTTTTTCAAAAAGTATATGAATTTAGAGAAAATCTACGATACGTATACGTTACACTTTTCCGCAAGAAACAGACGTAAAGCTCCTGCCAAACGATGCAATGAAAGTGCTTTCCGAAAGTGTCAAATCATTGAAAGAACTTTCATGAGTATCCACACGACGCAATGAAAGTGCTTTCAGAAAGCACTTTTTACCTCCACTTTCCGAAAGCTTTCAGGAATTACTTTTCGTTTGTCCACACGGTGAAAGGGAAATGAGTTTTTGAAAGTACTTTCTGGCAGCTGTCAAATTAAATTCAAACAGCTGTGATAGCAAGACAGATGTAGGAGAGCAAACAGCTTGTTGTGTGACTCACACAGTGTGATGCTAGCCACACACCTTGCAATTTTTCATACAACTTGAGCAAGTTGCGCTGGAAATCGCAACATTTTTGGGGCTGTTGTATGAAGTTGTGTATCGGTTGTACGAAAAATCAAAAAGTTTTGATTTTTTGGCAAGTTGTACAACTTGGTTGCATCGTTTGGGGGCATGTTGTTCAACATTTCATTTTATGAGAATTCTTGAAGTGAACACATCAAATTAAAATAAGTAAAAATAAGCGAATTCAACACAAAAACCATAAATATTTGTAGAATAAATAACGCAAAATGGAAAGCTTGCAGGAACCACTTTTTTGTAATATTTTTTTCTTTTAATTATCGTACTTTTGCTGTACGTTCTTCTTCTTCCTACAAGCGCAATATTATCCTATTCCATGTTCACTCAAAGTAATTTTTTACAAAATGAGATTGTACAACATGGTTGTACAATAAATTGCACCGCATGGAAGCAAACAGTCCAACTCGATTGCAACCGAGTTGGGTCAACGGTCGCACCGTGTATGGCTACGGTAAGAGCAAACAGCTGTGCGTGGAATGGTGATGGTGGAGACTTTTGTGTTTTTTGTGTTCATATGAAAAATATAACGTGATAATTAATTATTTTAATAATTGTATTTTGTTTATACATACATATGTATTTTTATAAAGAAAACATTTACATGCCGGTTTGATCATTTAAGCTCCTGCCAGACGATGCAATGAAAGTGCTTTCAGAAAGTGAAAAAGTAAAATTTTCTCGTGTAGCCACCAAAAAAGTACTTTGTGAAAGTGTTTTCCGAAATTTCAGCAATTACTTTCTTACGAAAAACTTTCATCGTCTAGCTGCGAGAAAAATACTTTTCAGAAATACTTTTCACTTTCAATTGTAACATCTGAAAGTGTTTTACTTTCTGAAAGTTGCTAGCTGATACGAGTGTTGTCTAAATGATCGAACCGGCATGTAAATGTTTTCTTTATAAAAATACATATGTATAAACAAAATACAATTATTAAAATAATTAATTAATACGTTATATTTTCATATCAACACAAAAAACACAAAAGTCTCCACCATCACCATTGCACGCACAGCTGTTTGCTCTTACCGTAGCCATACACGGTGCGACCGTTGACCCAACTCGGTTGCAATCGAGTTGGACTGTTTGCCTACATACGGTGCAATTTATTGAACAACCATGTTGTACAATCTCATTTTGTAAAAAATTACTTTGAGTGAACATGGAATAGGATAATATTGCGCTTGTAGAAAAAAATATTACAAAAAGTGGTTCCTGCAAGCTTTCATTTTGCGTTATTTATTCTACAAATATTTATGTTTTTTGTGTTGAATTCGCTTATTTTTACTTATTTTAATTTGATGTGTTCACTTCAAGAATTCTCATAAAATGAAATGTTGAACAACATGCCCCAAACGATACAACCAAGTTATACAACTTGCCAAAAAATCAAAACTTTTTGATTTTTCGTACAACCGATACACAACTTCATACAACAGCCCCAGCGCAACTTGCTCAAGTTGTATAAAAAATTGCAAGGTGTGTGGCTAGCATCATCACACTGTGTGAGTCACACAACAAGCTGTTTGCTCTCCTACATCTGTCTTGCTCTCACAGCTGTTTGAATTTAATTTGACAGCTGCCAGAAAGTACTTTCAAAAACTCATTACCCTTTCACCGTGTGGACAAACGAAAAGTAATTCCTGAAAGTTTTCGGAATGTGGAGGTAAAAAGTGCTTTCTGAAAGCACTTTCATTGCGTCGTGTGGATACTCATGAAAGTTCTTTCAATGATTTGACACTTTCGGAAAGCACTTTCATTGCATCGTTTGGCAGTACCTTTAGACAACACTCGTATCAGCTAGCAACTTTCAGAAAGTAAAACATTTTCAGATGTAACAATTGAAAGTGAAAAGTATTTCTGAAAAGTATTTTTCTCGCAGCTAGACGATGAAAGTTTTTCGTAAGAAAGTAATTGCTGAAATTTCGGAAAACACTTTCAGAAAGTACTTTTTTGGTGGCTACAAGAGAAAATTTTACTTTTTCACTTTCTGAAAGTACTTTCATTGCATCGTCTGGCAGGAGCTTAAGGTTCCTGCCTGTGTTACTCAAAATTACTATGGATCCATTTTAGATTCTAATCCGAAAGAGAATTCTACCGGTTGAAGGTTATTTTTTTGAAGCGCGACCGAAGGCCGCCAACACGTAAGGATATTATACGTATAACCTCCATAAAAACACCTTTGTCCATTTTAGACATTGCTGTTTATTTGCAGCTTGTAATATATTTATATTCAAAGGATGCAAATAGATATTTTGTCCATCAACGGATTGATAAAAATAATATTTTGTATTCAGTCGGTTACAGCCGGATAATCCGGCGCTGGCAGCAGGAACATCGTTATTGGTTCAGACAACTCCGTCTTCGACAAAATCAGCTGAATTGCTACTACTGTACCAGCCACCACCGCCGCCACGTTGGCGTGACCGTTTATCGACATTGGGACGTGCCTTAGCGTTTGGATATCGTTGTGAATTGCGTTGCGAATCGTTACGGGTTGAAGATGATTGTTCACGTCGTCGTGAATTGCGTGGCCAAAGCTTATCGGCTTGTATACCTGAAGATGATTTGCGCACAGAAGTTTTAGAAGACTGACTTGCTCTGGAGTTCGCAAAGTTGCTTTGTGGTTGTTTCTTGTTCTCCATATTTACTATTTTTCAATAGACTGATAGCTGAAGCACAGCATTAAGCCGGCGAAAGTAATTGGGGATGGACAGCGCCTCGAAGCACCTCTTCGACAGCGAATTGTTGCAATAGTAATTGCCTCCAAATGGAGCGTTATGCAAATTATAAATTATAATTCGAGACATTTTTATTGGGTTATGATTTTAACTACAAACAACGCGAAACATAAAATATCGCGTATAAATATTTTTATTATGTACGAAGTATGGGATATGCTGATGAAAACGAAGCTTAAAACTCGTAGGCGAGGTTTAGATTATGGCAGCAGCACAATGGCTGACGTGGATGAAGTCGTTTTTTAAACGGTTTTATTTAGCTCACCCCGTTTGTTTTATTATTTATTCTTTATTCTTGGGTCAAATTTAGTAATTCAAATTTCACCCTCTTCCTGTCAACCGATTAATCTGAAATTTTGCACGCATGTATAACCCCGATGACAATGCAATATTATGAAAAAAAAAATCCGATAGGTGGCGCGTGGGTCGCTATATTTACAAAAATCGCATTTATGGTCCTATTTGGCTGAAATTCGGAACATGTATTACTACCTTGAAAAGAAATATTTTCTTTAAAAAAAAAATTCCGCTAGGTGGCGCGTGGGTCGCTATATTTACAAAAATCGCATTTAGGGTCCGATTTGGCTGAAATTCGGAACATGTATTACTACCTTGAAAAGAAATAATTTCTTTAAAAAAAAATTCCGCTAGGTGGCGCGTGGGTCGCTATATTTACAAAAATCGCATTTATGGTCCGATTTGGCTGAAATTCGGAACATGTATTACTACCTTGAAAAGAAATATTTTCTTAAAAAAAAAAATTCCGCTAGGTGGCGCGTGGGTCGCTATATTTACAAAAATCGCATTTATGGTCCGATTTGGCTGAAATTCGGAACATGTATTACTACCTTGAAAGGAAATATTTTCCTAAAAAAAACTTCCGATAGGTGGCGCGTGGGTCGCTATAGAGGCGTTGGACTGCAATAAACTAACGGGCAAGAAACCTTGCAATAATGAAGCACTAAATGAATTAAACAGAATGCGAAATAAAAACTAAAAACTAGAAAATAAAAATAGGTAAAAAAACTTTTTAAGTTAAACGGTTTTATGTTATACATACATTGCAATGTTTAAGATAAATGTACTAAAAACCAAAAAATAATAAAATAGATACAGTCGTGGGAATTATAAACATTTGCATAGACTAGACTAAAATAAAACCGGGGGGCACGTCAATTGTCTACAAATTATCGACTTAATGTGCGATAGAAGAATCGTTTAATTCGTCGTTAGGCAGTTGGCCCGCAGACGGTGAGGAAAATACTTACTATTTTCTTGCTCATGGAAATTCCAATAGTTATACACTCCATGTTAATAAAAGAGATGTTTCAACTAGTTTATCGTTGGACATTCACACGAGGAATCGTTTCACTGCTCGTAGTTTGTCTTTAATCGACAAAACATATGATAAAAGTACTACTCGCTCACCACTATGAAACCCTAAAACTCGCTTATAATCGAGCTTGCTAGCTTTTTTACACATTCTAGCCCTACTTATCACACGTCCATCGTTGTCGGTTGAACAACTGCCTAATTATAGTGTAACATTACAAAACAAACATTTTAATCAACGATTGTAGACAATTGACGTGCCCCACGGTTTTATTTTAGTCTAGTCTATGCAAATGTTTATAATTCCCACGACTGTATCTATTTTATTATTTTTTGGTTTTTAGTACATTTATCTTAAACATTGCAATGTATGTATAACATAAAACCGTTTAACTTAAAAAGTTTTTTTACCTATTTTTATTTTATATTCGCTTATCTTTTGTGTCGTTTGATAGAGCACGCCAAATTTCAACACACTAATATGTTAGCTCTCCTCTTTGAAGAAGATAAATTGCGTAACCAGCATCAGGAATCTCAATGCTTTGCAGCTGTGCCAAATTCGTGTCATCAATATGTAACGCTTGTATTTTGCTACCTTGCGACGACGCTTCGACCTCAACGGTCAATGATGATACTTCACGTATACGCGAATGTACCGTGTACTCGACGAGTGCTCTTAATGCGGCACTGGTATCTTGCGTGGAAGCCCAGCCCTCATCATTCAAATGTTGTGCATTCAGCCAACGCACAATTGGATCCACAATGAATTCACGGCGTGATACGTACACCTACAATGCATAAGCAGTCGTTTCTATATTCAACGCATCAAATTCGTATGGTAGGCGTGGCAATGAGAACCATTTTTGATTTTCTAATTTCTTTGGGGGTTGCGGCACCTCTTTACTGCCCCAATACATAAAGTCACCCAAAACTCTTGCATGACGTCGTAAGATCGAGAAGACGTGTTCAGCCATGGGTGATTTGCAGAGCAGCAGCGTATAGGCAGTTATGGCTACATCATACGGCTCCACGGTATCTTCCAAAAATTGCATATTACGTTCAATCCACGATATGGCACGGTGTTGGGGAAATGTTTCCATTATTCCAGCACACCCCGAGAAAAATGACTTACACAGGGGTGTAGAGGAGCTCTCACAGATCCCAAATCTGAAAACCAAACTTGCCGGAGGCTTATGGTTTCCGAGATAGGTAAAATTTTAGGCGAGTCCCCCACGGCTAGAAAAAAATGGTTTTTTAGGAGGGTAGAGGTGGGCCCCCAGATCACAAAACTGAAGACCCCACCTACCGGCCTATAGTTCCCGAGATATTTGCTGTTAAAGTTCCCATACAAATTTCACCACACATGGAGTTTAGCGAAAATTTTGCAAAAAAAAACTTTTCTGCGTTGGAGGCCTTCGGCCGCGCTTATAGAAAATAACCCTGGGCTACGCCATCCGTCCGGACGTCCTTCTGCATAGTATTTTCACAACTTAAAGAAGGAATATCTCGGGAACTATAAGCCTCCGGCAAGTTTGGTTTTCAGTTTTGAGATCTGTGAGAGCCCTGCATAAGTCATTTTTCTCAAGGCGTGCTGGAATAATGGAAAGCCGACCCAAATAGCAAATACCCATTCATCTGAAAATATAATAAAACATTTAATTAAAATTACATTTGTACATATGTATTTTTTTTAAATAGATAAAGAATTTTTTTTTACTTACCTTTCAATAAATCACCATTTGCACCACGTTTTGGTTTGCCGACCGGAAAATGATTGATAGCCCAGTTAGTCGAGAACGTGTGGTCCGCTCGCTGACGCAAACGCCCGTATGCAATTTTTAGGATTTTTTGAGCCCGTATCAATCAGCTGTTTTACTCACACATATTTACATATATATATAGTTTGTTTACATTTTGGCAGGGTTGCCATTTAGTCATTTTTGAACAAACAAGATTTTTACTAATCTTCAAAGTGTTATGCGGATTACTCTTCAATACACAACTGTGCATTATTTGCCAAATGACAAGAAAATACTAATTTAATCGTTTTTAAAGTTGTCGTTGGCGATTTTTTTTTTATTAATTTAGTTACTTTTTTACTGCTTAGTTTGTAATTAAAACACATTTTTCTTGTAATTTTTTTGCTGCCCAATATATTTCCATCACACCTTGGTGATAGTTATCAAAGACTAAAACATAAAATAACAAAAAACACAGTCAGAACATTAAATTTACAATTGAAAATCCATAAAAAAATTATATTGGGAAGCAACGAGATTCTCACAAAAATCTGTGTTTAATTAAGAAATCTGTACTGAGTTTCTGTAACTCATATCTTTTCTAGTATAAATAGGTGGTGACATGGTGGTGTGGATCGTATTAGTGTGACATCACTTTAATTGATTTTGTTACAGAAACTCAGATTTATTGTGGCAATTTATAACTTTTTAATGTAGAAAAATTGCAGAAGAAGACCACCAAGAGTTATCAATTAAGAAAATACCGCCACCATTGTGGATAAATACAATTTTTGCTTTAATTTTCAGTAATATCTTCATTTATTAGGAGTGTTCAATATCTCAAAATTTTTACATATTTTGACGAATAGTTACGAATTTATGTTGAATAACCCAAAAAATTCGCAAAAGAGAGCCAAATTGAGAGAGTAAGACCTCGAGAGAGTTGATAAACGCTGCAAGTAAAATTTTCACTTGCAACTACTAGCAGCTTTAAAAAAATAGAAACATTTTAAACGCAAATTTCTAATTGTGTACTAAATAAGTTAGCGCAAAAACGAATCTTGATGATGTTGTGGAATAGCCAAAGTAGAATTTTGTTTTCCTAATTCAGTTATTTCCATTTATTTCAATTACAACCTAACCTAAAAATCAAATTGTCAAAACAGCGTATCAGCTGTTTTCTTGCGAATGTTTACGATTTTGTGTTCAATTACTTTGGTTGAAAATTTTCTCTTTTTCTCGTTTTTACTCTTAATTCGACGTTGACGCTCTTTTTGCAAGTACTTGCAAGTAAAGTTGTTGAACAAAGCTATTATCTTGTTATTAATTTATATATATGTATATATTTACATTTTGTTTGGGATTTAAAAAAAATTTATAAACGTTTTCTTTCCTTTCTTTTTAAAAATTAAAGTAATAATAAATGGTTCGTTTAAGTAGACATACTATTTTTTCCATGTGAACACATATATGTACATTCGATAACATTTTACAATCTTGTTGAGTTAGTTGTATAATGCTGTGAAAATTACTGTTTCAATATTTAATAACTAAAAATGTTCAACTGGCAACCCTTCTACCTTGCAACCATGCGAGCGATCAGCTGCCACGTTTTTACGTAAAAAATCAAAATGATTTTGATTTCTGCGGTACGGGCTTCTGCGTCGTACGTCGTTGAATAATCGGTTACATACAAATCCCATTAAATAGGTTGGATCAGCTGACACGGTACACGGGTTTACGTTCTCGACTAACTGGGCTATGAGAAAAACACATTTCGTATGTATCCATTGTCGACGTCCAAACACGGAGACACGAAGTTGAGCAACCCGCTGCTTTTGTTCGTTTGTGGGTGAGAAGGCCAGAACAAAACATAATGAACAAAAGTTGGCCAGCGACGAGTTGATGTGTTTGGACAAATGGAAGACAGAACAGCGGCACAAAAGAGAATCGTTGGATAATTTCGCGGCAGAGTTGCTGTGTTTGGACACGGACATTGATGATTTCCACCCATGGTTCAATTATAGAAGGTTTTTGCAGTACGAAATACGTACATACATACATACACACTCCATGTAAATTGTTTGTGTATTCTGTGATGCTTCTGTCAAAATCATAGCCCGCCATTGTAGAAATCATATTGCGTCAATATCAAAATTGACATAAGTTTGACATAAGCATCACAATATGAATAAAAAAAATAGAAAAAAGTTTGCAATCAGCTGTTTAGTAGGTTAACCTTCTATAAATTAGCCTTGATTCCACCACCACGTCAATTACTATTTCTACACGATCTCTACACAATTTGTTAGGGCCCCATATCAAAGGAGTTTTTTTTGTTCCACTCCTGCTCCGGTCCTAATTTATACAGGTTAACATACTACACTAACGATTAACAATTTTTTCTATTTTTTTATTAATTTATATCGTGGTGCGTATGTCAAACTTCTGTCATTACGAAATATGATTTCTATAGTGGCGAACTATGATTTTTGACAAAAGCACAACAAATACACAAACAATTTACATGGAGTGTGTATGTATGTCGTACTGCGAACACCTTCCTTATGCATGACCCACATTTTAAGTGTGGTGACTAACATTTTAAGTGTGGTGACCAACATTTCAAGTGTGGTGACCCATATTTGACGCGTGTTGACTTACATTTTCCATGTGGTGACCAGTATTGCCGCAGCCGCAAAACAAAATTTCGTATCACAAATTGATACGTTCATGATTGCAATAAAGTAAACGACTTTCGGTATAATTATATCACATTTTTAACAATGTAGATATACTTTTTGGTTGCTTGTTTTTCCGACAGGGTAGGAATATGATGTATTGTGGAACGATCCTCCGTCATCCCTTGTCAAGTGTGGTTTGGAGACAAACCGGTTTCGGCTAATATGCGCCATCTTCAGTGTCTTTTTTCGTTCTGAGTTATTTTGTGTAAGTTCCATAGTACTTATAGTAATTAACTTCCAACGTTTGGTCACGGACTTCGTGTTCGTGTGATGTGTTCGTGCATTCGTGCGTTCGGGCGACGTGCATGCGTGTGTGCGTGCGAGTCTGTGCGTTTAGGTATGTAAATCTATTTTTGCATCCTCATTAAATAGGCAGGTAAAAGTCCGTTATTGTCCTCTTGTGTGTTGTTTTGTTTATGTCGGTTTTAGGTTTTCTGTCCTCTTTTCGGTATAATAGCTTAAGCGGTTCAAATAATGTATCTGATGCGGTGTTTATTTGTTCATTTATTATTTTACCTACGAATGTCTTCTGTTTGTATATCTCCATATTTTCTAATACGTTAAGTCGTTTTCCCTTGTGTTGTATGTGGAGAATTTTAGCTGTTTTTCCTATTTTCATGGGTGTACATTTGTTTTCTGCCATGTGGTTGGCGAAATTTGATTCCACTGTCGTTGATGATTTCCTTATTTTCTTATTGTAATCTCTTACGTGTTCTCGATATCTCGTCTTGATTTGGCGTCCTGTTTGTCCTATATAGCTATCTTGGCATTCGCAAGTCAATTTGTATACGCCTTGTTTGTCAAAGGGGTCTTGCTTGTTAATGTTGTTTCGTAGAAGTTTTTCCATGCTGTTCCTCGTTTTAAATGCTACATTAATGTTATATTTTTGGAAAACTTTAGCCAACTTGTAAGATGTTGGTCCGGTATATGATAAGACTGCCCATTTCTTCTCTACCTTTTCTTTGTTTTCCGATTTCCTTGAAGTTATGTTTTTCTGTAGTTTCTTCACCAAACTTTGTTGATATCCGTTGTTCTCCGCGATTGTGTATATGGTGCTGAGTTCCTTGTTGTAAGCTTCCTTTTCTAACGGGGTCCGTTCAAGTCGTGTTAATAAATGTCTGAAAGCGGCATTCTTGTGTTGTTGATGAATGTAGATATATATTGATAATGCTTAAATTTTACACAACAATTTAAATTGAACATTTCTGTTTCTGGTGTAGGAAAAATTATCCCTCGTACAAAATTAAACTCAAATAATTTTCAAAAAATTTTTCATTTTTCATTGTATTCCGTACAATACATAAACTCACTGACCACCCAACCAACACATGTGCCCCAACAAGCAAAAACGATTTTTTGGTTTTTCAACTTCCAGAAAAATGGGTCGCTTTCCTCAGTTGCGTCGAAAATCCGAGCAAAAACCCGGAACTTTCGAAATTCCGTGTCGGCTCTGCCAAAAGAACCATGGCATCCGACTATGCCCGATCTACCGGTCGAAAGCGGTAGAAGATCGACTTCGGGTAGTGTTGGTCCACCGCTATTGCTCCAATTGTCTATCCCCATTCCATAATTTGGACAATTGCAGTAGTTCAGGTCACTGTCGTCGGTGCAATGAAAAGCACCACACCACACTGCACCTGACTGGGGAAAACCCGAGACCTCCCGAAGAGGAGACAATTTCCCTGGACGCGATTTCGATCGAACTTTCGAGCCCGGTCAAGTCTTGGGCACAACAAGTGGAGGAAGAGGAAGAAGCAGAAGATGGCCGTCATAGTAAATCTTGGGCCCAACAGGTCGAAGAAGAAGAAGAAGAAAATGAGAATGAGCGCCAAAACACGCGTGCAAAAACTTGTGGATTTTTCCGCCCGCTTTTGCAGCATGAAAAGGCCGGCTCTGCAGCATGTCCTTCTAGCTATCGAACCAATGGTCGACGCAATGGCACGGCAATTAATACTTGTCGTTTATCGCGCCGGCTTGCGGGGAGACAGGCACCACACGACGGCATGCAAAAACATAAGCGCCAACAATTAGCACAACCATCAGGGTTTAGAAGTGGGTTGACCACCCCCAAGGCGACTCCGCTAACGCGCCCATTCTGTGCCATACTTCCAACAGCGATCGTAAAAATTGGACAGCTCCACTTAGTGCGGGCACTAATTGACCCTTGCGCGCCAACGACGATAGTCGATCGCGAACTGGTCCGCGACCTGCGAATACCCAATGTGCGGGGCCAGTGTACGCTCACTTTTCGAGGACGTTATGGGGTAGCGGGTGTCGTGAGAGCCCAGGCCTCGATCCAAGCGTACCATTACCGCGGCAGCCCATCAACCACGCTTGATGCCAGTGTCGCCCAGCGCTTTCAATTTATGCGTCTGGCAGACCCTAATATCTACCGGTCCTCGCCAGTACGCCTAACGATTGGCGCAGACATTTACGCCAGCATAATGGTCACTGGCACTCCACCTACGAACCATGACGGCTTGATGACACAAGCGACCATATTTGGCCTAGTAGTCTCCGGAGCATACCATCCATAGATTTTAAATGGCTAGATACATATACATACACAGATATATACATAGCTACATATGAATTGAGCAAAAATACAAATTTTTTTTAGATAAATAAAAATATTAATTACATACATACAAACATATATGCAAACATCATGTCACACCACGTTTATGTACAACATGCCGCTATAATCGCATTTCATTTCAAATTGCTATATATATATGTAGTTGTATTTCCGAAGGGAACCTTATTGCTGGGGCGTCGATTTTATTCATTTTTTCTTGTTTGTCGCGAGGGGGCCGGCATGTTTAGACCAAGCGTCTAAATATTCCGGTACACCCTAATACGCACTTTAACTTTAATACATTGCATTTAGTATATGTTTACATATACAAGCCGTTACATATATAAAGCCGTTGACTCAACGAAAGTAACTTGCTGCCGGTCAGCGCGCTTTTCATAATTTTCTTTTTCTTCACTTGCGATTATCCAGCCACAGCGGTAAGTGTCCCTTTTTCCTTCATACATATATATATATATATATATATATCCAAATTATTTCCTGCAATCGGGGTCAAGCGGATTTATTTCAAGTAAGATACGCGATAGCAATGAAATTTGTTGTTGTACAAATAGAGATTGTCTGTCGAATAACGCCTAGAAGTGCCCCAGACGTTACTTAGTTGAGATAGACTATAAACCTCTCTTCCAAATGCTAGCAGGGTATTTAACTATTGATCTGGGCCCCGGAGCGGAGCATTTTCCCTTATAAAAATTCGCCAGACAAACACTAATAGGCCATTTACATATACGAGATTATCTACTTTTTTCGAGGATGACACAAAATCTTCGATTGAAATTCGAGGTTTGCCATGCAAAAATCCGCTACCAAAAATTCGCGATTTAAAATGAATCTCGAGATTATGACGATAGTTTTGCCAATGCAAACCTGTAGTTTTGGTGTTATCGATAGTTTTTTGTTACGAATTGGAGAGAAACGTCAAACGGAAAAGTAAACAAAATGAGCGCGGGCAAGGAAAAAAGGTTTGTTTTGCTTTAAAAATATATTATTTAAAAATAATACATATCTTTTCATCCATTTACAGGAAAAAAAAACTATGTGGGCGAAGGAAGAAGTTGAGCTTCTGCTCGACTTGTGGGAGAAGCTGCCGCAACTTCGCGGAAACAAGCGAAACTCCCATGTTTTTGCGGACATGGCGGTGGAAATGTCTGGCCGGGGGTTTTCGTACACCGCATTAGAAATAAAAATAAAATACACAATCATACAAATAAGTACAGGTAAGTGCATGAAATATGGGAATTACGTAGTTACTTTAAATAGTTTCGCATTCCACAGAGATGAAAAAAAGGCGGTTGGGCCATCAGGAGGCTGTCCATCCTCCTGGGAGTTTTATCTGAAAATCCATCACATTCTCGGCGGATATAAATCTCTCTCGTTAGAGTCTGTTGTGGAGGAGAGTATTGGTAAACATAATAATATAGAATGCATTTGGCGGGTTCGATTCGCCATCCAATAAGCGAGGTCGGATCGAACAAAAATGTTCGAACCCATAATAAGTAGTAGCCATACTCGCTAACTGGCCGATACAAATTTCCTTCTGCTCGCTATCATTCATATATAAATTTGGCAGATAGAAATTTATAGCGAGCAGAGGAATTGTGAATCGAAAACGGCTATTATTTCTTTATGATCACAGATCACATGTTATGGTTTGCTATCGATATCAATGCTGATATCGATCATAAACGGGTTAATTTCGGTTGCTCAATTCTGTCTGTGTGGCAGCACCACTATTTCAGTAGTTTTTTTCTTAGTACTTTTCCAATAACTTCCATTTCATAATGGCCGACGTGCTGACATGGTGAAGAAGAATGGTTGACGCGTGGCCAAACTAAACAGGTCGTCGCATGGGAGGCAGAATATGCGATTGACGTTAGGCGGCTTGTTTCAAATGTCAAAAGCTGGGAAAACGAAGTGAACACACAACTTAGCAAGGATTGTTTAAAGAAGGATTTCGCGGCAGATAAGCTGATTGCAATAGCATTAAACCTGATAACATAAGCATTAAAATAATACATATATAGGCCACCAATAATATGATATAAAACAATAACAGAAAAGTTCCATCACCTACTCCTTTTCCCTTTTGTATATATGTGCTACATATATACATTATATATATATTCTTGCATAATTCTGATGGGGAAAATTACCCCCTTTTTTCTTTCTCATTTTCTTCTTTATCATCTAGCATCTAAGCTGATTTTAGTTATTTAATTTTCGAGATACTTAATAAGCGTTCGTAAATGTAAGCGATTATAACGAATCCACTGTAAAACATTTGAAATGTACTTGCATCTATACATATAGGATATTATGATGAATTTGACTATATGCCTGCATATGAGTACATATGTATGTAAGTTCAGATATTCCATTCCTTTTGTAATTGATTCCTAGCAGGCTCGAATAGATCAGTAGCTTTACACTAAGTTATATACGGAAGTAAAATCCTAGAATATACCTACATACATAGTTGGAATCCTTCTTTTTTTGTGTATATACATGAGATGAATTGTTAATAAATTAAAATTAAAATGGGAATGTTGATCATCCTAATTTAAAAGGCATAGAGATTTCAGGTATGGGGTCATCACAAGTAGGTGCACCGATGGCCATGGATGAGGGTGGGTCGAAAAGCACCAGCGCTGCAACAACACCAGCGGCGCACCACAGGTAAGGGGTTACTGGTATTCGGGTGCGACAGTAACCATGGATTAGGGTGGGACAAAAACGCACCGGCGCTGCAACAACATCAGCAACGCCACCCCCTTGTGAGTTCGGCCTTTAACTTTTTTTTGATTGTTCATATATTTTAAATTTCAGCTTTTTTATGTATTTTCAGGTGCCCGTTAATAACCGGTCGTTCCGGTTGATTCAAATTTAAAATCAAAGTTAACGATTTTTTTTTTTCTCGCGATATATATATTCAAATTCAAATTCACTTTGACAGTTTTTTTTGTGTTTATTCAAATTAAATACGCATCGATTTCAACGTATATTCAAATTTAAATTTCTAAATCTTTTCTCTTCCGTCCGCGATTATTTAAATATAACGTCCGATTATCTATTTTCAAATTTTTCCGTTGATGTCAGTATTTCCGTCCGATTTAAATTTTGGTTCAAATGTTTTGCTAACGTCCGTCTGACTTTAACGTACATTCAAATTCATATTCAAATTTCAACGACATTTTCCCTCGGTTTGCATTTATTTAAATTTAACTGATGCCTGGCCTCTTGAATTTGGATTTTTCGGGTTATTTTGAATTTTCGAATTTTTCAACGGTCCGTCCGTGGCATCCGCCTAAACCGGATGTTGTTTTGGTGTGATTTTACTCGTTTTGGTTTGAAAAGGCATGATATGAATTTTTTCTGTTTATGGCGCAGGACAGCAATGTAGGCAAGAACCCCGCCCAGCCGACAATGACTAGCCACAGTGCAACCCTAGATCATGCCGACCGCCATGCATTGCTGCTCCACTCGATTGTAGATCGTAATCGAGGTCAAACGCGAATCCATAACAGATGGCGCCCAACGTGCTGACTCGATGGCTTTTTGGTCAGCCAGTGACGTCTTAATATCTCGCAAGTCCCAGATGGGCAGGCCCTGCGCCGCCACTGCGTTGCGGCGAGATGGTGAGACTGAGCAGGTTGTCCAAAGAGATCATCGCTGTTAGTGGCTCAGGGCTCCACGAGACTTAACGTCATTTTGTCTGTTTTTTTTGCATTTCACCCGGAGAGGCAGTGTTTAACGCACTTAATTTTTTTTTGTAGTTTAAATATTAAATTTGTTTTCACTGTCGTCCGAGGGGCATGTCCGCTAGATTCAGTATTTATTTTTATTTCTTTTTGCCGAATATGTCTTTTGTGCAGTTTTGTGTATAGGATTTTTTTTTTCTTTTGGGCCTAGCTCATCTCGCGTCTGGGGTAGTGTTTCGAACACCGCCTTCATTGCGATGAGTTGAGCTGGATCCTAAGCTAGCAATCCTTCTTCGCAAGTCTGGGGTAGCGGCTTCAAACCGTGCCTTTCATTGCGGCGGAGCCAAGGATGTTGGTCATAAGGAAAATTCGTCCTTTTAATTTTTTTTTGTGTTCGTGATTTTTTTTTTGCAATTTAGGCCTCAGCCATTCCGCGTCTGAGTTGGTTGCACTTAGCGCCACTTTCATTGCGATGGGTTGGTCTGAGACCTGAGTTAGTACTTTTCATCTCCGCAAGTCTCGGGAAAGCAGCCTCTAGCTGTTCCTTTCATTGCGGCGGAGATTAGGAGGGTATTTTGCAAATTTCTTTTGTTTTGTCTTTTCTTTTGTTATGCGATGCAGGCCTCAGTTCATCTCATGCCTGAGTTGGGTGCCTTGGAACATTTAGCACCACTTCATGGCGATGAGCTGAGCCGAGATCCAAGGATGTATTGTCTATCTCCGCAAGTCTGAGGAAAGCGGATTCAAACCGTTCCTTTCATTGCGGCGGAGATAGGTTAGTATTTCGCAAATTTAGATTTTTTTTTGTTATCGCTAACTATCTTTAGTTAGCCAGCCTGTCTCAGGGATTTAGCTTCCGAGCAACCCTGCATTGCGGTTGGTGCGCTGGAGACCAGTTGGCACACACTGTCTTAATTTTTTTTTGTGTTTTTATTTTTCAAGGGGGTTTATATTTTTTTTTATTCTGTAACCTGTGCCTTTTATAATGGGAGGTCAGCATTCCCATTGAATAACGAACATATATATATTTTGCATTATATATCTTTTTACATTTACATATTCACGTATATGAACACGTTTATTTATATAAATATTTTTTTTTATAAGCGAAGTCATTTTGAATCGATATTGTTAGTTAAATTTAAGATAATTTTTTTTTGAATCGCAAATAATTATTACAATTATTGCTTGATTTTTCCACCAAACGCGACAACTAAAGTTTTATTACTTTTTCGGATATGACATAATTTTTACCGGCATGGAGATTTAAAAAGCAAATATTCGTTATAAATGATTGCTGAAGTTATTTCTTTTGGATGTGACATAATTTTGAATCGAGATAAAGATTTAAATTTCGTTAATTGGTACAAATAATTGCATTTGAGCTTTGACACCAAACGTGACTTATTCAAACAGATAATTGCTTTAGATTTGATACAACCGTTCAAGCATGCCTTGTTTTTTTTTTGAAGCGCTCATACGTTCGATTTTGTTTAAATGTCCCAAAACTGTCAGCAGTCGACTGAACGGACGCAAACGAGGAAATCTGTAAAAACTTAGCGCAGGCAAATGATAGAGTCAAGTGTCGAGTTCGTGGAAAAGTGGGCAATGCCCTGTATGACTTAGAAGACTTAACAGGGAGATTAATAGGACGATTCCATGCTTCTGATATTCGTCCTCAATAAGACTCCGCTGGGCGTCTTGGCGGTCGGGGACAATTCGCCCAGTATTCTCCCCGAGCAGTTATAATAATAGGTGGATCACAAGCGCTCCCATCGGGAACCGTGGACCATCTAGCAGTCCATATTCCAATTGGTCTGCTTATACGGAGTTTTGACGAGTTCTCCCAAATTAAAATGTCTAGTTTTATGGAGTTTTGGCGAGTTCTCCTATATCAAATGCCTAACCTTACGGAGTTTTGACGAGTTCTCCAATACAAAAATGTCTATTCAAACGGAGTTCTGATGATTTTCCTGTTAAAGTTTTTTTTTTGTCCAGCTTCGAGAGGTTAGGGACCATAGACCAGCTGATAGGGTGATTGTATTCGGAGTTTAGACGCGTTCTCCTGTAAAAAAATGTCTAAGGCCGCGAAGCCTTAAAATAGGAAACAAAATAATTTAATTTTTTTTTGTAAAGCCCATTCCGGGGGGCGAGAAACCAGCGGACCAAGGGTCTTTTTCAAGACCGCCTGTCCTGGGTCCAGCGTGCGGGGTTGGATCAGCCGGGGGGGACAGGTTGTTAAGACCGACCAAGATCGGCACCTAGGAGGAGGGCTCCTAGGGGGGGGGGGGTAGGCTTCTCTGGCCTAAGCCAATAGAGAATCACCGCAACACCGGACTTACGCGTTTTGGTTTTTTTTTTACCAAATGAATTTTTTTATTATACCTGACTTTCAATTATTCTCGGATTTTCATACACTACTAGATTGCACGTTCATATAGCATACGTTTTTTTTGGTATCACCTGATGGAGCCTCTGTTGCCCGGTTAGCTGTGGTAGAATTTGAGACTCTTATCTAGGGGTGAGTCGTGCCCCACGTAGTTAACAGTTGAGTATTATCGCAACAACCTTACAGGCAAACCATTTTTCCTGTTCGCTCCCTCGTCAGGTCTTCGAAGCGAAGCAGGCCTGTTATGGTTTGCTATCGATATCAATGCTGATATCGATCATAAACGGGTTAATTTCGGTTGCTCAATTCTGTCTGTGTGGCAGCACCACTATTTCAGTAGTTTTTTTCTTAGTACTTTTCCAATAACTTCCATTTCATAATGGCCGACGTGCTGACATGGTGAAGAAGAATGGTTGACGCGTGGCCAAACTAAACAGGTCGTCGCATGGGAGGCAGAATATGCGATTGACGTTAGGCGGCTTGTTTCAAATGTCAAAAGCTGGGAAAACGAAGTGAACACACAACTTAGCAAGGATTGTTTAAAGAAGGATTTCGCGGCAGATAAGCTGATTGCAATTGGGTACGTGTGCAAAAAAAGTGCGAACGTCAGATAGAACCGATTGGGGAAAAATTTTTACTTTGAAAATAATTTCTCTCCTCTTTCACGTTGACATTTTTTTTTAAGGGAAACGCACACATCAAAACGTAACTAATATAACCTTCTTTGGATAAACCTTGAGCTTAGCATTCTACTTCTACGAACAAGGCATGCAAGATTGTAAAATCAAAGCAACAGACAATAAGTTGACATATGCCAAGAAGAAGAAGAGCGATTCTCCCTCGCATCGACCTTGTAGGGTTGGGCTGTGGGCTAGTGTAACAGGTGGCCGCACTGCGAAACGAGGGTGATTTATGAGGTTGTCTCGATGGCAACAGCTGACAATTTTTTTTTTGACAGGAGTCATTTCCTTGTTCGAATAAATTTCATTCACCACTAGTGGTGTTCTGGCAATAATTAAAATTTGTATTTTCTTATTCAGTTACTAGATATCTTAAATGTAACCTTTTTTTTTAAAATCCTGTAATTAATTCTTCTCTTCCTCCACTAAGTGTCTAAACAAAATTTAAGCGAGTGGGTTTATCCGAAATTTACATTGATTTTTTTTTATTCTTTATTCTTCGAGATGATTATATGGTATTGCTTCATTTTTTTTTAGAACCCGAGCTTTATAGATCGCACATAAATTTTTCTTCAAATCTGGCAAGCTATCGAGCCGACCTCTATGAGTAGGCATCACGAGAAATTTCCCCTCCGAATCTTCACAATCGTTCCAATGGCGGAGATGCACAAGTATTGGTGATGGACAAACTGGTTCTTCCAGGGTTGCCATGAACACTTCGTAATGTGAAAATACGTAACACGCGGTTATTCGGTGACTTGGTACTTTCAAATGCATATTTTATAAAATGTTCTCATGTACTATTGTTTCATCAACCAGATTTTCCTGTCCCTTACCAATTCGTAATTTGAGCGTAGGACAACAATGGGCCATGTTGATAGGATTGAGGCAGATGCTTTTGCTGGAAATTGCAGAAATTTGACATAAATTGGTATGAACCAAATTTCAAAATTTGAGTAAAATATCTGAGATCTTAAGCAGGAGCAGATGCTTGGCTTTTATTGATATGACGCAATGTCTATTATATTCCCAACGCACGCGAATAGGATTTTACAGTAGCAAATTTACTAGGGCACGAATATAATCGATTATTTTGAGATAGTTTCATGGGAAAAATGATTGAGGCATTTTATTCCGAAAGTTTTGGTAATTTTTTTTGTGTAACATGGCAATCGCATTCGATCTCGCTTGCGTCATTGCTAGCGTCATACCATGATATAGACATTCGGGTAACCGTAAAGTCACGCCACTATTATGCACACGTCACTACACCACTGCAGGCTATACGAAAAGAAACGGACCTGTGGTCGTAGAAATTCGCGATAATGACATTCAGTTTGTTTTCGACAACGATACTAAAAGGCGGAGACCAATAATAGTGATATTACTGGCGAACTAAACTCTAAAATAAACTTAAGATTTTTACTGGGGTCGCTAGTTGCATTTTGTTTCGTGGGATCTGAATCACAAAGTTGTAAACCAAAAATATACGTATTTCTGCTCTGTAGTAAAAAAAAACTGGTTAAAAGTGAAAAGAGTAGTAGCAGCTATAAGAAAATCAAAAGAAGAAATTATGTTGTAAATACTGAACACATATCGCAGAAGGCGAAAGGACAAGCGAGCGAAATATCTGTACATTGAGGAAACTGGCAGAAAAGTGCATCAAAACCCATACACAAAAGAAATCAAAGCAACTCTAATAACTACTGGCATCCCGCAATATCAATGATAAGATAAATATACAATAAAACTGTGCATAATTGTGCGTCGATAAAGTATAAATTAGAAAGGATTGTGTTTGCATTTTCTTTACAATCATTGCAAACTGACTTTGCGCGACAGAGCGTTATAGCAATCCACCAACTACTACTTCGAAAGCTACATTCTGGGAGAGTAGCATCAACAACCGATTACAAGCAACAACAACAAAATTTAAATACGATCAATGTACTAATAGTACGAGTGAAGTCCTTAGTGCCACAACAACACCAACAGTTGCAGCAGATCGGTGGCACCACCACTAAAGGTGCACCGCAACGGGTGGTGAGTCAGGTGCCAGACGTGTCGCGGATATGTATATTTTGTATTTAGATAATTAATTAAATTAGAACAACAACCATATGCATACATATATGTACGAAGGCGTGATATGAATGTGTATACCCAGGCAGCATTTTCTTGTGTTTTGAGCGGAAAAGAGTTCTGATTGAGCCGAATTTAAAACCGTTTCCCATTAAATGCAACTGTCCGGATAAGAATCCGTAGGGTACAAAAATTTTAGGCATTTATTTTGTTTTCGGATTTATCCCTGATCGAATTCAGATATAATCGTCTCAATGTTGCGTGGGTGCATGCATGGGTATATGTATGTATATGCATATGTTCCTTATTTATACAACGAAATAAATCTATAAATTTTTTTTTATTTAAATATACAGTGTTATCTATATATATTTGTATATATATGTATACATATGTAAAGCAAATTAATATACATTTGAGTCCATATGAACTGATAGACATATGCATCAAACGTGGTTAACTCGCATTGGTTTCAATTTAGATAAATACGAGTGCACATACACTCCTTGTACATGCATGTGTGTATCACGTAAATAGACAAATAAGGAAGAAAAGGAATTTTCATTGATCACTATTTGGACTAGTTGAGGGTAACAAGAGTGGGAGAGCCGTGCAGGGAACATAACCAAGTTAGAGTGAATTGAAGAACCTGATAACATAAGCATTAAAATAATACATATATAGGCCACCAATAATATGATATAAAACAATAACAGAAAAGTTCCATCACCTACTCCTTTTCCCTTTTGTATATATGTGCTACATATATACATTATATATATATTCTTGCATAATTCTGATGGGGAAAATTACCCCCTTTTTTCTTTCTCATTTTCTTCTTTATCATCTAGCATCTAAGCTGATTTTAGTTATTTAATTTTCGAGATACTTAATAAGCGTTCGTAAATGTAAGCGATTATAACGAATCCACTGTAAAACATTTGAAATGTACTTGCATCTATACATATAGGATATTATGATGAATTTGACTATATGCCTGCATATGAGTACATATGTATGTAAGTTCAGATATTCCATTCCTTTTGTAATTGATTCCTAGCAGGCTCGAATAGATCAGTAGCTTTACACTAAGTTATATACGGAAGTAAAATCCTAGAATATACCTACATACATAGTTGGAATCCTTCTTTTTTTGTGTATATACATGAGATGAATTGTTAATAAATTAAAATTAAAATGGGAATGTTGATCATCCTAATTTAAAAGGCATAGAGATTTCAGGTATGGGGTCATCACAAGTAGGTGCACCGATGGCCATGGATGAGGGTGGGTCGAAAAGCACCAGCGCTGCAACAACACCAGCGGCGCACCACAGGTAAGGGGTTACTGGTATTCGGGTGCGACAGTAACCATGGATTAGGGTGGGACAAAAACGCACCGGCGCTGCAACAACATCAGCAACGCCACCCCCTTGTGAGTTCGGCCTTTAACTTTTTTTTGATTGTTCATATATTTTAAATTTCAGCTTTTTTATGTATTTTCAGGTGCCCGTTAATAACCGGTCGTTCCGGTTGATTCAAATTTAAAATCAAAGTTAACGATTTTTTTTTTTCTCGCGATATATATATTCAAATTCAAATTCACTTTGACAGTTTTTTTTGTGTTTATTCAAATTAAATACGCATCGATTTCAACGTATATTCAAATTTAAATTTCTAAATCTTTTCTCTTCCGTCCGCGATTATTTAAATATAACGTCCGATTATCTTTTTTCAAATTTTTCCGTTGATGTCAGTATTTCCGTCCGATTTAAATTTTGGTTCAAATGTTTTGCTAACGTCCGTCTGACTTTAACGTACATTCAAATTCATATTCAAATTTCAACGACATTTTCCCTCGGTTTGCATTTATTTAAATTTAACTGATGCCTGGCCTCTTGAATTTGGATTTTTCGGGTTATTTTGAATTTTCGAATTTTTCAACGGTCCGTCCGTGGCATCCGCCTAAACCGGATGTTGTTTTGGTGTGATTTTACTCGTTTTGGTTTGAAAAGGCATGATATGAATTTTTTCTGTTTATGGCGCAGGACAGCAATGTAGGCAAGAACCCCGCCCAGCCGACAATGACTAGCCACAGTGCAACCCTAGATCATGCCGACCGCCATGCATTGCTGCTCCACTCGATTGTAGATCGTAATCGAGGTCAAACGCGAATCCATAACACACAAAACTGAAATCAAAACCTGCCGGAGGTTTACAGTTCACGATATATTTGCTAGTAATTTGATGTTACCCCAGAAAGAGAATTCTGCCGGCTGAAGGTTATTTTTTTTGAAGCGTGGCCAAAGGCCAAAGGCCAAATGCAAAAAGGTGTTCTACACACATATATACATATGTGCGTGTCTTTATAAGTGCCTTTCCTCGGTAATAATGTGCAGTTTTGGAGTTTTGTTTTATAAATTTACACACTTCCAAACATATTCAGTCGATGGGACTTTTGGATTGAGAATCGGGAGGACCCCCTCCACCACTCCCAATAACTCTTTTTTCCAACGCGTGGTAGACTGTTGGAAAATTTTCCCAATTTCCTTTAAGCGGGTATTTTTTCCTGAAGTTCATGAATCAAATTCATCATCTGGATGACCCGGGCTTTCCCAAGCATTTTTCTTTGGAGTAGGTTCTGAAATACATAGTTAAATTTACAATATCACGTTAAAATCACTTTTATCAAAAATGCTGCTAATAGTGACTTCACAAAACAGCGAGTACACACACATACACAACTGACGCACACAAACTACGAGGTAAATGTTGCCATGTGGTGGAGAACATGAAACACCAGACCTATGTTTATATAAACGTAAAGCTAGCTACATATTCGTTGTTCTATGAAATACAATTTTCGCCTGCATATCGTAACATTTGTTTACCATTAACAACCCTATTGATATAGCAGCCCACCGGAATATGAAAATGGTTTTCAAAGTTCCTAATTTTTCACCGGATGAAGTAACCGCTCCAGAATAAGGTGTTAGAGTAGAGAAAAAACATCCCTATCCAATTCTTTATCTGTATTCCTATCACTATTCTTATTCCTATGCTAATACTTTAAAATTTATTACAGTTGAGACAATTGAAATTTTGGACGAAGAAGGCTACGAAAGTTTCTCACAAAGCAAAAAAGATGCTGAGGAGGAGTATTCCACCGTTGAGTGTCATTCCGAGCCTGCAAAAAAAAGATTAAAAAAAAGAAAACAGCAGTTTCCAAAATAAATTTCTGGAAGAATTTCGAGCGGCCAACGAAACTATTGCCACAGAAATGAAGGAGCTGATAGAGGACGGTAAAGAATCTCTACAAATTGAAAGGGAGCGTAATGCTATCCTCGAACAATTTCTAGAGCAAAATAAGCCATAAAATGTAGGAAATTTTTCAATATTTGTATAATATATGTATACGTTTTATACATAGGGTTACTCATAACAATAATTACACAACGTAAATAGGCATATTTCTAATAGTAGTTTTCGTATTATCGTAGTATTACCTTAATAGTAAAATACGAAAACTGCTGTGAAAAATATGCCGTATTTACGCTGTGTAATTTTTTTATGAGTAACTATGTATATGTACCAGACCTGGGCATCCCCAATTACATTTTTTTTCAATTACAATTACTTGCAAATGTAATTGAAAATCTCAAATTACAGGTAATTGTAATGGAATCACACCAATTACATTTTTCTTGGGTTTGAGAAAATTTAGTTATATAATTTGTTTTTGTTTCTATTCTTGTTCTTGTTCTTTTTGTTATTGTTTTTGCTTTTTTTTGTTTTTGTTTTTGCTTTTGTTGTTTTTGTTATTGTTTTTGCTTGTTTTTTTCCTTAAACAAAAAAAAGCATGTAATTGTAATTGCCATTTGTCAATTACCAATTACATGTAATTGCAATTGAAAATCTCAATTACAATTACATGTATTTGTAATTGTAGAATTTCAATTACCAATTATACGTAATTGGTAATTGAAAAATGGCAATTACAATTACATGTAATTGTAATTGAAGGTGTAATTAATTACAAAATGTAATTGTAATTGCCATTTTTCAATTACCAATTACGTATAATTGGTAATTGAAATTCTACAATTACAAATACATATAATTGTAATTGAGATTTTCAATTGCAATTACATGTAATTGGTAATTGACAAATGGCAATTACAATTAGATGCTTTTTTTTTTAAAGGAAAAAAACAAGCAAAAACAATAAATAACAAAAACAACAAAAGCAAAAACAAAAACAAAAAAAGCAAAAACAAAAACAATAACAAAAAGAACAAGAATAGAAACAAAAACAAATTATATAACTAAATTTTCTCAAACCCAAGAAAAATGTAATTGGTGTGATTCCATTACAATTACCTGTAATTTGAGATTTTCAATTACATTTGCAAGTAATTGTAATTGAAAAAAAATGTAATTGGGGATGCCCAGGTCTGGTACATATACATAGTTACTCATAAAAAAATTACACAGTGTAAATACGGCATATTTTTCACAGCAGTTTTCGTATTTTACTATTAAGGTAATACTACGATATATATGTAATAGAGATGGGTGTTTTTCAGAGTTGTAATTATTATAAGAGAAAAAATAAAAATCAAAAAATAATTATTATTGAAAGAAACATATTTTAAAAGTCTTTCCATAATAGTTATTTCTGAGATATTTTTTTTAAGTCTTTTTGTAATTATTATAAATGAGAAATTTTGCTTTATATCTTCAAAGACTTTTATATTGAGACAAATTTGAAAAAAGGCTTTGAGTAATTATTATCCGTAACAAATTGTTTTTTAGGTCTTCAAAGACTTTTTCATTGAGACGAATTTCAAAAATATCTTTAAGTAATTATTTTGAGTAACAAATTTATTTTTTATATCTTCGATAAAAATCTTTCATACAATTTCAATTTGCAAATTTGCTTGAATTTGAAGTACTTATATGAAAGTTATTTTTATTTTATACTTATATGAAAGTTATTGAAAATTTTCTGAGACTTTTTTGAACTTTGTCTCAATGAAAAAGTCTTTGAAGATATAAAAAACAATTTGTTACTGATAATAATTACGCAAAGACTTTTTTCAAATTTGTCTCAATATAAAAGTCTTTGAGGACTTAAAAAATATATATTTGAAATAACTATTATGGAAAGATTTTTAAAATATAAGTTTCTGAATAATAATTATAGAAGATTTTTATCATTTTCATCAGGAAAAAAATATTATCAAAAGTCTTTTATGATCCTGAAGAAAATTTGTAAAACTTTTTTATAATTTCAAAATGAAATAATAATTATTCTACATCTCTGGTGTTTTTATTCAAATGGGAAATAAAAATGTATTCAAAATGAATGGAGAGTAAGTTCTTATCTTTTTTTTAGTAAATTATTAAATTTTTGAATTACGCCCATCTCTGGTACATTACATTTTAATAACCATTTTATTTTAAATACGGAGCTGTGCCTTACATTGCTTTCGCTGAACTATTTATTTATATAGTAAAAACTGCGATATTCTACATAAATTAATGACTAGGGTATGGAAATCTATGCAAATACATGTTTTTCTTAGATTTAGGTAGATCAAAATAAATAAACATTCTTTGCGAATCGTGAAATTGTTTTAAAAATGGCATTCAAATGTTTTTGCATATTTTGGTCATATATGCATATTTTTACATATTTTGCGTTGGTTGCATTTTTTTGTTACATATTTCGCATTATATTGCCTGTTTTTGTTATTTTCAAACATGCTCATATTACCTCTGTGGATGTAGAACGTTCGTTCGGCAAAGTTTTCTTTTTGAGAATATGAAAAAATATTTCATTGTGTACGCTAATGAATCGTTAAATAAGGATTAACCAGAGACCAACTTCAACAGTTAACACTTATTTTCATTCCATTTCAGTCTGACGGAAACACAAAAATGGTGAGCGCAAAGTGTTTCCCACTGACTGAAACAGAAAACTCTTTCACTCAAAGTGTTTCTCACTAGTGCTGGAAGCGATATCGATATAATATCGATTCATCGATGTTTTTGAACTTTTTCGATATATCGATATTTTTTTCCGATATTCGATATATCGACGGTCATGGATCCATCACTGATAAACGCGGAAAGAAGCTGGTAAAAGGCAGCATTGCCGTTTTGTGGGTAATTCCCCAAATTTGGAGATTTTTTTAAAATTTGATTCCTATGTAGAAATTCCTGTGTTTAAAAGTAATATAAATACGAACATTTTTTTTTTAAATGTTCATTGTAGAATTGCAAAATCAAGAAAAAACATTTTAAATTTAAAAATTTTTATTTCTATTTTAAGCACTATGAGATTTTGAACCAAAAACTTATGTTTTTTTTCATTCATTTTTATTTTTAATTTAAACGTTTTCTTTTTAAATCCCAAATACATTTTAATTCGAAAAATTTCATTTTTAATTTAAAAAATTTCATTTTTAAAATAAAATGACTTGGTTGAAAACGTGCATTATAAAAATAAAAATTTTATTTTTGATTTATTTTCTCTGAGTGTAAAAGGTATTTAGAATGCGTTATTAATTTGTCTATTTCAAACCTTTTAGTCTTTAACATGGTTTTTTAAATAACTTAAATGCGAAATATTTCAGTGAACCACTGTAATTGAAACCTACTCTTTCTGGCTGGAACAGAATTTACCTTTTTTGTTTTTTTTTTTGATTATTGAATTCCCTTTTCAAAAAAGATTTCTGTTGATAATAAATTGAAATATTTAGTTTAAATGTTTATTTAGTTAATTTTTAGAGTAATATAAATGACTGTCACTCTCGTTCAATTCAGGGCACAATAATGAATGCACACATTTCGAAAAATAAAGTTGTTATATATATATATATATATATGTTATGTTGTCTTCATATGTATTTTTTTATTTTTGTTTTCCTGATACAAAGTTTTGAAAGAATGATAACGGTGATCTGGTAACTGATGTCCAGAGCATACTTAAGTTGTGGAGGGATCACTTCTCCTCCTTGCTAGATAATGGCAACAGTGAAAGTGCGGAAGGAGAAGATGTACGACCCGAATCCCCAATAGCAGATGATGGTAGGCATGTTCCACCACCTGATCATGACGAAGTGCGAATAGCAGTAGGTTAGGTTAGGTTAGGTTGAGGTGGCTGTCTAAGCAATTCATGAAAGCGGGGACACACTTAGGCCGAGGTGGCCCATTGTGATACCACACGGGAGCCCTAGCTTCCTTATCCCTGTTTACAAACCTTTCCGGAAAAATTATATTCGAAAGTATGATAAGATTAGATGCCCGTTAAGCTAAACCAGCGCGTTTGTTTCATGAAGCGCAGAAAATCTAGTGTCCTTGCATTTTCCATCTCCGCCAGGCACTCGAAAAAGTGTTTATGGAGAAAGCGGTACCTGGATTGCGACAGTGCGGGGCAGTGGCATAGATAGTGCTCAACACTCTCTATTTCCTCCACGTCCCTGCAGCTGCGGCAGAAGTCGTTTTTATATAGGCCCATGCGAGAGGCGTGAGTGCCCATAAGACAATGGCCTGTTAGAAGTCCCACCAGCGGACCTATAGAGAGCCGATTCAGATGCAGCACCGATACAGACCTAGCCTCATCCAGTCTAGGCCAGATTTGCCTAGAAATCACACAAGTTGACTCCCTGGCCCATCTAGCGTTAGCCTGTTCAATGGAGCGAGATCTCAACCAGTGCTTGCATGAGTTAAGCGGGGGGCCAACCCATGTCGCAGATGTGATATCCTGCAAGCTTGTGCCCTCCCTTGCCAACTCATCTGCAATGCAGTTGCCCCGAACGTTGCTATGGCCTGGAACCCAAATGACGTTCAGGTCGCACCTTTCGGCTAGTTTGTTCAAAGACTCCCTACATTTCATTGCAACTATAGATGTAGCATTGTTACTCTGTAAGGATTTTATGGCAGCTTGGCTGTCAGAGAAGATTTTGATAGAATTTATGTCTGGCAGATCTGTCAGGCGACGAGCTGCTTCCCATATGGCTATGAGCTCAGCCTGATAGACGCTGCAGTGATCAGGTAGGCGCAAACTTACTTTCAGATGAAGCTTTTCGCAGAAAAACCCACTTCCAACTCTATTGTTCAATTTAGAGCCGTCCGTGTAAAGGTGCAGTGTATTAGGGTCGGGATCCCCCAAGTTCTTCCACTCGCTCCTCTCCGGGATTCTTGTGGAGAATTTGTTATCCCAACAGAAGGCTGGTATTGCATAGTCCAGCTTTAGAAAATTGGCAGGGACGTTACTAAGAATTTGAGCGTGCCCGAATCTGGTGTCCCTCCAGGGTTCGGTTGCATTGAGCCTTGCCGCGTTGCAGCTGGCAATGAGTTTCCCCTGTATATCCGTGGGGAGAAGAAATAGGATGGTTTCGAGAGCTTTAGTTGGGGTGGAGGGAAGGGCTCCGCTAATAAGCATGGAAGCCATTCGCTGCACTCTAGTTAATTTGCTCTTATTGGTTTCGAGTTCCAGTGCTGGCCACCATATGGTGACTGCATAGAAGAGAATAGGACGCACTACCGCTGTGTACAGCCAATGGACGATTTGGGGGTTAAGTCCCCATCTCTTGCCTATCGCTGATTTACATGCGTAAAGTGCTAGCATGGCTTTTTGGGATCGTACTTCTACGTTCCGTTTCCAGTTTAATTTTCTGTCTAGAATAACACCAAGGTATTTAACCTCGGTAGAGAGTTTAATCTCCTTCCCATTTATGGACGGAGGTTTGAATTCAGGTATCTTATGTTTGCGGGTAAACAGAACCATTTCCGTTTTCTCAGAGCTGACACTCAGCCCGCATTTCAGAGACCAGGTTTTTACAATATTGAGTGCATTTTGCAAAAGATCGCTCAGCACCGGTATATGCTTGCCAGTCGCTGTCAGGGCGATGCCATCGGCGTACGCAATGACCTGGCAGCCCGTGTGCTGAAGTTTAGAGAGCAGGGTGTTCACCGTTAGGTTCCAAAGCAGAGGAGACAGAACTCCACCCTGGGGTGTTCCCCTGTTGGCATACCTAGTTATCGATGAATTACCCATTACAGAAATAATGGCTCTTCTACTAAGAAGAAGTTCAACAAACCTCACGAGAGCCTCCTCTACCTCCAAGTCCCGTAGGGCGGTGGTAACGGCTCCCGGGAGAACATTGTTGAAAGCTCCTTCTATGTCGAGAAAGATGCCCAGTGTGAATTCCTTAAAGGCTAGCCCCTTTTCTATCTTGGAAGTGATAGCGTGTAGAGCAGTCTCTACGGACTTGCCTTTGGAATAAGCGTGTTGAAAAGGAGATAGAGTATTCGCACGGAGCCTGATATAGACATCCAGCAATCTTTCAAGAACTTTGAGTAGAAAAGAGGTCAGGCTTATCGGCCTGAAATCCTTTGGGCTGCTGTAGGAGGCTTTGCCCCCTTTAGGAATAAAGATCACCTTCGCCTTGGTCCATTCCAGAGGAATGTACGACAGGTTGAGGCAGGCTTTATAGATAGGAACAAGAAGAGGGATTAGAGTATCACTTGCTGCCTGTAATGCAGCAGGAAAGATCCCATCTATTCCCGGAGATTTGAAGGGTTTGAAGGATTTAATTGCCCATTTTACCCTTGTATTAGTAATTATGTGCTCCAAGTCATTAAATGTCTTGGGGTTAGAGTAGGTTCTATAAGGTTCCGAGGTGCACCCTGGGAAGTGTGTGGTGACCAGGGTGTTCAGAATATCAGTACTAGATGTGGCCCAGTCCCCATTTTGCATTCGGATACAGCTTGGGGGAACTGGGTTAGTAGAGAGGACCTTTCGTAGACGATTGGCCTCAGAGATTTCTTCTATGTCGCTAGCGAAGTTTTTCCATGAGTCTCTTTTAGCTCTTTGGATCGACTTCTTGAACATTTTTAAGGCATCCTTGTAGGCTTGCCAGTTGCCAGTTATTTTCGCCTGGTTGAAGAGCTTTCTGCTGTTAAGCCGAAGCTTGGAGATCTCGGGGTTCCACCAATAAGGTTTCTTTTTACCCCGAACTTTGACCTCCGGGCAGGCACTCTTGAAAGCAGCGTTACAGGATTTTGTAACAAAGTCAACTGCTTCATCGATTTTTGACGATGTGTCCAGCACACCGAGAGAAACAGACCTGTTATTGGAGATAGGCGCTTCATCAGTTGTTAACGGTATCTAGGCTTGACGTACCGAGAGAAGCGTGCTCAAGGAGCGTAGCAGACAATTTCTGACTAAACAGAGCCCAATCCGTACGCCTCCTGTTCCTGTATCCCGCTCTAAGTGGAGGTTTCAAGAGTAGATTAAAAGTTATATACATATGATCAGAGAAGGAGTTTTCTCCGGACACCTGCCATTCCTTGACATAGTCAGAGAGCGGGCCTGTGACCAGAGTGATATCAAGTACCTCACTCCTGTTTGCGGTGACAAAAGTAGGTTTGCCTCCAGAATTACATATAGATAAATTATTAGAAATAATGAAATCAAAAAGAGACTCACCCCTCGCGTTTACGTCCGATGAGCCCCATGTTGTGTGATGGGCATTGGCATCGGCCCCTATCAGCAGTTGGAGCCCTAAGCGTTCAGCTTCCCTAACCGCACCAAGTAGCCGATCTTGCCCAGAAATGGGGCGGTCATACGCCAAATAGGCAGAGGCGATCCATATCGATTTGCCTTTCAGCTCGAGGCTGATGCAGACCATATCTTCGTCGCTGAAAAGAGACACCATAAAGTAGGAAAGAGTTTTGTGTATTAGAATACATGATCTGGTCCTACCTGTCGCAGGTGCTGCCACCACATGGTAGTCCCCAGATTTGAGGCCACAGACCCTGGATCCAACGACCCAAGGCTCCTGGACCAGAACGATCGCCTCAGCAGTCTTGCTGAGACGTAAGAGTAGTGCAGCCGAAGCTGCTTTGGAGTGATGCAGGTTAATTTGCAGTACCTGCATCATTTTGGTCGTCGGAATGCATCTCGACGGCCGCCGCTACTGTACCCGCTCCTTCGGAGACCTCAATGACTGTGGAGTCAAAGTCGGCCTCCTCCGGATCCGAATCCAGCAGCGTGCATTAGTCGAGCATGTTGTAGAACGGGCCTACCAACTCAGACACCGAGAACGTATCGCTCTCGGAGTCCAGAGTGCTGTCTGCCCGTTCATTAGCGGCCCCATGTCCACTCAAGGTGTTGCATGGAGCCCGGACGTCAGTAGTTAAGGGGGTAGTGGGTTCGCTCATGGCGTTGCCCCTACCTCCACAGAATTGGAATCGGATGCTTTCGTAGAACACCCCCCATCCCCAGAGCCCTGCGGATCGGGTGCGCTCAAGGCGCTGCCCTCAGCCCCAAGGCTCGGAAGACCAGGGTTGTCCTCGTCGGCTACCAATTCATCCTCCTTCTGGGGATCATCCCTTCGGATTTTCGGCGTGATGGTAAAAAGGCCGTAGCCGATTGTACCACCTCGCTTCTCAATCCACGGGAGAGACGCCTCGCTGATGACCAGCCCAACCTGGCGTTGCATCTCCCTCACGTCACCAACACGTACTACCCTCCAATCGCTTGTGGGCATTTCCGCGTTAGATCGAGAGATGATCCTCAGAATTTTGTCCGGATCAGATGGCTCAGCCGGGACCCAGACCCAGGCTCTCGGTCTGTTCGGAATTTCTTCCTTACTGACCGCAACCAAGTCAGACCCGGGCCACAGCTCACCCACCTCGGACATAGCTAATTTGTAAAGCTTGTACGAGCGCTCATCGGCGCATGTCACGAGCTTTATTCTGCCCTGATGCCATCCGCCATCCCGGATATCAGGAGGAGGCCCCGGAAAACGGTCCAGAAGCTCCTCATAGTTCCTGAGGAGACCTATGAGGATCATCTTCCACTTTTCCGGGGACAGGTTCCCATCCGGGTGGCCGCGGTCCATAACGGCCAGCGTTAAGGTGGCTTTCGCCGCCTCGCTGAACGTTTTGGTCAGGGCAGGAGGTGTGTTTGACGGCCTGTGCCTCTTTGGAACGTTCGAAGCGTTCTCTAGAGATCGGGGTCTCTTTTAGGCCAGTGCCTGGTTTGAAGTAGAGGGACCAGACTGGGGGGTGGTTGTCGGACCGGAAGTCGCCTTAGCCTGTTTGGCAGCGAGAATCTTCTTTGCCCAGGCCAACGAACCCTTCTGCTCCGCCGTCAATTTGTCGTAGGGAAGATTGCTAGTCCTCTCTACGATCTTGGCGGCGTTGCGAACATTTCGCTGGCTGCGCACCGACATCGGAATCCTCTTACTAGCCTTAGAACACTCGGGGTGTTCAGCGGGCTTGGTAAGAGCATCCCCGGCAGGAGCAGGGGCTTGCACTTCGCCCGTTGAGGACTTGGTGCCGCTATCCACTGCCTGCCGTTTAGAGGTGCCCGATTGAGGGGCTGGGGTGACCACCCGTGCCAGCTCAGCTGGTGGTTGCTTACCCTCAAGGGGCTTAGCTGTACCAGCTTTGACGGCAGTAGTCGGCTTACCCTCAAGGGGTTTAGTCTTCCTGCCTGCTTGCGTAGGTGGTCGAATTTGGGATGTGGGCCGTGAAGGCCCGCTCGGTGCCGTCATAGCGGTACCCGAGGGGTTGGTTACTTTTTTATCGCCAAGTCCAACGGCGGCATCGTTACCCGTGCAGGGATCCGAGGCTATTTGGTTTTTGTGCATATTCATCTGTTTTGTGCGGTCGCCTACTGAGACGAGACCTTTCGGCGACCTGAAGTAAGGAAAGGGGGAAAGGGAACGGTCGACTACGGCAGAGCCCCTTACCGCAGCAAGTCCACCGTTACTCCCGGAGGTGGACCGGTATCCGGGAGGCTCCGTAAGAATACAGTCGGTTACCCCTGACTGCAAACCATCCAATGGGCACGGAAACGCATGACACCCTGGATTAGGGGTTTTTGTGTGTGTGTGTTGGTGCGATGATCTCCGCATAGGACACCTGGGATACAGCCTGCTTGCCGCGACAAGCAGGATGCGCCCAAGGGTACCATACGGAGCTTCCCTCTTAGTTCATGGAGAGACAGGGCAAGTCCCTCGCGGGGACTACACCCTGGTCCCCATTTAAGCCCCATCCCCAACGACAAGGAGACCAACGTGATGGAGGCGAATAGCAGTATCTAGGCTTAAGAATAACAAGGCCCCGGGCGCTGACGGCTTGCCAGCCGAGCTATTCAAACATGGTGGCGAAGAGTTGATAAGGAGCATGCATCAACTCCTATGCAGAATATGGTCGGACGAGCGCATGCCCGACGATTGGAACTTAAGTGTGCTCTGCCCAATCCACAAAAAAGGAGACTCCACAGTACGCGCCAATTATCGTGGGATAAGCCTCCTGAATATCGCATATAAGGTCTTAGCAAGTGTATTGTGCGAAAGACTGAAGCCTATCGTCAACAATCTGATTGGACCTTATCAGTGTGGCTTCAGACCTGGTAAATCTACCATCGACCAGATCTTCACAATACGACAAATACTGGAAAAAACCCATGAAAAAGGATCCGACACACACCATATCTTTGTCGATTTTAAAGCCGCTTTTGATAGCACGAATAGGAATTGCCTGTATGCCGCAATGTCTGAATTTGGTTTCCCTGCTAAACTTATACGGCTATGCCAAATGACGTTGACTAACACCACCAGCTCCGTCAGAATTGGGACGGACCTCTCCGAGCCGTTCGAGACCAAACGAGGTTTCAGACAAGGTGACTCTCTTTCGTGCGACTTCTTCAATTTGATGCTGGAAAAGATAATACGAGCTGCAGAACTTAACCATACAGGAAGCATCTTATATCACAAGAGTGTGCAACTGCTGGCGTACGCCGATGACATCGACATCATTGGCACTAACACGCGCGCCGTATGTTCTGCCTTCTCCAAGCTGGATAAAGAGGCTAAGAAAATGTGTTTGGCGGTCAACGAGGACAAGACGAAGTACCTCCTGTCATCACACAAAGAAACAGCACGCCTTGGCAGCCACGTCAATGTTGATAGCAAATTCGAAACTGTTAAGGACTTCGTCTATCTGGGAACCAGCATTAACACCAAGAATGATGTCAGCACGGAGATCCAACGAAGAATCACGCTTGCCAATAAATGCTACTTCGGACTAAGTAGGCAACTGAAAAGTAAAGTCCTCTCTCGACAAACAAAAATCACACTCTACAGGACGCTCATCGTTCCAGTCCTCATGTACGGCGCAGAAGCATGGACAATTTCAAAATCAGATGAGATGGCACTTGGAGTATTAGAGAGAAAAGTTCTTCGTAAGATTTATGGACCTTTGCGCGTTGGCGTGGGCGAGTATCGACGGAGATTTAACGATGAGCTGTACGAGCTTTACACAGACATCGACATTGTTCAGCGAATAAAGATCCAGCGGCTGCGTTGGGCAGGTCATGTCGTGAGAATGGACGAAGGCGCTCCGGGCAAGAAAGCATTTCTATCGAAACCCGCTGATCGCAAAAGAAAAGGGAGACCTCCACTGCGTTGGGAAAATCAGGTGGACAGCGATGCTGCCTCCCTACGTGTTCCCAAGTGGCGCCATGCTGCACGAAACAGAAGCAATTGGCGCGCTCTGTTGGACTCGGCCAGAATCGTCTAGACGGTTAAGCGCCAATCAAGAAGAAGAGCCTCAGGCAAATTCGATCTCTTCGAATTGTTCGATACCCGGGTATCTAGAGCTCTAATATAAAGGTCGATATATCGATAATATCGATGTTTTTTCTCAAAAATATCGAAAATATCGATACTCGTAAACATCGATGTTTTTCCAGCACTATTTCTCACCGTGGGCAACCTCTCTCAACGATCTTCTTTCTGTTGCCATTTAAGAGTTATTTTTCAACACTCAAAAATATCCCTCAGCAAGTGACGGTTTCAATGAGACTTTTGTTTTTTCCGTCCTTTGAAAACAGTTAAAACATAGGGATAAAGAAAAGTGTTGCTGAAAAATGTGTTTGCATATGTAGATATGCATGTACGTTCGTGCGCATACGTATGTGTGCAAATGGAAGAAAATTTGTATTAAATACTTTTTGGTTGCTTGTTTTTCCGACAGGGTAGGAATATGATGTATTGTGGAACGATCCTCCGTCATCCCTTGTCAAGTTTGGTTTGGAGACAAACCGGGTTCGGAAGAACTGGCGAAAAATCTGGGGGTAAATTTTTATGCCAGGTATGTAGACGACATCATCTGCCTCACAACGGAAAATAAAGAAGAAAAAATTTTGGAATACCTCAACGACCAACACAAAAATACAAAATTCACCATGGATGCAGAGAAAAATGGAAAAATCAACTACTTAGACCTCACAACTAAGAGCCTATACACACTTGCGACTCAATCGATTTGGTCGAATTGGACTGTTGTATTCACACTACTCCAACTATTTAGTTGAATCGGTGGCAGCTATTCACACTTGAGACTAAATAGTCGTGCGATTGACAATGACATAGTGTTGCCAATGTTCACATTTTACTCAGCAAATTTTACATTAGTGGTCTTCATATAAAGTGATGAAGTATTAAATTGTTAAAGTTTATCTGCATTCTTACATGAAAGCACCTTCTTGTCAGCTGTCAACTTGATTAATAAATAAAAAACAATAAAATAAACAAAAAGTGCATACATTGTTTGGCTTTGTTTCTTATTAAACTAGCAACTAGCTGTCAAGTAAATGAAAAGAGAAAAACGGAAGGAATTACGCTCATAAAGGCGAAACCAACAGAAGTACAAGAAACGGAAAAATAGTAAAAATCAGCCATTAATAATTTTCATGAAATTTCATTTTCATTATTTCTATTTTAAAATGCGATTAATGACATTTGAAGAGAACAACAATATCAAGAAACATATGAAAACGGAAGTAAATATCCTTAGTTAGATAATTCTTGTCTATAACTACACCATTTCCAGATGGATTTTAGAAAGCGTCAACTGGATTTTAGAAAGGGGAAATTGGATCTTAGAAATGTCAATTGGATTTTAGAAAGGGGAAATTGGATTTTAGAAATGTCAATTGGATTTTAGAAAGGGGAAATTAGATTTTAGAAATGTCAATTGGATTTTAGAAAGGGGAAATTAGATTTTAGAATAGCCAAATGGATTTTAGAAAGGGAAAATTGGATTTTAGAAATGTCGATTTGATTTTAGAAAAGGGAAATTGGACTTTAGAAACTGTAAATTGGATTTTCGAAAATTTATATAATTATTAATTTATACTTTCATACGCAATAAAGAATTTCTATTCGAAAAATTCTGTGTAAAATTTATTTTAAACGCACATTCTGAAATCCAATTCAAGCTTTCAAAAATCCAATTTTGTTTTCTAAAATCCTTTTAACGCTTTCTAAAATCCAATTGACATTTCTAAAATCCAATTTCCCCTTTCTAAAATCCAGTTAACGCTTTCTAAAATCCATCTGGAAATGGTGTAGTTAATAAGAAACGAACCTTTTGTTTTTAAACATTTTGAAAATATTAATTGAAATATTCAATCTCTACAATTTACCAAAAGTGAAATAAAAGTAGTGCTGCCAGCATGGCAACTCTTTCCACTACGAATATCACTGTTGTTGTTGTAGTCGTTCGACTAAATTGTCTCAAGTGTGAATACGTAGAAGGGCGCCTTGCTGATCAAGCAGTTGTACAACTGTTTCAGTTGGAATGAAATTGGGCTGCAAATCCAACTGTTTCAGTTGTACAACTAATTGAATGTAGTGTGAATGCTTCCATACATTCCCATGCAAATCAACATTCGACTAAATCGATTGAGTCGCAAGTGTGTATAGGCTCTAAAATAAACAAAGAGACTAACAAATTTACTTACGAAATATACAGAAAACCCACAGCAACGGATACAGTAATACACAATAAATCTAGCCATCCTCAACAACACAAGAATGCCGCTTTCAGACATTTATTAACACGACTTGAACGGACCCCGTTAGAAAAGGAAGCTTACAACAAGGAACTCAGCACAATATGCACAATCGCGGAGAACAACGGATATCAAAAAGTTTGGTGAAGAAAATACAGAAAAACATAACTTCAAGGAAATCGGAAAACAAAGAAAAGGTAGAGAAGAAATGGGCAGTCTTATCATATACCGGAGCAACATCTTACAAGTTGGCTAAAGTTTTCCAAAAATATAACATTAATGCAGCATTTAAAACGAGGAACAGCATGGAAAAACTTCTACGAAACAACATTAACAAGGAAGACCCCTTTGACAAACAAGGCGTATACAAATTGACTTGCGAATGCCAAAATAGCTATATAGGACAAACAGGACGCCAAATCAAGACGAGATATCGAGAACACGTAAGAGATTACCAGGGTCGTGCGCACGGGAGGGGGGTTTGGAGGTTAAACCCCCCCCACCCCCCTTAACCAAATCTAAGTTGCAATGATTTTGCAAAAATTTTCAAAACAGAGTTTATAAATTTTGCATTGAATCTTGACTCATAATTTTTGACAAAATTAGTACAATAATTTTACGGAAGAAGAAATTGGTGAAAGTTGCAAAAAAATAAGGTTGGCCAATACATAAGTTCGGCACTTTGAATTGCACTTGGAGCTTTCCGAAATTACAAAGTTGTGTAGCATATGTTCGTTTGAAATTTTTCAAAAAATTGTACTGATAACAAGAAATTTTCATTTTGTGAAAACAGTGAGTAGTTTCAATTAACAAGTACTGTAAACAGTACTATTCAGGACCTGGTTAACTAGGTTTTGATGAATCAGAATTAGACCAGATAAGTCAACTATTTTGGCAAAGGGATGTTCTCATTGTTTGTTTACGTTTGACGGAAACACGGTGTACTTTATATAAAGCGAGTGCTGCATAAAGTGGGCGTGATTTACTTACTTAGCCAAACATTTGGAGGGAAAATAGTTAAAATCGGTTGACGGCCACGCCCACTTTTATATATGGGAACTATAAAGGGGCCTAATAAAAACATTTTAAGCGATATCTCTGTCAAATATAAAGATATATCACTGAAATTTTGTCCCATGAGTTCAACTATGGACATAAAACAGAAAACACAAAAATGTTGAAAAATGGGCGGTGCCACGCCCACTTATTAAGGGGCACACATTGAAAGTTTTATGAGTCATAACTCAAAAACCGTTGAAGATATAGCGATGAAATTTGGTGTGCGTAATATACTTACTTAGGCAAATATTTGGACTAAAAATTGCCAAAATCGGTTGACGACCACGCCCACTTTTTTATATGTGTATTATAAAGTGGCCCAATAACAAAATTTTAAGCGATATCTCTGTCAAATATAAAGATATATCATTGAAATTTTATGACAGGAGTCCAAATATGGACATAAACGGAAACCACAACAATTTTGGAAAATGGGCGTGGCACCGCCTCTTTTTAGAAGCAGGAATATACTAGATTCCTGAGCCCATAACTCCACAAATAATTGATATATAATGACGAAACTTGGTGCGTACACTTTTATTACTTGTGGTAATACATGTTCAAAATTTTAGCGCAATCGGTTGACTACCACGCCCACTTTTATATATGGGTATTATAAAGTGGCCTAATAAAAACATTTTAAGCGATATCTTTGTCAAATATAAAGGTAATTCATTGAAATTTTGTGGCATGAGTTCCACAATAGACCGGAAACAAAGTAGAAAAATTTTGGAAAATGGGCGAGGCACCGCCTCTTTTTAGACAAAGGAATATACGAGATTTCTTAGCCTATAACTCGACAAATAATTGAGATATTATGACGAAACTTGGTTTATACACTTTTGTAACTTGTGTTAATAGACACGCAAAAATTTATTGAAATCGGTTTATGACCACGCCTACTTTTTAACAAAGATATTTCTGGAACACCCTTTGGGAATTTGTAACGTGACATCTTTGTAACTAGAAGTCATAAAGGAATGAAATTTTGCACAAAGAATAATATTCATATGCTTAGTTGGATGACTGATAAAAATTTTGAAAATGGGCGCGGCTACGCCCACTTTATGCAGCACTTGCTTTATATAAAGTACCTACACCGTGTTTCCATCAAACGCAAACAAACAATGAAAGCATACAGCTGAGTATCTAATGTTCGATTCCACTCGAACTTAGGCTTCCTTACTTGTTTTTAATGTAAATAATGTGATATTTTTTGGTTGCAATGTAAATATGTAAATACAATGTAAATAGGTATGTTTTTTTTTGTTAAAATGTAAATATGTGATATGAAGTACTTTTTTTTATTTTGTAAACATATAATAGTTTTAAGCAGAGACCAACTTTAACAGTTAACACTTATTTTCATTCCATTTCAGTCTGACGGAAACACAAAAACGCTGAGCGCAAAGTGTTTCCCACTGACTGAAACAGAAAGCTCTCACACTCAAAGTGTTTCTCACCGTGGGCAACCTCTCCCAACGATCTTCTTTCTGTTGCTATTTAATACCATGTCTCCACATAACGTGTTTCGCTCTTTTTTCTGCATTTTCTCTCTCAATCTTGTTTCGACACGGAAACCAGTGCCGAAACTCGCCATTTTCCACACAAATTTCTGAGAGCGAGTGAAGATTGAAACACTGTTTCATTCTGAATCATCTTGCCAACCTCGATTATATCGATGTCTTCTCTAATTTTGTATCGAAAATCTATCGAAATCTCACACAGACCAAAACAAAGACGCAAAAATAAGCAAACATACAAACATTTAAGAAGAACAAGAAAGAGAAGTGTCAAACTGAATCACGATTAGCCACGTGGAGACGGGTTATTGAGAGAGATGTTTTGCTACATGTTTCTCTGGTGAATCAAGTTATGTGGAGACGGGCTTTAAGAGTTATTTTTCAACACTCAAAAATATCCCTCAGCAAGTGGCGGTTTCAATGAGACTTTTATTTTTTTCCGTCCTTTGAAAACAGTTAAAAACATAGGGATAAAGAAAAGTGTTGCTGAAAAATATGTTTGCATATGTAGATATGCATGTACGTTCGTGCGCATACGTATGTGTGCAAATGGAAGAAAATTTGTATTCGTAGTATGACTGTATTTAAAATAACCAATTTTGTAACTTAGCAGGTATGGACAGGAATTTTATTTTGAATTATTTAGTTAATACATAATATATGTATTAAAATATAATTTTATGTTAGATTCGGTACTTACATATTTATGTACATATTAATATAGGTATTTAATAATAAATGCATGTGTCTGATTTTTTTTACATACATAGGTACTCTGCAGGGAAGTTAATAAGTAACTAGAGAACAGAATTTCTGGTTCAGAACTAGCGAAAATGTGTCAAAGAGGCACCAGTTCATTTGCCGTCGGCTTTGCATATTTCTGCAATTCTTATACATGCATACATACATATGTACATATGTACTTACATACATATTAACATATCATAGTTAAGCTTAGTAGTACGTAGGTGCATACCTGTGTACATAACTATTTTATATTATTATTGCTAATACTTAGAGTTCGGCTTTATTAAAAATAACGAATTTATTATTTTGGTATTACAATTTTACGGCCTCTCACTTAAAATTTAATAAAAGGCGACTACCTAATCTACATATGTATAAAAAGATACATATATGCAAAAAAATGTTAAACGAAAGATTCAATAATGTATAATAAACATAGAAAATTGCATTACCTGCTTTCCATTCCACCAGATCGCAGGCATACCGGCGTACTATTTATTATAGATAACTAGCTGTACCCGACCAAGCTTTGCTTTGGCCCACTCCCTATTATAGGTACTTGAAGTGAAAAACGGCACACTTTAAAATATGTTGGAAGTATCTAGAAACCGAAATTACCTCGGGCTGCAGAGCTCAGCACAATTCAGATATGTAAGTTTAAAAAAGTGAAGGAAAAAATTGATATTTTCAAAAGTTTGCCCTCTTCATGTTCTTATCCCATTTTTCTTGGCATTAGTCTCCAACTGCTTTTCCCTCTACTTTTCTCTTTCCCTTTCCATTTATCTTTCCTTTCATTTTCGTTTCCTTTTCCCTTTCCCATCACATTTCCGCTTCCCTTTCTCCACCGCTATCTCTTACCTCTCATTTTCTGTCTTTCTCCTTTTTCCCCCTCTTATTCCTTCTCTAATTCCCTGTCTTACTGTCTCTCTCCCCATTCTCTTCATTCAATTTTTATTATATTCTCCCTCTCCTTTTCCGTCCCTTTGCCTTTACCAGTCTCATTACTCTTCCCCTTTCCCTAGGAAACTGGGTTTAGCATAACATACCGGTCACATTTAGGGAACAGACCTAGGAATAATAATCAGTTCATCTCTGTGTAAAGGCCCTGCTCAGCACTTTTCATTTGGTACGAATATCCCTGAGAAATACCCCGGTGTTGTCCGGGTCCGCGTGTTGACACGCACCTTGGGACCCGACCTAGGGATCGTAATGAGTTCATTTCTATGTAAAATCCCTGCTCAAAGCCCTTCATTTGATACCAATATAACTGAGAAATTGTCCGGGGTCATCCGGGTCCACGTTTTGATCCACATTTGGGGACCCGTCCTAAGCATCACAAATAAAATAGTTCTATGGTGCAGTCCTAATCAAGACCTTTCATTTGATACCAATATCGCTCAAAAACATCCGAGGGTCATCCGGGTCCACGTTGTGACCTACAACTGGAGACCCGGGCTAGGCATCACAATTATAATAGCTCTGTGCTGAAGTCCTCATCAAGACTTTTCATTTGTTACCAATATCGCTCAGAAACATTCGAGGGTCACCCGGTCCACGTTTTGAACCATATCTGGTGACCCGATCTAGGAGTCACAATGAGTACTGTTCTATGTAAATTCACTGCTCTATACCTTTCATTTGATACCAATATCGCTCAGAAACATTCGAGGGTCATCCGGGTCCACGTTTTGACCCATATCTGGAGACCCAACCTAGGAATCACAATGCGTGCTATTCTATGTAAATTCTCTGCTCAATACCTTTCATTTGATACCAATATCGCTTAGAAGCATTCGAGGGTCATCCGGGTCCACGTTTTGACCCATATCTGGAGACTGGACCTAGGAATCACAATGAGTACTATTCTATGTAAATTCTCTGCTCAATACCTTTCATTTGATACCAATATCGCTCAGAAACATTCGAGGGTCATCCGGGTCCACGTCTTGACCCATATCTGGAGACCCGACCTAGGAATCACAATGCGTGCTATACTATGTAAATTCTCTGCTCAATACCTTTCATTTGATACCAATATCGCTCCGAAACATTCGAGGGTCATCTGGGTCCACGTTTTGACCCATATCTGGAGACCGGACCTAGGAATCACAATGAGTACTATTCTATGTAAATTCTCTGCTCAATTTCATTTGATACCAATACCGTCCAAAAATATTCAGGGGAAAGCCGAATCCACGTTTTGACCTTTTGACCTATATCTCGGGAACCGACTTCCGGATTTGAAAAAGATATGTATATAAACCATCTAGGGCAAGGTACTAAGCTGGTGGGTAAATTAGGTCAAAATCCCTCCACGCGTTTGGGCGAAATCCGGCGACAAAAAAATTTGCTTGATTTATATATATATATATAGATTACATACCTACATGCATTCATATGTATTTCATATGTTCATCCTCAACGGAGTGGCACATGTAGTGCGTACGACACATACATGAACAAAGGACTTTTATTTTTTCTCTGCCCAAAATATCCGTCCTTTCGCGACAGAAAGTTTTCGCTGCTCAACGATAACCGTCACTGTCCAACAGTAACGGAAAAAAATTGAAAATAAAGGTTTCCCACTGAGGGAAACAGCTAGTCTGTAAACAATAACTGTTATCGGCGTTGCTCAACTGTTATGCTTTTGTATGTAATTTTTGCAATTTTAGCAATTTTTAGGCCATTATTTTGAATTCATTAATATGCTTTTCAGAGGTTTTTGGCCGGTGAATTATAAAGCAAAACACAAAGTTTTCTTTTTTTCTCCTACGCGTTTCGGCGCATACTTGCGTCTTCCTCAGGGAGTCTATTTATTTTCCACAAATATATAAAAAGACGTATATAAACATTAATTAGATTAATATAAATTATTTAAACAATAACATTAAATAAACATTTAAACCCATCACTTACATTTAAATAAATTACGAACTTATGACGTTTCCCAACAATACATTATACACGATTAAAATTATTTTTGTATCTACATAGTGCATTTCCTATTTTCTTTTGTCCTTTTTTCTTCTTTCTTTTGTTATTGTTGTTCTGTAAACGCAGTTTATGTTGTCGACGTCCTCTTTAAAATTCATTGCGTCATTTATTTTCTTTTGTATTCGTAAACTCTCAAGCGTCAATCTTGATCTTGTCTTTCTCTCTATGTCTAATATTCTTGCATGGTCAAAGTCCGCTGCATGGCCAGTATCTGTTAAGTGTTGTGATAATGCTGTTGTTGGTTTGCGGTTTCTTGCGTCTGTTTTATGTTCGCCTAGTCTTACTACTAGTGCGCGTTTTGTAGTTCCTATGTAAGTTTTGTTGCAAGGTTCGTTGGTTTTACCTTTGCATTTGATCTCGTACACTACGTTGTGTTGTTGTTCCTTGTGAATATTGTCTTTCATCTTATTAAATATTTTGTTGTTTGTTGTGGTTTGTGTGCAAAAATTAGGTCGTCACTTTTTATGCACTTTCTTAAAGTTTTGTTGTCAGTCAGTCCTTGTATGTATGTAACTCCACTAAAATTTTTGTTATTATTGTTGTTTGTGTTCGTTGATTTCGCTTTGTGTTGTGTTTGTCTAAGCTTTGTTGTTCTTAACCACTGATCTATCACCTTATTTGGATATCCATTTTTTGTTAATATGTCTTTAATCTTTATGTTGTTTTCTCTTATGAACTTCTGGTTGCTCAATGCGTAGATTTTGTTAATAAGGTTGATCGCAGTATTCTTTTTTTGGGACCAGGGGTGGTTAGAATTATAGTTTATTATCCTGGAGGAGGATGTTGGTTTTGCATACCAATTTGTCAATAGTCTATTTTCTTTTTTATGTATTGTTACGTCTAGGAAGGAAAGTTTTCCACCTTTTTCCAGTTCAGTGGTGAACTGGATTTTTCTGTGTTGCGAATTTAGTGTCTTTAAAATTTCCTCCACGTCATTAACTTTGATAATCGCGAATATATCATCTACGTATTTCGTTACGTATTTGATATATATGTCCTTTAATTTCAGTTTGGCTATCGCGTCGTCCAGTATTTTGTCAAGAACTATGTCAGCCACCGTTGGTGATAATGGATTGCCCATCGGTATACCGTGAATTTGTTGGTAATAAGTTCCGTCGTATATAAAATAGTTATTGTCCCTTAGGCAAAAATCCATTACGTCTAAAAATTGCTTTCTTGTCAGATTAGTATTACTTTTAAGGGATGTCCATTTTTGCATTATTGTTCGTGTAGCGAGTTGGATTGGGATATTCGTGAAGAGCGAAACGACGTCAAACGAAATAAGGATCTCATCTTCTTCAATAGTCAGATTGCTAATCCGCTCTTTAAATTCTATTGAGTTTATGACGTTGTAGTTTTCAGAAATTTCAAAGAGGACGTCGACAACATAAACTGCGTTTACAGAACAACAATAACAGAAGAAAGAAGAACAAGTAAGGAAGCCTAAGTTCGAGTGGAATCGAACATTAGATACTCAGCTGTATGCTTTCATTGTTTGTTTGCGTTTGATGGAAACACGGTGTATTTTATATAAAGCGAGTGCCGCATAAAGTGGGCGTAGCCACGCCCATTTTCAACATTTTTATCAGCCATCCAACTAAGTATATGAATATTATTCTTTGTGCAAAATTTCATTCCTTTTTGACTTCTAGTTACAAAGATGTCACGTTACAAATTCCTAAAGAGTGTTCCAGAAATATCTTTGTTAAAAAGTAGGCGTGGTCATAAACCGATTTCAATAAATTTTTGCGTGTCTATTAACACAAGTTATAAAAGTGTATAAACCAAGTTTTGTCATAATATCTCAATTATTTGTCGAGTTATAGGCTAAGAAATCTCGTATATTCCTTTGTCTAAAAAGAGGCGGTGCCACACCCATTTTCCAAAATTTTTATATTTTTTGTTTCCGGTCTATTGTGGAACTCATGCCACAAAATTTCTATGAATTATCTCTATATTTGACAAAGATATCGCTTAAAATGTTTTTATTAGGCCACTTTGTAGTTCCCATGTATAAAAGTGGGCGTGGTCGTCAAACCGATTTCGCTAAAATTTTGAACATGTATTACTACAAGTAATAAAAGTGTACACACCAAGTTTCGTCATTATATATAAGTTATTTGTCGAGTTATGGGCTCAGAAATCTCGTATATTCCTATTTATAAAAAGAGGCGGTGTCACGCCCATTTGCAAAAATTTTTGTGTTTTTCGTTTTATGTCCGCAGTTGGACTCCTGCTATAAAATGTCAATGATATATCTTTATATTTGACAGAGATATCGCTTAAAATGTTTTTATTAGGCCACTTTATAATACACATATATAAATGTGGGCGTGGCCCTCAACCGATTTTGGAAATTTTTCGTCCAAACATTTGACTAAGTAAGTATATCACGCATACCAAATTTCATCCAGATATCTTCAACGGTTTTTGAGTTATGACTCATAAAACTTTCAATGTTTGCCCCTTAATAAGTGGGCGTGCACCGCCCATTTTCCAAAATTTTTGTGTTTTTTGTTTTATGTCCATAGTTGGACTCATGCGACAAAATTTCAATGATAGATCTTTATATTTGACAGAGATATGGCTTAAAATGTTTTTATTAGGTCACTTTATAATACACATATATAAAAGTGGGCGTGGCCGTCAACCGATTTTAACTATTTTCCGTCCAAACATTTGCCTAAGTAAGTACATCACGAGTACCAAATTTTGTCGATATATCTTCAATGGTTTCTGAGTTATGACATATAAAACTTTCAAGGTTTGACCCTTAATAAGTGGGCGTGGCACCGCCCATTTTCCAAAATTTCATCAAATTTCTTCCTAGGGACCTGAGCTTAACACGTGGGTAAAATTTCATCGCTCCAGCTATATTAGTGACTGAGATACCAGATTTCCGATTTTTTCTATATAGGAAAAGTGGGCGTGGTCATGGTCCGATTTCGCCCATTTTCAATACCAACCGTCCCAGTCTCGATACCAACTTGCATTTCAAATTTCGTCAAAATATCTCAATTTTTGCGCGATTTAGAGTGTTTACAGACGTACAGGCGGACATGGCTCAATCGATTTCTCTTTTCACCCTGATCATTATACCTTTCATTAGAATGAAATGGTATTATAACTTAGTGCCAAAAAATTTTTGTCGAAAGTACCAGAAGGAAGCGTGGGGGACCCACCAAAATATATATACCGATATGATCAGAATCACGAGCTGAGTCGATTAAGCCATGTCCGTCTGTCCGTCCGTCCGTCTGTGTGAACGCAAACTAGTCCCTCAGTTTTTGAGATATCTGAATGAAATTCGGAATACAGGTATGTTGTTATATGCAGCTGATCATTTGTCGGAACCGGCCGAATCGGACCACTATAACATATAGAAAACAACCGATTATTCAGATATACATCAAATTTTTGGATGTAATTTGAACATAACTTCCCCATTTAAACAGCTAAGGACATGAAACTTTGAAGTAAACGTGCCCATTTTGGCCCAAACAAGGTTACCGAAAATTGTCAAGATCGGACCACTATAACATATAGGTCCACAACATCCGATTATTCAGATATACACATTTTGGTGTATAACTCCTCCATTTTAACAACTAACGGCCTGAAAGTTTGAAGTATTTGTACCAATATGGACCCAAACGGGATTGCCGAAAATTGTTAAGATCGGACCACTATAACCTATAGCTCCCCTACAACCGATTGTTCAGATATACACATTTTGGTGTATAACTCCTCCATTTTAACAGATAACGGCGTGAAATTTTGAAGTATTTGTACCCATATGGGCCCAAACAGGGTTACCGAAAATTGTCAAGATCGGACCACTATAACATATAGCTCCCCTACAACCGATTGTTCAGATATGGACATTTTGGTGTATAACTCCTCCATTTTAACAGCTAACGGCGTGAAATTTTGAAGTATTTGTACCCATATGGGCCCAAACGGGATTACCGAAAATTGTTAAGATCGCACCACTATAACCTATAGCTCCCCTATAACCGATTGTTCAGATATGGACATTTTGGTGTATAACTCCTCCATTTTAACAGCTAACGGCGTGAAATTTTGAAGTATTTGTACCCATATGGACCCAAACGGGGTTACCGAAAATTGTTAAGATCGGACCATTATAACATATAGCTCCCATACAACCGATTGTTCAGATATGGACATTTTGGTGTATAACTCCTCCATTTAAATAGCCAAGACACCATTTTTTCTAATAAATTTTTCCATAAATAACCCACAGAATTAAAATTATAAATTAAACTTAATCCGGCTATGTACATACATAGGTAACTTTTCATTTCCCCACTCATGAAAGGTATGAAGTCTTCGGTACGGCCGAAGACAGCCGCGCTTTTACTTGTTTTGATATATATAAGTCTATATCTATCTCGATTATTTCATTCTGTTACAATTCACCGTTATGTGATTAAAACTATAATACTCTGTGTACTAGTACAGCTGAATATAAAAAAGGACAAAAGAAAATAGGAAATGCACTATGTAGATACAAAAATTAATTTTAATCGTGTATAATGTATTGTTAGGAAACGTCATAAGTTCGTAATTTATTTAAATGTAAGTGATGGGTTTAAATGTTTATTTAATGTTATTGTTTAAATAATTTATATTAATCTAATAAATGTTTATATACGTCTTTTTATATATTTGTGGAAAATAAATAGACTCCCTGAGGAAGACGCAAGTATGCGCCGAAACGCGTAGGAGAAAAAAAGAAAACTTTGTGTTTTGCTTTATAATTCACCGGCCAAAAAGCTCTGAAAAGCATATTAATGTTATGCTTTTGTGTTTACATGAAACTGTTATTTTAGGACACTTAGAAAAAACTTAACAGTTATGTTTGACTCTGGTTTTAAGCGTATGTATGGCTTTGTTCAGAAACTCAGTTTGAAGCGCAACTTGATTTTGTAGTACAAGCAGAGCGTTCATAAACGTAAATTTTGCATGAAGCGTCGCTCATCACAATCATCAAAAAAATAATTACTGCCGATGTTGCGTTTCATGCTGCGTTTCTGAACATACCCTATATAGAGTAGTTTTACGAACACCTCACCCAGAAAAAGAAACATCAACACGATTCGTGTAAAATTAACAAGATCGATCTTTACACGTAGAACAGCAACAATTTTTTTTTTCAAATTACACGATGTGTGAAACATGACTTTTGATTTATAAACGTCATCAGAAATTTTGGTAAATTCAACCAAATTTTATTGTTGATAAAACATGAAGCAATTTTAAAATATACAAGATGATTCAAATATAAAATTTTATTCCTAAATGCCATTTGGAATCTCTTTTATTTAACATGACGATAGTGTAAATACAATCTCCAAAAAGTGTTAAAAAAAAGAATGTCAAAACAATTTTGAAACATAGACAATATTTTTCAAGCTTTGTAGTTCTGCTGTTCGTGCAACAGGAATATTATTTATTTATTTAATTTTTTTTTAAATAAAAATAAAATTTTGCGGTTTTGAATTAATGAGCTAATATTTTCAGTTTACAGGTGAGTTAAAAGAGGATTGCATTTTTGTTTTCTAAAAGTTTTTGACCTAAAATGTTTTCTTTTTCCTCCTAATAGGGTATTTTAAACAATGTTCATTCAATGTTTGCCACAAGCCTCCAATTTTTACCCATTATTAACAAGGAGAAGCGGCCCTCAGAGCCGCCTGTCTATCGCAGAAAAATGCTATCCTGTTTCCGAGACCGGCACTTTCCGTTGCCAGTAGAGCCTTGCAGGCTTTCTGTATAGCGAAAACTTCGGATTGAAAAACGCTCGTGCGCTCCATCCGGAGTCCCAACCCTCACAGTCTAAGAGCATTTTGAGATGCCGCTTCCTTGACAATAAGTCTACTTTTATAACTAGCTTAACAAATGTTATACATATACGTAAATATTATTTAATTTAAATATACTTTTTAATTTATAAAATCAACCAACATCTGGTTAATTTAACAATAAATTTAGGATAAAGTCAAAGAGATGTTATTGTTAAATTAACACGACCATCTCATGTTAATTTAACTAAAAAATCATGTTAAATCAACATTAGATCGTGTAAATTTTTTTAAAGATTTTAGTGTTAATTCTACAGTTATAATCGTGTTAAACTAACACTTGACAGTAGTGTTAAATTTACACGCTTACAGGATGGCATACATTAAGCATCGTGTTGAAAAAAATTAACCACAAAATTTGTTGATTTTTGGTTGATTTCACACGATTTTTTTTCTGAGTGTTGAAGTCTGAGAATATATTTTGGTGATTTGATGTTTATAGAATAATCTAAGTGTAAATTTTTTTTTTTAGCATCCAATATATTTTGCCAACTGTATAAATAAAATACATCTAACAATTTTGTGGTTCGTTAAAAGTAATTAGTAATTAATAATGACTTAATAAACATGGTGGGCATGTATGGATTGCTCTCAGTAGTGCATCCATTTATTGTAGTCCATCAATAAAGATCTGTAAAAGATTTTCTTTTGAGGCGTACGAAACTAGTTGGTCTTGCCGCCAGTACTAGAGCGAGGGGGTTGGGGTGAGCTAGTAGTCTCGTTTTGTATGATGCAGCATACTTTCTGATTTCTTGAGCGATAGTAGGTATCTTTAGGTCACGATGTAGACGGTCGTTTGTGACGTAGTAGGGTGCATTTACAATTATTCTAAGGGTTTTCGATTGGAATCTTTGGAAAATTTCTATATTTGAGTTTGCTGCAGTTCCCCACAGTTGTATGTCATAGGTCCAAATGGGTTTTATGATCCCTGAGTAAAGCAGGAGTTTATTGTCGATTGATAGTTAGGAGTTTCGATTCATGAGCCAATAAAGATTTCTTAGTTTTATACCAAGAGCTTTTCGTTTGGTGAATATGTGGGTTCTCCATGTTAGTTTTCTGTCGAGGTGCATACCGAGGTACTTTGTTACGTCACTTTGCGGTATATCAATGCCATTGGGTTTTACGGGTGGGCAAGTGTTACGTCTAGTGGTAAACGTCACTTGGACAGATTTTGATTCATTTGACTTTATTGGGGTTTCAATCTGCATTGGGGTTTGACGTAGCTGTTGTGGTTTCTCCTGAGGCTGTGTAGAAGCTTTTTTCCTCAGAGTTGGGTATTTGGCGCTTTGGAGGTTTTTGTATACCATACAGCCTTTGTAATTTGCTGGATGGTTACCCTCATATAGGGCGCATTTCACATCTTCATATCTTGTCTTTCGCTTGCAGTCAGCGGATAGGTGGTTTCCAGCGCATTTAATACATACTGCTTTTCGACGACAGTAGGACTTTGTGTGGCCATATTGCTGACAATTGGCGCATTGCGATATTTCACGCTTCGGATGTGGGGGCTCGAAAGTAATTTTTGAGTGCAGGAGGTTTTTGATTTGATATATCCCTTGTTGTTGGAGTCGGGTTTGAGCTCAATGATAAACATGGGCAGAGGCTTTTTTGTGACTCTGTGTTTTAAGTTCCAAATGTTTTTGACTCAGTGACCGAGATAATTTAGAGTATCCACAATTTCTTGCGTGTCTATTGAGTAGTGCATGTTTCTAAGAACTACTTTGAAGTTACGTTCTTGTTTTGTTTTATACGTATAGAACTCTGTACCCTTCTGTTCTAATTGGGATACGATGGTTGTGTAAGCATCCAGGGATGATGCTTGAACTTTTACTTGCTCTTTACCTGTGAGCTCTAGATCATACAAGTTTGGGGCAACTTTTTGGAGTAAACTCATAAGAGGGGGAATACTAAGCACTATCTATGAATATTGGCGGTGGTTTGGGTACTTTTCCAATAGTTTGGGTTGTTTCCTCAATTTCCAGGGCAGCAAATCTATTTTCGTTTTCGTTTGATTGGCGGGTTCCAAGCCAATATTTGTCAAGCATAGCCTTTTTTTTGGGTCAGTGCCCTTACCTGGGCTTTCTCGTTGACGTTTGGAATTTTTAACGAACTTCCATTCGTCGGTTGGGGTGGCAGATGTTGAGTTTCCTGCCGGTTGAGGTTTCTGGGTTTGTTGCTGTAGGGCATACAGCATTTTAAGTTGCCTTTCGAGGCCTTCAATTTGCTGCTGAACGCTAGGTACGTTAGCGCTAGACAGGTGGGATGGGGTTAGTGTTTGGGTTGCTCCTAGGGATTTCGGAGTTTGTTGTTGCATTGGGGTTTGGGCTTGAAATTCGTTTTGTTGGAAGCCTCCTCCCTTAAGCTGGGTATCACATCATAAGAAATTGCTCAAGAAAAAATTTGCATTTATTTCTTAAGTAATTTTGACGTTTGATTTTTTCTTCAAGAAATATATACAATCGTATATATTTCTTGGCAAAACCAGCGTTGCCAGCCTCATTTTTCTTCAAAAATTGTAATAGATTTTCTTGTGAAGTGGATACTGCCTAAAGAAAATTTGACACAAGAAAATTTCTTGACCATTTCTTAAGCGTTTTTTTATATGGAGTTTTAGCATTTCTTGTGATGTGGATACCCTGCTTTAGGAGGAGTGCGCTTAACCTTACTATTACCAGAGATTTTTATGTACGAAGTTTACCAATACCCACCCGGGTGACCCATATACATTTTCTTGCATTACGGGCGCTTTCGCGCGCTTTAACTTTTTATTGCCGAAACATATTTATAGCTATTGTAAAATGTAAGCCTGTGAATGATTAAAAATATTTAATTTAACTATATTTGGTGAAATTAAGCCAACAAAAACAACAAACACCCCGTAATGGGTGTATATAAAGTAAAAAATTCAAAATTTTGAATCCTAAGGCAAAGGCTGAGTGAATAATACGATTACGACACATTAATTATCTACTTAAATTTGGCATTGAACCATTCATATCCAAAATACCATTATACAAAAAAAAAAAATGATCAACACAAGGCGAGCGAGTTGTGAAGGACTTTGTTGACCCGTAAAAAGATTCCTGTAGAAATATCGCCATATATGCCTTTTTTTACTAAATTATCATTAGCCAAAGATTAGTGGGATGATGTTTATGGTGGGAAGAATAAACAAAAATAAAATATGTGTATGTGTGTATGTACATATTATATTCTAAATGAATTCAACCCGTCAGGAGCATGAAAGGAGATTTTCTCTGGCTTAGTGTGTAACCTAAATCAAACGCACGCCGTCAATTTACTGTCAAAAATTTCTCATGCCCATACAACTTGTATGGGAGTAACCGAAATTGAACGGCGTGCGTAAAAAGCAAATTCGACCCCCAATTTTTGTTTTGCGTGACAGTTGAAATTAAGCATTGTGGGTGATTGTTTGCAAAAAAATTGACACTTGCTTTTGATATCGTGTCTGTTAGGTACATATTCCACAAAATAACAAGATTTTCTCTGATTTTCTGTATTTTTCTATTTCTTTATCTGAACACGCACGCAAGTCAATTTCGGTTCAACGCATATGAAAAATTTGCGTGCGTGCGTTAAATTGACGACTTGCGTTTGATTTAGGTTACACAGTTAGACATTATCTTTTAATGCTCTAGATCAGGTATCGGTACTTTGATACATATGAGTAAATTAAAAACGTCACACAAATTTTAACCAATGTAGCAGAAACCGGTCTGTTCTCCCCAATACAATATCTTTCACAATTTTGAAGACCTTGCTTCTAGAAGTAGCAAAACTTGCTGCATTTACAATATACGGAGGAAATCAACCAGGTAATATCAAGGTTCTTCAGTCACAGGCTTTCTCAGAAAGCTCTGTTATATCCAAATTATGCTGAAGTCCATTAGGCATAATATTACTTGAAGATTCTACATAAAATCGGCAATTGTATGTATCTTAGGAACTATTTGCTAGAAAGAATGAATTTATCAATGTCCTTCCTTATTTCTAATAAAAAGGACAACCTTCCAGCAGGTTGATGAGAGTAAAGATGAAAGGAAAATGTCATAAGTGTTTTGATATGAAAATTAAACCAAACCCTAGTCAATTATGCATAAAATGCAATAAACCCATTTGCGATGAACAAATTATCAGCCAAACAAAATGCATAAATTGTTGTATAGATCCTTCAGTATTTCGCTTGGTTTGAAATAAATTTTTTCTATAAACTTTATAAAAACAATCAAAATATAGTTAAACAATAAATTTACAAAGTTATAGCAACAAGAATATGTGCATATACACGTCTTTTCATAGGAAATTTTACTGGGTCACCCGGGTGGGTATTGGTAAACTACGTACATAAAAAGTCTAAATCGCTAAAAAAGCATATTCCAGATGAAAGAAAAGTTCAAACTTGTTATTATCTGAAAGAACTCGAAAAATTGATCAGTGAGTAAAAAGCGTTTTAAAATCGGTCCAATAGTTGCTGAGTAATCGCAAAAAGAAAACGCAAAAGGTCACCCGGGTGGGTATTGGTAAACCTAAGGTTAATGGGCATTTTATATTATTTTTTACTCTTTTTCTTTTTTGGCATTAGTGAGGGTTAACTTTGGTTTTTTAATGAAAATGGGTAATTTTTTAATAAAAATGGTTAATTTTTTATGTGCGAATCTGGCAGCTCTGGGTATTGTCTAAATTTGTATATCCGTTGCCTACTTTCAGGCGCTGGGTAAATTAGCACGGTACGCAACCTGCTTACAATTTACGATCTTTGGCTGGTGTACTATTTTTTTTTTTTTTTTTTTTTTTTTCCTCCCGCTATGTGGAGTCTCACTTATTTTTGCTTCAATTTCAATTAAATACTGCGAGCACTTAATTTTTTTCAACCACTTTTCACTCCCGAGTTGGAAAGCACTTAACTCTTTCCGGCACACTTTTTCTGTGGCAATGCTAGAATCGTACAGGTCAATAAGATCTTGTGCAGAGGGTCAAATTAAGCCATACATACAATTTTTTTTTCAATACGTCAGCGGGGGGTCCGTTGTAGGGTGGTTAGCTATGGTAACCACTGTGAAATAAGTATACAATTTTTTTTAATTTTTTCTTTATTCAAAACAAGAAAATATGTACATATTTATTACAATTTTTCGTGGTGATAATTAAAGCAATTTTTTCCCTCTCGGTAGCAAAGAGGTATCTTGCATATTTCGCAGCTCCATACTGTACGAACAGGCATGTTTTTGTGCTACATATACCACAACGTCTTGAAGTACCTCTTATAGGCTTATGGTTACCAATAGAAAGTCGAATTGCTGCAGGTACCTCAGGTTTGTGCTTCTTGATGTAAGCGCACGTAGGCGAAGAAGAATTTATTTATTTTATTTTTATTTATTTATCTAACAAACACACAACCATAAGTTATTTTGACAGTGTTTGAGCTTAAATCTAATGAACTTATATGTATGTATACACTATATTATAAAAAAGGAGGACATTTTTTAAGTGATCTGGCATGACAATACCATAGTGAAGAAGTGGGGATGCAAGTATAGAGAACGAGAAATTAAGAAGAATAGTGAGATGTACCCATAAAAATGTTTGCATATTAGAAATTTCGAGGGGAAAGGTGGAGGAAGAGCTCACGTTTAAAGTGCAATGTACTTCGAATTGTTTTAATCCTAGGCGGCAGAGCGTTCCAAAGACGAACAGCATGAACAAAGAACTGGCGCTCGGATATAAGACAACTATATTTCATACTAAGCAGGTTAAGTGATCGGGACGATTTCATAAACTGAATACGTTCCATCACATATATGGGCTCACGAGTGTATATTACCTTGTGTAGGAGCATTAGGCACTTTAAGTTTAATAGGTCATCAAGTTTTACATTGAGTATTTGTGTGGCAAATATAGATATGTGTTCATGGCGTTTCACACGATAGACGTATCTGGCAATATTGTTGTAGAGGACATTAAGTTTTTTACGACAAATACTATCACAATTGGCAAACAGTTCACATCCATATAACAAGGTAGGTAACAAAAAAGCCTTAGCTAACAAAAGTCGAATTTTCACTGGGGTAGAATGTTGTACAGCCCATAAAGAACGGAGCATGCCATATACCTTCCCTATTGCACAGAAGATGTGATTGTTCCACGACAGGGTTCTGTTGAAGGTAATTCCCAAGTTCTTGGCAGTGTCCACAAAATTTATGACGTTCTTGTTTACTTTCACTATGCTGCAATCATCAAGTTTAAAATTCTTCTTATAAATCACGATACATTGTGATTTACTTGGATGTAGAAGTAACCCATTGTCGCAGGCCCACTTGTAAACACGATCTAGATCAGAATTGAGATTTTTAATGTAGGTATTGACCGATTCCAAAGGGCAGCTGACATATAATTGGACATCGTCTGCATAAACGTGTATATCACAATAATTTAATACGTTATGAAGGTCATTTATATATAACACAAATAACAGAGGGCCAAGAATCGAACCTTGGGGGACACCTGTGGTTACGGGCAGTTGGGAAGACAAAATTTCTCCAACGCTCACAACTTGCGAGCGATCACAGAGGTAGGTTTTTATTAGATTCGTTGCTGCTGTTGAGAAATTAAACAGATTGCGGAGTTTCAAGGCAAGAAGTTCATGACTAACGGTATCAAATGCTTTAGGATGGTCCAGGAGTGTCAATAGGGTTACGCGATTGTTGTCTATGTTGAGTCTGATGTCGTCCGAAACTTTCACCAGCGCCGTGGTACAACTTTTGTTGGATCTGAAACCAGATTGCAACTCGTTTATCAGCCGGTTTCGACTCAGAAATGTGTTAATCTGGTCATGCAGTATGCGCTCAAGTACTTTGGACAGAAAGGGTAATATTGCAATGGGTCTAAAATCTCCATTAGTTTTCTTAACTGGGATAATTTTAGCCGATTTCCAACAATGGGGAAAAACAGAGGTAGTTAATATTGTGTTAAATGCGTACGTTATATACGGTAAGATTTTAGGCAGTAAGCATTTAAAAAATTTAGGGTGCACCCCGTCTAAGCCCATAGCATTTGATTTAACACGGAGCACGGCACAAACAACCTTGTAATCGTCAACATTTGTGAATGTGAAACAAGGAAATTCTCGATTCACATTTTTACTATAACTTTCGCAAGAAATAGTACTGTCACGATCAGAGAATTGTACAAATTTTTCATTCAGCTCATTTACATTTATGTTTTCATAATCATGATTTCCTTTGCTTCCAATACCTATCTCTCGAATACAACTCCATGTTTTTCTAGAACCTATTGCTACGCTAAATTTATGTTCGTAGTATAAGAGTTTTTGATGTTTAATGGCTCTATTTGTTTCCTTGCGAAGATGCTTAAATGTGCTGTAGGTTGCCGTACATTTGAACCGTTTCCACTGGCGGTGCGCTTTGTTGCGCCTCTGGATCATGCTTTTTATGGCATTATTGAACCATGGTCGCTTCCGGGCACTGCTTTATCTAGTTACGAGCGGTATATGCTCATAAAAAAGATTACTTATATTTACCTGAAGGAAATTTATCTGTTCATCAGAAGATACCATGTTGTATATCCTATCCCAAGGTATATCATCAACAGCTTCTTCAAGTCTCTCATAGTTGATGTGCATGAAATCACGATATGAATAAAATACCGGCTCAGGAGTTGGGTTAAAATCAAACGTTAGAAAGATCAGGTCATGCTTAGAGAAACTTGGAACTGAGAGCTGATCAAAAATGAGAGATTTAGACGTGTCACTTACAAAAAAAATGTCCAGGAGCGTGCTGCTAGTTTGGGTGTAGTGTGTGGGTGTCGTAGTATTTACCGGAAGAAGACATAAATTTTGCATTGCCAATGAAAACGAGTTTTCAGTGAGCAGGTCACTATTGAAATCACCACCTATTATAATGTCATTGTAACTAAGACAGATATCTCGAATTGAATCAAAGAATTGGTCATACGCTATGTGTTTGTGTGGTCGATAAACGCAACCAACAAGAATTTTAGAGTTGCTAGACGTGATTTCAACAAATATATGTTCAACTAAGCTATTGGGCTTAGATGAACATTTAACTTTGCAGGACAATGTTGACTTGACAAACATAGCAACACCACCACCATGCCCTATTCTATCTTGGCGAAAGATTTTATACCCATCAACACAAAATAAATCATCACTATGCCACACAGAGAACCATGTCTCAGAAACACACACAACATCAATTCCAGAGCTTTCATAGATGTATCTGAACTCATCTATTTTAGCTGGCAAGCTTTGAGCGTTGAGATGGCATATCTTTAATCCAGATTTTTGCCTACCTAGTATGCGTATCATATTAAACGTGCTGTCATTGTCTAGGGAACGTAAACACCTGTTAGAATTCAAAATAATCACAATACGTATATGTCGAATACATTGCACTTTTCAGCAAGCACTTTTTACCAAACAAGGAGCTACATACGATAATGAACAAGTAGCAGCCCCTAGCAGCTCCATTGGGCATCACTGCATTATACCAATATAGCAAACAGCAGGGTAAACAAAAACAGAGAAAAATAACAAAGCGGGCTATAGAGTGAGAAGATTGATTAGAGGGGAAGAGCGGTAATTGAGGATAAGAAGCAAATTGATTAAAAGAGAGGCTTAAAAATAACAATCTTAGGTTTATTACAGTCGAATATATAATAAAAAACTTGTAGTGGCATAAACATGTACAGACAGAAAAGGCAAAAGAAGTGATCAAATAATAAGATGAGGAAAAAGAGTAGGGTGAGAGTTGAAGGTGGAAATCGATAGGGAGAGCACAGTTGAGAATTAAGGGGGGCATAATTAACTTAGTACAAATATTTTGAACAATAAAAGAGTAAATTAACAAAAGAGGCGCTTATGTTATTAATTTTTTTTTTGTGTGCTTATAAGAGTATTCACATCAGCGGGTGTATACACTGCGTGGGGCTTATCGTTTATATTTAGTTTGGTGAATACCTTGCCTCTGATAGAGAACGCAGATGCCAATAGCTTTTTTCTTCGTAGGTCAGAGACGAACGACATCACTTCACGCAGCGCTTTTGGCAAACTTTCATGCACATACACATTCCCGTAACCTGGTATATTGATGTCAGAGAGCGCGAGAGACCTTTTTCATTGTCGACGTCCAAACACGGAGACACGAAGTTGAGCAACCCGCTGCTTTTGTTCGTTTGTGGGTGAGAAGGCGACGAGGAAAGGAGGGGGGCACCAAGTCGTCGGTGCTCGGACAACACGCTTTGTGCAGCAATTCTTATCGCCTGTGACCAATCAGAGCGTTCGAAGAATGCCAGAACAAAACATAATGAACAAAAGTTGGCCAGCGACGAGTTGATGTGTTTGGACAAATGGAAGACAGAACAGCGGCACAAAAGAGAATCGTTGGATAATTTCGCGGTAGAGTTGCTGTGTTTGGACACGGACTTTGTTTGCATAGAGTGGCGATAGATTTCTGTAGTTGAGTGCGATCGTGTGAGGAAACAAGTTTGATGACAATGGGCGCATGATTGTTTTTGTTGCTTTTTTGCGTTTTCCCTTTTGATCTGGGTATTCTGAACGCATCTCGCAGAGCCGGTGTTTTCAGCTGAACCGCGCTGCATATTTTTGTGAAAATCTCAGACAGGTTCTCATCGTCAGCTTGCGGAATGCCGTTGATAATGATGTCGGTGGCTACTACGCTGCTTTCGATAGCACTGAGTTGAGCGCGAACAGCAGCAAGCTCACCGCGAAGGCTATTGCATAAATTTTCTTCAGCAGTGACGTCATTAACTACTGCATTGCTCTCAATAACACCGATCTGGCCCCGCACTGCAGCAAGCTCACCGCGAATACCATCAAATTCAGCACACAATTTTTCTACCTCCAGGAACCTCCTACCTCAATATTGGAAATTGATTGTTTTTGGTTTGTAATTTCCCCAGCCAACTCACCTATTTTTTGCATGACTCTCTCCTCGGAGCTCTTAATAGAACTCTTAATTACCACTGTTAGCTCTTCTATGATAGATACTCGCTGCTCTACAGTTTTGTTGGCGGCCGATGCAGCGAGTTGTGGCGTTCTTGGAGGAGAAGATCCCTTGCGCGTTACCATTTTTCGTGTTGTTGACATCCTGAGGAACAATTATTGGCTTCGAGGTCAGGAGAAAAATTTACTTTGCATTCGCGCACGTTTTAAGACGTTTTTGGCAATTTTAAGTTGAGGTAATCGTGTATTACTTGTGAAAAACTCGGGAGCACAGTATAACACGTCCTACTCGCACATGACAAAAAAAAAAAAAAAAAAAAAAAAAAAAAAACAGAAGTCCGCGACAGTTTTCTTTTGTTATTTACATAAGCCGGTGTCTTCTAATCCTGATATAGGATCCTTTTGTATTTCTTTATATATTATGAACGCATTTACGACTGTGCAGTCTAGAAAATGAAAGAATATGCGGTGCCACCATTTTTTTGATTTACGGTAAATCGCGTAGCTACCTTTCAATTGATCGAATTTGTCTACGAAATTCATGTTTTCGTTGTAATCTTTCAAGGCTAAGGGACAAGGTACTTCAACTTTTTCTCCAGTCTTCTCTGTTCTTAGGACATGAACTTTGGTTCTAGGATCGTGAAAATTACTCAAGATGAAAACAGAACGTTTATCCTCCCATTTCAGAAATGAAACCATCCGGTTATCACTAACTCGATAACACTGGATCACAAAATGAAATTTTTTGTCTGTACTTTGGACGTGACTATCTTATCTATATGTAAAATCGATCGCTGATTCCGAAAATCGGGTTCATTTTTAATTCTATGGGAAGGTTTTTGAGATATCGGCAATTTACCGTTATTTGGCCAATGGCTCCACTTAATGCTGTTTATCTCTTTACCGCAGTGAGATATCTTCCTTGAGGTGAAACCAAACGAAAGAAAATTAAATTTCCTTTTCATGGCTCCTATAACATTTTTCTTTAACTCTTATAGTTTCTGAAATATTGACGATTTAATGTGAATTTTTTCGATTTTTTACGATTTTTTGAAGAAAAAATTTACTTTGTCAGGCAATATCTTTAAAACCAATGTTTTCACCTTCGGTTTTACTCCTTTACGAAGCTCTATTCTATTGGGAAAAATATAAGCTATCAACGATGAAAATCCATGGTAAAATGGAAAAGTTATAGGCGATCAAGTAAATTCAGCTAAGTCGCGCAATGCCTCTGCACGGGTATATTTTATTTATTTATTTATTTATTTATTTATTTATTTATTTATTTATTTATTTATTTGAATGCAAAGGTAATCTAAGTGTACACAAGTACTTACAGACTACTTAGAAGATAATGTGAAATAAAAATAAATTGAAATAGAAAATTCACAAAGTTATATTTTTAATTAAAAGCTTAAATTTAGCTCTGGAAGTTGAAAAATCAACAGAAAAGGAATTAGCAAGGCTGTTGAATTCATTGAGTGCTCGGAAAATAGGTGCATTTGAAGCATATAATGTTCGCACATTTTCAGTATAAAAAATATTACTATTCCGGAGAGTTCGGTGGGGAGTATGGAAACAAATACGTTCCAACAGGTATGGCGCGTCCACCACACCATTTATAATATCGAAGATGAAAATGAGCGACAAGGATGTTCTTCTGCACTGAAGAGATTTTAAATTAATAAGCATAGACCTAGCTTGGTATGAGGGAAGAGGAACAGAGAAATTGAAATTCCTCAAAGCAAACCGAAGAAACGATTTTTGAACCCGTTCAATTCGATTAGTATGGATGGCATGATACGGTCTCCAAATGAAGGCTGCGTATTCTAATTTAGAACGAACTAGAGAAGTGAACAATAATTTAAGAGTGTAGGGATCAGTGAATTCCTGGCTGAAACGGCGAATAAAAGCCAACATTGAGTAGGCCTTTGCAATTATATAGTTTATATGGCTGCTAAAAGTAAATTTAGAGTCAAAAACTACGCCTAAATCAGTAATTTCGGTGCAAGTCTTGAGTCTTGATTCATTAATGTAATAACATGTAGGAATAATAGAGCGCGATTTGGAGAAAGAGGTATGAAGACATTTACTAATATTTAGCTGTAAGCCATTGGTAGAGCACCAATCTGCGAGTTTGTTTAAGTCTGACTGGATTTTGAAAGAGTCGGCAGCACTAGAGATTGTTGTGTAAAGCTTCAGGTCATCAGCATATAGAAGAAAATTACAGCTTTTAAAGCAAGTAGAAATATCATTAATAAAAATTACGAATAACAACGGGCCTAAAATGCTACCCTGTGGGACTCCAGATGAGGCTATGAAAGGGTAAGAACGCGTATTGTCAACAACGACAACACATTCGCGATGATGAAGGTACGATTTAATCCACGTCAGAAGTGTTGAGTGAAACCCCAAACATGCCAATTTATGTACCAGCACTGAGTGACTGACCTTATCAAACGCTTTAGAAAAGTCAGTGTATACAGTGTCAACTTGAAGATAATCATTAAAAGCTGATATGCAAAACTCTGAAAAAATCGCTAAATTCGTGACGGTGGATCTACCAGACATAAAACCGTGCTGGTTATTAGATATTAAATGTTTAACCGCGAAATATATCTTTTGTTTTACAATGTATTCAAATAACTTAGAGATAGTTGACAGCTTAGCAATAGGTCTGTAATTGCAGATATTACTTCTGTTTCCACTTTTGTAAACAGGACTAATAGCGGCAACCTTCCAGGCATCGATAAAGTCACCACACTCAAGTGACTTGTTGAAAATTAAGAGGATCGGCTTTGCAAAAGCAAGGCAGTTCTTTAGGAGATGAGATGATAAGCCATCAACATCTGTATTTAAAGATGGTTTGATGTGCATAATACCATCAAGCACATCATCAAGATTTAAAGCGAGCGCCCCAAAATTAAGTGAGGAATCCTGTATATTAAAAAAGCTGCTGGAGGTGCCAGTATCAGGTGCGAAATTCGCGCAAAAGAAATTAGCAAATAAGTTAGCTGCTTCAAAGGAGCCAGAAGCGCGTGCCCCATTATAAAATACTTCAGAGGGAATGCTAGAACAAGACCTTTTAGAGTTAACATAACTCCAAAAGGACTTGGGATTCGACTTTATATTCGTTTCGTAATTTCGAACGTAACTCGACTGAAGCTTTTTGCTTAGCAATTTAAATTTATTTGAAAACCGAATATATTTACCTTTATAAACATCAGAATTAGTTGATTTAAATTTCTTGTAATACTTGTTCCTAAGATTTTTCAATTTCTTTAATTTCGCATTATACCATGGAATTTTATAAGCTTTTTGTCTTTTAAGAGGTATGTTTTCCAGACAGATTTCATTTGTTATGGTTTTAAAAATAGAGAAACATTCAGCCACGCTGGCATGAGAGAAGAGAGAGTTCCAATCAATGGAGGAAATTTCCAAATCGACATCATGTTCATCTGAAGAGACCGTATCAAACGAGTAAAAATCAAGAGAAATCACAAGCGGAATATGATGTGTATTTGAACATGAAAGAGGGTCAAGACACTCATTCAGAGAAAAATTTAAGCTGTCATTAACAAAAATAAGATCTAAAATTCTAGAGAGCTTATTAGTAAAATTATTTATCTGAAAAAGATTAACACCAGCAAAGTTGTCAACAAGATACATTTCAGAAAAGCTATTAACTGATTTAGCAAGTAAAGTGGCATTGTCACTAATGGAAGACCATTCTAAATTACATAAATTAAAATCTCCTAGAATACAAAAACTCTTACTGCTATTATTATTAACTAGATCTACAATATTATCCACATGTTGTTTATATAACAAGTCCACACTGGACGGAGGTAAATATGAGGCACAAATAAATATTTCACTCATCCCACGCACTGATACACAGATCTGGTCCAGAAGTGAGTCCGTATTAGCCAAATTGACAAGTGATGAACGAAGCCGACGATGTACCGCAATAAGTACTCCACCACCCCTCGAAAGACCGGTTTTGGAAGAGTCACGATCTTTACGGTAGACAGTGTATAGATTGGAATCAAAAAATTCATTGTCATTAAAATTCGAGTTTAACCAAATTTCAATAATGACGAAGATGTCGTAGTCAGATTGCGAACTCATGTTGAAAAGCGAGGCTGATTTTGTGCGAAGTCCAGAAGCATTTTGGAAATATATGTTGAGATGCTTTATTGTACCAAAAGCCTCAGAGCTTATTGGAGTTTTCGCACTTTTACGTCCCTTGGAAAAAAATGGAAAGGCCGAATTTTTACATTGGCTGGCCAAATATTCGCCGATAGGACCTTATCGTAAACACATTCTGAAAGGCCCAATTTGAAATTGACACTCCTTAATTCATCGAGTTTGGCATTGGTTTTAGTGAGCATAAAGCATTTCAGAAATTTTTCTTCAATGCCAGCATGAGTACAGACATATTTTGTTATATCGTCTGACGAAACCGTAGGCGAAAAAGAAGAAATATGGAGCCATTTCATAGAAGAAACAACGCTAAGTTCGCAGCTATCATTCGAGCCAATAACAATAGGTTTTTGTAGTTTGACGCGTTTAGCTTTTACAACAGTTTTCCATGTTTCCACATTAGGAACAGAATTTAAAGTACCACTGTTATCTATATCGGTATGAACAGGAACAGTACTGGTACCAATTGAAGTAGTAGACGTAGTAGTTTTAGTGCGATTATTTTTACTCATGGGCAACGACGGAGATGCAGACGCAGAGACGGGCAAAAAATCACCTGCATTTTTGAGAGCTGAACTATACGTAATGTTATGTTCAGACACAACCTTAATTGAACATTAAGAGCCTTCATTCAATTTTCAAGCCCAATGATTCTCAATTTACCATACAAAAATTGACCAAGTTAATGCTTCATTAGAAATTAATGAGTTGTTAATGAAGAACAATTCTGCATGCAACCCTGTTAAAAGGCTTGTTTCATAAGTAAAATGAAATGTCATGAAAAGAGAAATGTGATTAGCGTCAGTGTCCACTAAACAGGTTGGTTCGTCAGATCAGCTGCATTCCTGTTCTTCTTCATCACCTATCAAATTTGTTTTTATTTCTGCTTATTTTATACATGCATTCGTGTTTACGATTGGTAAAAATTGTGAGATGAATGTCAAATTATTTCGTCCTCCTTGCAATTTTGACATTTAGGTCACGAGAGTTTGATATTCAGCTCACGGCGTGTATGTGTGTATGTATCTTGAGCCGACCTGTTAAATGGGCCAAGTAAATTAAATATGTCTGAACACCAAATCTAAAGATGTTCAATCAACCCCAATTGACTTAATTAATTTTTATGTCTGAACATGATATAAGAGTAGTATTAGCAGCGGTAGCATTTAATGCATTGGCTAGGGCATCTGAGTGTTGATTAGATATATTGTTGGAAACAGTTGCACTGCCTCCCATGCATTGCGAAGATTGGTTCTCATTAGCAGATGACACGCTAGCGGTCTGGAGTGACGAAGACAGTTTGTTGGAAACCATTGCACTACCTCCCTCAGCAGTAGTCTGAAACACGTTAGATGTATTGTTGGAAGCAGATGCACTGCCTCCCATGCATTGCGAAGATCGGCTCTCATTAGCAGATGTCACGCTCATAGCATCCACATAAACAGTTTTAGAATTTAGAGCACCACATACAATGGCACTAACATTTTTTAATTGGACGGTAAGAGATGTTAAGCTGGTCTCATTACTTGCAAATTTAGCTTGCATAGAATTCAGTGCAGTTTGTAGGGTATCGACCTTTCGCAATAAAATATTTCTGTCCTCATGAAGAGATTTCACTAAAGAGATCAGTTGTGCATTCTCACTTCGAAGAGCAGCGATTTCACTGAGAACAATGAGCAAGGAATCTTGCTGCTTATTAGCACTATCACTAATTTCAATTGATTTTTCATTTTGTTGCTTATTAGCATCTTCAATTTTATCATTCATTTCGATTGATTTATTTTTTAAAGATTTAGATGAGCCCATGTTGACCAATGCTGTATCAACTACACAAATAGAGGATGAGCTCATAGAATTTCGGCGCTCAGCCAAGCAGCTTTTGCAAGTGAAAGGCTTTTTACTTGTTTCAAGATAAGCCACGTCAGCTGGCAAGATATTGGCACAATTCAAATGTAGGTACTCTTTGCAAAGAGAACATAACACCTTCGGTTGGTCGCGAACGACTTTACTCCCGCACACACAAGGCATGAAAATTTTAAATTTTATGCATGTTATACCCGTAAATGGGCTTGTATCTACTGTGTTGCTACTGCAGCTGTTTAGGTATTGGTACAATATGCATAGAATGTGCCGTATAGCGGCATTGCGCGGTTTGGCTGTATTTATATGATCGCCTATAACTTTTCCATTTTACCACGGATTTTCTGCGTTGATAGCTTATTTTTTTGGTAATAGAATGGAGCTTCACGTAAAGGAGTAAAACCGAAGGTGAAAACATTGGTTTTAAAGATATTGCCTGACAAAGTCAATTTTTTCTTCAAAAAATCGAAAAATTCATATTAAATCGTCAATATTTCAGAAACTATAAGAGTTAAAGAAAAATGTTATAGGAGCCATGAAAAGGAAATTTAAATTTCTTTCGTTTGGTTTCACCTCAAGGAAGATATCTCACTGCGGTAAAGAGATATACAGGATTAAGTGGAGCCATTGGCCAAATAACGGTAAATTGCCGATATCTCAAAAACCTTCCCATAGAATTAAAAATGAACTCGATTTTCGGAATCAGCGACCGTTTTTACATATAGATAGGATGGTCGCGTTTAGAGTATTTTTTGGCTGTAGAGCAGTGTAATCATACTCCCCACGTTTCATTTGCTTATCAGGTTTCAAACTGGGAAGGTGTCTACGCGATTCATTTACAGTTCCACATGCATAAATGTTTTTATTACGTAAATCGACTTGGAGCTCGTAGCTATTAAAGTAATTGTCAAAATATACTTTATGGTTCTTATCTTCCAACCCCTCGCAGAATTTTTTTACGACATTGCCTCCTAAATTTGTTTCCACCTTATTTCCGACTTTTCCTGAATATATATCAAAATCCAAGCAATAGCCTGAAGAAGCACACTTTGTCCATACCTTGTACCCCCTCTTTATAGGCTTTTTCGGCATATATTGTTTCACACTGCTTCTACCTTTGAATTTTATCATCGACTCGTCGATAGCAATTTTTTCGGTATGGTTGTAGTTATTTTTATAAGATGCCCGAAGAATTTCTAAGAAAGGGCGTACTTTATATAATTTATCGTATTTTGGATCATTCCTTGAAGGCAAAAGATTATTATCGTTCAGATGAAAATTTCCAAGAATCCATGAGAAACGACTTAGTGACATAAATTGTGCAATGTAATCGTCATGCAAATCAGGCGAGGACGACCAGTAGTCTCTATAGCTTGGACTTTTTTTAGGCCCATAACTAAATTCAGACCAATAAGTATTGACATCTCGTCTGTAGAAACTGGTTTGTATATACCTCCTTTTTGTTCGGCGTATAAATTCGTGTGAAATGTTAAATGTGTCATAATCTCATCCGTCCCATGGTATAAGTATACCAGGTAAAAAAAACGTCAAGTTTTCGTAGCCATATTAACCACCTGACAATTAAGCAGATTATGACATTTCGTGCTGCCATACTCAATGATAAAAATCCTCCATTAATGGCATTTTTCACTGCTTTGGTTTAAAAATAAATTGTAACCATGGTATTCATAGTAACGAATTTTTTCAATTTGAATTTAAAGAAATTTTTTCAATTTGAAAAAATTACACATCCCGCAGTAAATTTGTTTCAGTGCTGAATGATCATTGATGATTCTTCTGAGTACAATTTTTATTATTATTATTATTTTTTTTTTTTTTGAAAAAAAGCAAACCATTTATGTATATGAAAAATTCAGCAGTCTTTATTTGAAAGTACTCACTGATGCCTCCTCAGTCACAGTGATTCATAAAAGATTCATTTCGGATTTTTACTTCGCGGAATATCAGTTTGGCCGTACTACAAAGTAGCCCCTTTCCGGTATTCTCGGTGAGTTTTTAATTTAGTTTAGTAGTTACGATCACTTTTAATTTAGGCTTTGTGATCACTCTGGTATATAGTTTGGGGAGGTTTTGGAGATTGATTTATTATAACTCCATATCGTCGCATAAACTGCAATACCGCCCCTGCAAGAAACCATCCGATCATATGATCAATCATTTAGCCGATACTTATGATGAATATTTCAATCAGTGCCCAGAACAAAATTTCCATCAGTTTTCTTGGGGAGACATGAAAAATCTGATGTAAACATTGGTGTACGTGTGTGGTCAATTCTGATATAAATATAAAGCCAGTGTGATGTAAATAAAATCATTCCTGGTATAATTGTTAATCAGGCCTGATCGAATGCAATATTACAGGGCTGAGGGAAAGTCGTGTCCGCCCTGATGTAAATAATATCAGACCAGGTAAAATTTTTAGTCAGCCATGAGCAAATGGAGACATCCGAACTGATGTATGTAGAAATCTGGCCTGATGTAAATAATGTCAGAGTTGATATACATAACAATCAGCGCTGAGCAAACTGGTGTGATGAATAAATTAATCCGATCTGATGTAAACACATTTACCTAAATTAGGTTAAATTCTATTTATTAAAATACATTTTAATTCACATATGTTATGCATACATACACATATAGGCACTTTAATTTATTTCAGTCTTGTAAAAATGAACACATATTTCACATAGATTTTATATACATACATAAATAAAAAAGATAATACTTAAAATTTAATCAGCAGTTTCGAAAATGGCACATCTCTGAACATTAAAACTTTACAGGAAATGAGAAAAAACTTATTATTTTCTAACTAAGTACACTATTGCAAAAAAAAGTATTATTGATTTACATTTAGGGGCATATTAGCAATCGAAAGGTACAAAAATATTAGGATGTTAACTTTGTCATATGTGTATTATTTGATGGTGATTTCATGAACCCAAATACTTAAAAAATCCGAGACATGCCCTTTTCTAAATTGAAGATTCAATTAAATTAAAAATTTGTTCCGAATTTTCCTTGAAATCAGAATTTTCTGCAACAAGACGAAAATAATTCGGCATTAATTTACGAGTTTTTTGAACCTCCCAAAATCTTAACGATATGGAACTGATTTCGGGAAAGTTCTTTAACTCGAAACAAACATCTATGCCACCCGCTTCTCCTTGCCGTGATACTTCCTTTGGCTCAGCCTGTGGTGGCTGAGTTCAACGGCTTTCCGTATTCCGCGCTCGAAATCCTGATTCCCTTTCAATTGGAAAACATCTAAAAAAAAATTATATATATGTATGTATGTATGTAAATAAATATATTTTGAAAGGGTAAAATTTATAATGTTACCTCGCAAATTCTTGTCGAATATTTTTAATTTGTTAAGGGCTTCCTTTTCCCATCGCCCCTCCCAATTATATTTGAGCATTAGCTCATTTGTGAAAATTTGCCTCACCACGTAGGGAACATCGTCTGATATACCTTTTAATTTATGCAGGTATGTAGTCTGTAAGATTAGAAAAAAAAAATAATTTATAAGTACACACATATGTACATTACATAAGCAAAACATTATTTACCAAAGCGTGACAGTAGTCGGCATTTTGAATCTTTTCCTCCATAAGGGCCACCACTGTTGTACACCGGATGGGTAGCATTCCCGCAATTTCGTCCATCTTGGTATCGCTAATTTCTGCCGTCATGCGGCATACGGTCTGCTCGACTTTCTTGAGGACGACCTTGTTGTCTTGGAGAAGCAGGCTCTGTGCCAAAATCTCTGTTTCTAGATCGATCTATTGAAAAATAATTTAATTAATAAATTAATAAATAAATTGTATGTACTTATGTATTTACACACGTATATGTATGTACATTAAGCCGTATCACGAAAATAAAGTTTGCGTGTGTCAGTTTTATTTGAACACTTATGTCGAAAAAATATTTTTGGTATAAATTTTTTTTTTTAGGCCCGCGTTAAAAACAGCTAAATCGCGTTTTTTGTAATAACTTCCTTATTTGATGTCGGATCTCTATCGTCTTAATGTCGCTGAAAAGGTCTCGCCCAGCACTATATTTGGCCCATATAAAGTTTCGACCTCAAAGGTTGTTCTGATTTTTACCTTTAAAAATTTTGAAGTTACTATCCCTAGATTTTTTTATTTTTATCACTAATACAAAGCTCTCAAAAAACCATGAGGACTCCACTAAAAAAGTTGTAGCCTTTATTCACAAACAAAAAAGTTATACCGTTTTAAAATCAGGGAACCTGTGTTTTTTGAAAAATTATCCCAAGTTCTTATTTATATGAGGCAGTAACGACATATAGTATGAGTTTTTGATTAAAAAGTATTCTAAGTCCTCGCTTGACTTGATAATGTTGTACCGCGATGGAACAGCTACCAATACTGGATACATGATATGCAAATAATTATTGATGATTGGACTATTCGTGCTGATCAACGTTATTTATATTGAATGATAATGGCTGTAGTGAAGATTTGGTAAGTATTCAGGTGGGATCTCTAAGCATAGCACGCTGGCTTACAACGGCTTCACGATTTCTGCATCCGTGCGTATTGTAAAATCATCCAAGTTGTATAGAAAAGCTGCCAGAGTTTGTTGTAAAATTATACGCGCCTAAAGAGACAACGAAGTCTAAATGTATTATCAATACTTGCGCTGGATGCGTCGTCTGCCCCTAGAAATCCAGTTAATTATTCAGCCTACAATTGAAAACAACGCATTATACTTTAATCCCGAAAACATCTTCTTGTCTATGATAACCGAGACCGAAAATAACGATGCCCTCCAAATTTTGAGATATTTATGAAAGAAGTTTCAGAGCTCTGAAAGTGAATTCTTCGACGCTTATATTACTTTGCTCACACTCAAAAAAAAATTACTCAGATTATGGAAAAATGCGAATGATTTCATTGTTTTGAATAAAATTTTCTTTCAAAACGTGGTATTCGCTTCCCTCTCATATGCATTTTATATACATATATGTACGTATATCAGGGCCGTGCGCAGGAATTAGCCTTGGGGGGGTTTTAATTTTGGTTTGCATTCGCATACATTTTTCGCTAAGATAAACATATTTGCTGAAACAGATATCCAGACCCATACATCATAAATTTAAATGTTCTCTAACTTTTCTGAAACTGCATACTCTGATGCTTAAAATTATACCCAAGAAATTTTGTTTGGTTGTACAAATTTTTCTGTATTTGATAGAGAATTTGTGATATGGTGGCATATTATTCGCACTTTTATGAATACATGGCTATAGTTAAAGTCCGTTTAACATTGCGATTCTTCGAGGTACGGAAAAGAATTCTGTCAAATATAAAGATAATTGATTGAAATTTTGTGGCATGAGTCCCACAATAGGCCAGAAACAAAAAACAGGAAAACTTTTGAAAATGGGCGTGACACCGCCCCTTTTTGGACAAAGGAATCTACGAGATTTCGGAGCCCATAACTCAAAAAATAATAATTATAATTGATATGTTATGACGAATAATAATAATAATAATATAATACAATGGCGCTATTATAACTCTGACGAGTTTTATGGCCGAGCTTCTCTCCCAATTCGAAGTGTGCTCCTTTTTTGTTTTTCCTACTAATTGGGTGGACCTACAGTTTTATGCCAGCTCCGAACGGCGAATGCATTTTTTGTGAGAAGCTTTTTAATGGCAGAAATACTCTCGGAGGGTATGCCGTCCACTGCCGAGAGGTGACCGCTGCTCTTAAAAAACCCAATAATTGGATTTTTACTAATTAGAAAAATTTTTTGGTGTTTGCTCGGACTGGGGTTTGAACCCGAGACCTCTGGTATAGCAGGCGAGCACTCTACCCACTGCACCACATCGGCCACATGACGAAACTTAGGGTTAAACTTTTATTACTTGTACTAATATACGTTAAAAAATTTAGCGAAATCGGTGTATAACCACGCCTACTTTTTTACAAAACCATTTCTAAAATGGCCTTGTGAAATTTGTGACGAGACATCTTTGTAACTAAAAGTCATAAAGGAATGAAATTTTGCACAAAGAATAATATTCATATGCTTAGTCGGATAATTGATACTAATTTTGAAAATGGGTGTGGCTACGCCCACCTTAAGCGGTATCCGCATTATATAAAATACACCGTGTTTCCGTCAAACGTAAACAAACAATGAGAACATCCCTTTGCCAAAATAGTTGACTTATCTGGTCTAATTCTGATTCATCAAAACCTAGTTAACCAGGTCCTGAATAGTAATGTTTACAGTACTTGTTAATTGAAACTGCTCACTGTTTTCACAAAATGAAAATTTTTTGTTATCAGTACAATTTTTTGAAAAATTTCAAACGAACATATGCTACACAACTTTGTAATTTCGGAAAGCTCCAAGTGCAATTCAAAGTGCCGAACTTATGTATTGGCCAACCTTATTTTTTGCAACTTTCACCAATTTCTTCTTCCGTAAAATTATTGTAACTAATTTTGTCAAAAATTATGAGTCAAGATTCAATGCAAAATTTATAAACTGTGTTTTGAAAATTTTTGCAAAATCATTGCAACTTAGATTTGGTCATGGGGGGAGGGGTTTAACCCCCAAAACCCCCCGTGCGCACGGCCCTGCCACTTATTGAGGTGGTAATATAATTTTCTTGCTGCTAGAATACGAGAAAGGTGTTCAAAGGTAAAGTCTTCACTTTAGCGGTAAAGTAAATTATGTTACCCCGCGGCTTAAGGCCGTTAGAGGATTTCAAATATGTTCTGATATTTTGCCGTAAATAGAAATAGAACACAACGGCGACACCGCAGTAAATTCATGCACGAATTTTATCGTTGCGTGAGTCAAATCCTTTTTGATTTCATATAATGAATCAATTTTATTTCTGATTTCGTTCGTCATCCAAATCCAGACAACTTTTTATTTGTGATTTCATTTTCAGTCAAATCAAAGAATATCGTTTATTTCATTTTTTGAAAATAGAAACCTTTCCAGTAATAAAAAATATGTTTTATAAGGATGGCGAAGCAGATCACAAAATAAAAGTATCTTTTATTTTGAATATAAAATCACTAATAAGATGATGATGACTGTTGATAACTGAAAGCCAATGCGAAGCTTGGCCGGGTATGCTAGAATGTATATATGTATGTCTGCATGTATGCAACCAACTAATTTAAAGTATGGAATAAGACACTTATATTTTTTAAATATTATCGTAAGGGTCATTTATTCAAATACGCTCATAAAACATTGAGGGCGAAATTATCGTAAGGGACAAAATTATGATTTTTTCGCAAACTGCAAATTTTTTCAAGAAAAAAGATATCAGGTTCAATATATTACTTAACCATCTAAACGCGTGTTCCATTTCATTTAAATATACCAGTAAAAAACAGTAAAAAAAAACAAACAAAAAATGCTCTCCTGTAAAATTTGCTTTTGTCCCTTACGATAAAGTCGCACAAAGGGGTCGATATGAAGAAAAATACATGATACAAGAAAGAAGGTAGTGTAAACGTCAAATTTTTGTCGCCATATTAACCACCTGACAATTATATGGATTATGACATTTCGTGCTGCCATACTCAGTACTAAAAATCCTCCATTTATGTTAATCTTTATTTCCATGGTAACCATGGTATCAATTGCAACAAAACGAATTTTTTTAATTTGAATATTGATATATACATATATACAGTGATACCAATATTCTTGGACCAAAAATCCCTACGACATGCCAAAAAATTCCCTATTTTTCCCTACGCTAACAAAATTTTTCCCTACATATTTCCCTACGCCGTATTTTCTCTATATTGAAATAAACACACACACAATTGATGCAAATAAAGTTTTTATTCAAAAAGCCACGTGACCTAATCAATCCTTATTACGTTTTTTTTAATAAAATTCTGAGTCAGCTTATAAAATATTTTAGTTGACTCCAAATAAATTTCATGTATTAACGGCTTTTTGGCTTGAAAAAGTGTCGGTTACCCCTAATTGCAAACCATCTAATGGGTACGGAAGCGCATAACACCCTGAATTGGATTAGGGGTTTTTGTGTGAGCGAAGCTGACGAAACAAAAATTTTGCTCCGGGGCCCTGTAAGCAGGTAAAAGAATATATTGCCGGATCATAATAAAGTACAATTATGAAATATTAGGCATGGGTAACACTGCGTTGCGCGGCGCAATTGTGCTAGCGCCAACTCTAGCGCTATTGCGCTAACTCCGATTTGGAAAATGCGCCAACTTAATATAGCGCCAACTCTAGCACCGGCTCCAATACAGCGCTAGTGTAAAATTGGGCCACCACAACGCCGATAATACACAGCGTATACGACACCGTCACAATTATGTATGTATGCTAACGCCAACACCGAACCATCGCTAATACGAAAGGGTATTGATATTTTACTTTCACAAAGAAAGAAGACAAAACTGACATTATGTGTAAATAAGAGAGAAATATATAATAAAAAAATTAAATAACATATTTATGAGCATATAGTATAATTATTTTTGTTACCCATGGTAAATGGTAAGGGGAAATTTCGATATAATGCGCTCGGACCCAGAATTTTTCTGTTTAATAGGGTGGAGCCGACCCTCGTATTCCATAATGAAGATGCAGCTAAACGAAGACTCCAGCATATTTTAACAAATATATGCAAATGATTTTTAAAACTAAATTTAATTGTGGCACAATTATTGTGACCACGTGTATGTAATCAGAATTGCGCCAAAAGAAATAAAACGGGGATATCAGACAGTAAGAAGCGAACGAGTGTTATTTATCGATTATTCCATGTCAATTGCGCTAAAGGTGTTATTGCGCCAGAACTGTGCGCTAGCGCTACAGTTGGCGCTGGTGTTATTGTATCAGCGCCAAAAAAATTGGACCATTACCCATGGCTATGAAATATTGCATTCAAGCATGCAGGAACATTTTAATTGTAGTTATTAAAAAAATTTAGGTTCTTAGAAAAAATAATTCGTTGCAAAGGAAACGAAAATTTTTAACTTCAAAAATTCCCTACATTTAGCTAATATTTGAAAATCTGTCATTTTTTCCCTACACTGCAAATTTGAGGTCGAATTTCCCTACATGTAGCCTCTTTTCCCTACACTTGGCATCACTGCATATATATAAATACGTACATTTACGTATTAAATTCTTCATAATATCAGATCACAAATAATTATATAAAAAATAAGATTTATTCTTAAAATAAGTTGCGGCAAGTTTGTGGAATATAGTACATACTACAATCCCACTACACCTCCTGTGAATTTCATTGAAAAATTTCAGTGGTTTAGGAATTATGAATATTGGCACGACTTATGTACTTGTAACCGAAAAAACAAGTGCGGTCGATGGCATGGTTATATGTAGAGCTCTCGATTTTTTTTGAACATTTTCGAGTAGCCCGACTGAGTAATTAAATTACGATACGCACGTGTGCAGAAATCGTGAAGCCGTTGTAAGCCAGCGTGCTATGCTTAGAGATCCCACCTGAATACTTACCAAATCTTCACTACAGCCATTATCATTCAATATAAATAACGTTGATCAGCACGAATAGTCCAATCATCAATAATTATTTGCATATCATGTATCCAGTATTGGTAGCTGTTCCATCGCGGTACAACATTATCAAGTCAAGCGAGGACTTAGAATACTTTTTAATCAAAAACTCATACTATATGTCGTTACTGCCTCATATAAATAAGAACTTGGGATAATTTTTCAAAAAACACAGGTTCCCTGATTTTAAAACGGTATAACTTTTTTGTTTGTGAATAAAGGCTACAATTTTTTTAGTGGAGTCCTCATGGTTTTTTGAGAGCTTTGTATTAGTGATAAAATAAAAAAATCTAGGGATAGTAACTTCAAAATTTTTAAAGGTAAAAATCAGAACAACCTTTGAGGTCGAAACTTTATATGGGCCAAATATAGTGCTGGGCGAGACCTTTTCAGCGACATTAAGACGATAGAGATCCGACATCAAATAAGGAAGTTATTACAAAAAACGCGATTTAGCTGTTTTTAACGCGGGCCTAAAAAAAAAAATTTATACCAAAAATATTTTTTCGACATAAGTGTTCAAATAAAACTGGCACACGCAAACTTTATTTTCGTGATACGGCTTAATGTACATACATATACGTGTGTAAATACATAAGTACATACAATTTATTTATTAATTTATTAATTAAATTATTTTTCAATAGATCGATCTAGAAACAGAGATTTTGGCACAGAGCCTGCTTCTCCAAGACAACAAGGTCGTCCTCAAGAAAGTCGAGCAGACCGTATGCCGCATGACGGCAGAAATTAGCGATACCAAGATGGACGAAATTGTTCTGATTGCCGTCGCGAACGTACCCTATTTCAAAAATTATTTTTTTGGAAATTTGAATTTAAATTACTGAAATAAATTATGAAACTCAAATGGCGGGATAGCTATGTATTCCATGTTATAAGGATAAGCCAGTGCGCAGTATAATTTTTCTTCCGGACTTCTTCTGTCCCCTTACGGCCAAAGCAGAAGCTTACAAGAGGCAAATTTGAAATTTGTATTTCCATATATTTTTTATTTTAAATATAATTTGTTTTATAGTAGTCAAATTGAAAAATTTGTCAGAAAAGCTGCCAAATGTCAAAAAACCTACCGAAATACAAGCTGGCTCATGGGTTTTTAACCGCCTAGATGGTATTTCGTTTGGTGTTTCAATATAGCTTGCTTGCTTGCACCAACGCAAAACGATAGTGATGAATATTCAACAAAGAATGATCAATGATCATTTAGCAGTGAAACAAATTTACTGCAGGGTATATTTATATATATGTATACATACACAAATGTCACTTTTCAGTTCTGCCAAATCAAAAAAGCACTGTGCTGCCAAATCAGCACGGAAAAAACAAATCGAGAAGGGCGGATCAGAAATTGAACCAGCAATTTATCTGGTTTAATCGAGCTGAAATCTATGTCAATGCAATGGCATTCAAAGTAATGGCATTCAATGGAATTAACGGGATTTTTCCCAATGGGGATGGGATAGAGAAAAGAAAACGGAAATGTAGGCACGCGAAAATTTTTTTAGTACAGCGGAGTCGAGGTTCTTGAAAAGTCAGAGTCAGAACGGACGTGTGTGCGCTAGCGGCAAACGCAAAAAAAAAAAATTAAATTCCCTTACGTGCAAATTAATAAGACGGGAAACTTTTATTATGAACAAAAACAATTGAAAGACAAGTAAATTACAGTATGTTAAATAAAATATTTAACAAATCTTAACTTGCATATATATGTATATGTGGCGTTTTGAAAGAAAAATACAAACATAAAAATTTAATTGTGGTGCTCGAATCGTTTTCGCAAACGTGCAGCGGAGAAGAGAAATTGTAAATTTCAGTCAATCCAAGTGTATATTTTTCCCCCACAACTTGATAAAATAGCAAACTTCACAGTGTTGTAATTGTATTAAAATAATGGAAAAAAAACTGCATACGTACGCATATGAATTACGTAAAACTTTATTAAAACACATATAGTCAATAAATAACTGATCGCTATCAAAAAAAAAAAAGGGAGGAAGAAGGAAGGGGAAAAATGCGTATAGCAGCGGCACGAAAAATCAAAAGCTAATCAAATCGACAATTACACGCTGAACGGCAGCGCCAAATCTAGCAAATCGTTTGCTTATGTATGTAGGCATGTATCAACATATGCCCGTATAGTACATCGTCAGCGTAGCGTCACAGTCAGCGCTGACGTCCTTCACGTTGGCTTCGCTGCCGCTCCTTGCTCGTTTTCGTCAATTGAACGTGGAAGCAGAGGAAGCAAAACGTAGAAAATTGCACAACAATAGCAAAACCAACAGCAATAACTATCACACCAACAACCACCGCCAAGTGCAACATATAGCACCACCGCAACAATAACAAGTACATCAAATGGTGCAACAGCAACAACGATAGATGCAACAAATGGCAAATTGAATGTTAACAAAGCTGACTGCTTCGTGTGTGTACATTTACACCGTGAAGGTATATTTCCACATGCAATGTTTGGTTGTGCGCCTAAAGCGTATATATTTACACCGAGAATGTGTATTTACACATCCATTGGTTAATTCCGCGATTGAAGCGTGTAAAATAAATTTTCCATATCAGTAAGAGTGTTGAGAAAAAAAAAATAAATAAATACACTCATTTTGTTGTAAAATTGCTAGGGCCAAGTGAAAATAAACAAAACATACGTAATGTTAATTGTACTTCTAAACGAATTTTTTTTTGTCAAAATCATAGTATTGATTATAAAATTAATACCACAAGTGTGCTTCGGGCATAAGTTATGCGATTATCATGTGCATGTAAATACGGAATAAGTATGTGAGCGGGAGTACCATGTATGTATATACGAATTTAAACAAAGAGGGGAAAGAAAGTTTGTTTTGTATTGGCATTGGGCTGGTCGTGTAACAAAAGGAGGGGGAAAAGTTTGAATATTTAAAATTAAGACGGATCAGGTAAATTAAGGAATATACATGTAAGAGGAAGAAGGGAAATGAAAGGAAGATAGCGTGGATAGCTGCATATATGCGTTATACATAAATATTGTTATGTTACTGCTTGGGGTGGGTAGAGGCGAGGTGGAGAGTCGGCATGCTGGCATCCCGAACTAGCTCGTCGTTGGGTGGATTCTTTTCCACCTACCTTTACCCACAGTTACACAAACAAAAAAAGGAGGATTCATGCCTGTAGGTGTATAGTACCGAAATAAAATATGTTACAAAGAAAGAAGTGAAGAACTAGTGGAAATCGAAAGCCTGTCTTTGTCCTGTCCGGTGGAGTCTATACCCTCCCTCTTCAACGTGAGCACGTGAAGCCATGGACGCTGTGTTGACTCCAATTACTTTACAGCGCCCCCAAACTCAGTCCTCAAGTCATAGAAAAGCGTCAGTTCCTGTCCATAACGTCCATACTTACTTCCCTCTATTTTACCAAAGCATCACCCACACCAAAACCCTAAAAATCTAACACTGCATCATTATCGATCGTATTTCAACCCATAAAAAAAGTAGAACTTAAATTGAACAATACTCCGTTTGTTTATTGATATCCTTATAGCCTAACAAATATTTCTCTTAAATATTAATCATTCAAAAATCCTATATTCAATTTTCAATTTCAAATATACTAGCTATAGATGCATGTATGTATATGTATATATATCTCTATCTATTAAGAAATCCAAACATTCATATAAGCGGGAGTATAGGGATATTATACTAGTAATTCACTATTTAGAGATATATGTACATATATTTGTACAGATACGCTTATATTCTATATCCACTCAATTAGTATCTTTACAAGCGTAAATATGCATGTAAGAATGTATATTCTCTTATTTATCTACAAATATTTCTATTCTTTCTTCTCCCCTATCCCACAATATGTTTCATGTCTTCTATATGTACCTATATGTGACCTAGTTTAGTTTATTAATATTTATGTAAATATATATGAGTTAGAATATTAATAGCAAAACAAAAGCAATGAAACTCACCTGGTAACTCCGGCGAAGATGGCGCCACTCGCTGGGAGAACCTTGAGAGGAAAAGCTGTACGTTTTTGGAGACTTACCGATATATGTACATACATAAAAAAACTATAAAGCATTGCCAAAAATTATGATTCGTTATATATTCATTCGCTCGTGCTTGGGCACCACGAGCGAGTCCGATTTTTGGCAGACAAAATTATAAAAAAATAAAAAAAACTAAGTGGGAATCGAAATTAGGAAATATATAAAATATGTAAAATAACTTGCGCAAAAATACAAAAAAAAACAGGTATAAAAAAAATAAAAATAGCAAAGAGAATTCCTGTCAAGAAGATCCAGAAAAATTGAGGAATAATTATTGTACGCAGTCGGTTGCGCCTGGCTGCAACCAACGCAGAGGAGATTGGTACACGTGGCAAAAAGAAAAAATGTGGAGTAAGTTAACTATTTCAATTATTAGTGAATACAAGAAAAGAATGATAAAAGAAACTTGACAGGAAAAAAAAAATTTTTTTAAAGAAAGTATTAATGCTATACTAAATAAATGGTAAAAAAAAACGATTCTGCCGCTTTGACTCCCTCAGCTTCTGCCGGCGCCGGGCGTCGCGGTCGCAAATCTCGCCGTTGCCAAACTTACTTCGGTTCCCGCTCACATTCGTTTATATGTATGTTTATGTGTGTTTGGGTGAGAATCCCCAGACTGATCCCTTTGCTTTGTCCCAAGTTCGGTGTTTTACAGTCGTGAGCTTGCCAGCTCCAACCAGCTGTGAAACTGTTCCCACCACTGTTGTCTTACAGCAATCGGTTTGTTGCGTATAACAACACCAATAATTGTACCACCGTGCGCAAATTTTAAGATTGTTCGTATGTATGTAATTATGTGTGGTGTGCGGTTGTGTGATCGAGTGCAAGGAGACGCGCCTAAGTATGCATGTTTGTGGGTTTGTATAACTTCCTTTTGTATGACTTCCTGTTGTGTTACCCTTAAATGTTGGTGACAAGTGGGCGTGTATGTATGGTGGTTGTTGTTGTAGCGCTTTTTACCACACCGGAGTTTGCCGGTTGTTACTCGGTGACCCAACGCTGGGTGGAGGTCCTTTTTGGCGACCTAAAACGTCATAACACATATATTACTATATGAATATGCGTATACCTACATACATATATTTATATTCACATCGCATGCTTTATTCCATATGGATTCAACTCTAAACCCTTGATTTCTGGGATTCTGCCAGATTCTGTTCAGTCTTAATAAATATTCAAAAAGACAAGTATGGTGGAAATAGTTCGTTTGCGTTTTCACAAAAGAATTCATTTTGAGTCAAATCCATATTGAACAAAACGCGCGGTACATACATACATACATACGTATACATATATATGTGTGTATATCTACATTTTTGCTGCACGTCTGCATTGATTCCACCAGGGTTTAAATTGTTGGCAGCAACCTAACAAAAGTCATCTTTTTGTGCATATCGCGGATTTGCCAATTTACTTTTCGCTAGCAAAAGCTACGCAAAAACAAATATAGTGAAAATAGCCAATCAATTTCAAACCTTGGGTTTAACATATGCACACCTTTGTTTATATATATTTAACCACTTACCTCCAATGCCTTTAATGACCGGTTTGTCGTCTGCTTCTGTATTGGTGGTGGTCCCGGACGTGCTGATCCACCTACACGGCTCAGTTTTTAAACTTGGTGCACCCACCTATATACACAGATGTATAGCAAGTTCCACTGGCGTTTTCAAACACCTTTTTTTTTTTTTTTTTTTTTTTTTCAATATAAAAATTTAATATACTTAGTTTATTTTATTTTATTATCTTTTTTTTTTCTGCAAAAGAAAGAATATATAGAATATACATATTACACAGTTCACTATTAATTTTAATTAAATTTCACTCTTTTTTTTTTTTTTTTTCACTACACTTAAACTTATTTATCCTCACTCACTCGATTAGATCCGCGCACAACCGTAACTTCACAAAAATCATCCCGTTGCCACTGTTTAATGTCCTTTTATATCCTCCCATCAACAAAGAGGATTAACGGGCTTCCATATGTACATATTAAACGCTATTTTTCTTACCAAAAAGTTTATATATACACGTACATATGTATGTAGACAAAGATACATATACTTACATCTATTTCGTGTTCGACCTGAGGTTTGACGATCGCACTTTAACATAGGCACAACATACAACATACAGAACGCTGTTACTAACAGAACCTCAGTCAAACCGCCTAACATATCAACATTTCCCTACATTCAGATACATTTAACATTTGGGGCAAAGGCTGTCGTAACAGGCTCGCAACCGTCGATGGTGCCTGCATTATGGAACGTGTGCGAAAAAAAATCAGACGTAGCCTTTGTACCTATCACTGTACCTACGTGTGGCCTCGACCCACGACCTAAAGCCGGGCAGTTATAGCTTCCCATTTTACTCATTATCTACTGGCTACGACACTATTCATCACGTGCTAAAAGCTATACTTGTAATTACGCATAATTTACATCTAGCCACTTACAACGATATCACAGTTGATTGGTTAATTGATAATTGTCCGGTTCATAAAATAACTAAATAATCGCATAAATAATCACAAAAAATATCTAGATATAAATATAATATAAATATAAATAAATAAATAAAATAAATAAATAAATCAATAAATAAGTAAATACATAAATATCACAGATTAGAATATCATCTAGGTTTTGTCAATATACTTGTGTAAAATATCACAGAAAAAAAAAAGAATATAAGCAAATAAATAAATAGGTATATAAATAAATATCACAGTAAAAAAATGTATAAGGATATCACAGATCGTATAAAATAACGTTATGTCAAGAATATAAAAATAAATCCGGTTTCGTCAAGAATGTAATCTACTTTGTGTACTATAGGTACTATGTCTAGTGTACATTTATACCCACACACGAACATTTATCTACATTACATGTTATAACCAATAAAACATAATAATAACATACAACGTACAACATCTAAGCTACAAACATGTCCTTCGCGTGGTATACCCCTACTTTCTTCCCACTCATGTCTCCTAATTCGTACATCGAGTTTCCAATTTCTTTTAACACTATGTTCTTGACTTGCTTGGGTGCTAACTTTGCATTGTAGTTTTCTATTTGACAACTTTGCTTGAAATTACGGCGGTATACCACTTGTCCTACCTGAAATTTAACTTCCCTACTTCGCGTGTTATAGACCTTTGCGCTACGCTCATGGGCTAGTTTCAATTCTTTTATAACCTTCTCTCTTATGATTTGAATGTTGTCCTTTCCAGAGACAACTTCACACTCAGCCTCTCTCAGTGCGCCAAGTTTCCTATAAATCTCATAAGCTGCCGCGTGCTGCACCATCGGCAGGCCAAAAATTGCAGAATAGGGCGATCTGCCTATCGCAGCGTGTGTGGCACTACGCAATGCAAAAGCTGCATCACTTACATATTTGTCCCAATTCTTTTGATGTTCTTTAACATAGGCTCTTAACATTTGCAACACGGACCTGTTAACTCTCTCAGCCGCATTACCCTGCGGTGAGTAAAATGCAGTTCTTATATGGTTAGTGCCGTATTTTTCTACGAATGCCTTAAAGGATTCCGACACAAACTGTTTGCCATTGTCGGAGTGGATATACTCTGGCACGCCAAAAATGTGAAAAACTTCAGTTTCTAGGAATTTTATCACCTCGGCTGATGTAGCCCTGCGCATTGGTCTCAAAAACACAAACTTAGAAAAATGATCGAGGCACACAAACAAAAAGACATTACCACTAGACGTACGAGGGTACGGACCCATAAAATCGATATACAGACGTTGAAAAGGCCGCTCTGTTACGTGTTGCTTGCCCATCGTAGGCCTCTTAAAAACATTTTGCGTCTTATTGGTTTTACAATTTTCGCAGTTGCTAATGTGCAACTGCACGTCAGTTACCATACCTGGCCAATAATATTTTTCCCTAATTTTACTTAAAGTTTTATGTATGCCACCGTGTCCAGAAGATGGCGAGGCATGCGAAGCTTCTATCAGACCCTGTCGCAACTCCGTTGGTACCCAGAGTTTCCAAGCATGGTCCTCTTGAGTTTCATCTCCGCGATTAAATTGTGTTCTTTTATATATATATCCGTCAGAAATACAAAGGTCCGGCAGTTTATTTTCGTTCTCTGTCACTGTCTGTTTAAGTTCTGTGTATTCTGTCGAGTTGAAAAACGGTGAGTCCAAGCATATGTCCAACCTGCGATCGTTCAAGTTTAACTCCTCCATATTTATTCGAGATAACGCATCCGGTACAACATTTTGGGCTCCTTTTCTGTGCTCGATGTCAAAATCATAGGCTTGCAGTTTTAGACTCCACCTAGCTAACCGACCAGATAAATCTTTCTGGTTCATCAACCATTTTAAGCTCGCGTGGTCAGTGATGACCGTGAAGGGCAACCCTTCCACATAGGGCCGGAATCGTTTTATGCTCAAAACTGCTGCATAACACTCCAATTCTGTAATGCTATAATTACGTTGAGCACGATTAAGTTTTGCGGACATGTATGCTATTGGTCGTTCGTTCCCGTCGTTGTCTAACTGAAATAGCACTCCTCCCACTCCGTTTGTCGATGCGTCACATTGGATGTAAAAACGTCTGTTGAAGTCAGGGTGCGTTAGTACTGGAGCCGATATGAGGCTTTGTTTTAAGCTTTCAAACGCCAGTTTAGCTTCATCGGTCATAGTAAATCTTTTTATTTTGTCTTTTGTTAAACAGTCATGTAGCGGGGCTGCTATTGTTGCGTAATCACGGATAAAGCGTCGGTACCACCCTGTCATCCCTAGGAACCTCCGGAGTTGTTTAGGGGTCTTGGGTTCGGGAAATTCCTTCATGGCAGCAACCTTACTGGCATCTGTGCGAATACAGCCATTTCCTACCACGTAACCCAGGTACCTTACTTCCTTAAAGCAAAATTTACTTTTTTCGACATTAATCGTTAATTTAGCATCACGTAAACATTTAGCGACCTTTTCTAACAGACACAGATGTGACGCAAAATTTTCCGAACAAACAAGTAAATCGTCTAAATACACAAATACTGACTCACGTAAACTAGCGGGTATAACCTTGTCCATTAATCTGCACATTCGTTGTGCGGCGTTACACAGCCCGAAGGGCATCACAGTAAAATGGTATAATGGTCTACCAGGTACCGTAAAAGCAGTCTTTTCTCTCGACTTTTTCTCAAGGGGTATTTGCCAAAACGCGTCCTTTAAGTCAATTGCAGAGATATATCGGGTATTTTGCAACCGGCTCAAAATTCCATCGATGTGAGGAAGCGGGTACGCATCCTTTATTGTTCGAGCATTAACTTTTCGTGCATCTAAGCAAAGACGGTTTTTGGTACCTTTAATGACTAAGGAAACTGGAGAACTCCAGCTACTGTTGCTCTCTTCGATAACGCCTAGGTTAAGCATGCGGTCAAGTTCACTATATACAAGTTTTTGTATTGCTGGGGATATGGGGTAGAATCGTTGCTTAACCGGTAGGTGTTCATCAGTTACCTCAATAACATGTTCTTCCATGTCCGTTTTTCCCAAACCAAGGACCGCGAAAGATGGAAACTTCACTTTCACCTGTTCCAGTGCTAAGTCTTCTTCTGAGGTAAGCGTATGTTGCACCGCTTCAAACGATAAATCGCCTTCTGCGGGTACGAGGTCTGCTACGACAACCTTTGCTTGCGAATCATTCGCCCTACTGAGAACATTTAATTCAAACACCTTCCAAAAATCGACACCCAAGTAAACTTCTCGTTGCAAGCCAGGTACAATAAGGAATTCCAGCTCTCTGGTCAAATTGTCCCAGACTACCGGCAATGTTATTACACCTGTCACTGCAGTTTCCGCTCCATTGGCTGTTCTTATACTTTGCCCTTTTATTGGCATTATCAAATCCTCTTTTCCTTTTAATAAGTCATCACAATTTTTTCCCAGACAGCAAGCCCCAGCTCCAGAATCAAGGAGCGCTAAAACTTCCTGTCCTCCTATATTCGTCTTTGCGAAAAACCTATTATCCCCTTTTAGTGTTACAATTGTCGAAATTATTTTATTTTGAATTCTTTTAAAATTTTTCTTTTTCTCCCTCATCTTTTGTATTTTAGTAAAATTCCTTTTATTCTTATTTCTAATAATTTCCTCCCCAAATATCCTTTTCCTTGCTTCTTCGTATTCAATTTTCCTTTGGTGCAAGCTTTTTCTTTGAATTAATTTGTCATTTTCTGTGACCACTTTCTTTGTATCTTCTCTTGTCTTGTCCTTCTCTTCTCTTTTTAAAATTTTTATTTCTTGATTTCCGGGTGCGTTTTTTTCTGGCGCGAGTCCCCGGAGTACTCTGCCACATTCCGGTTTCCCTGTCCTGGCTTAAAAACGCAAAAAGACGAACTACCACCACACGAAAAACAAGCCATTTCGTGGAAGAACGACTTACACCTATTCTCCTTTTGGGCTTCTGTCGGATTTTTGGTGAAATAATCAACAGGCATTCCACATGAAAAACACAACATTAAATGAAACGGGGACGGACAAAAGGACCTAATGGTTGACGAAGACATATTTGGACGATGAGAATCAGACATATTGCGAACATGATTTGTTCCTGATGGCTTATTTTGCTTAAATCTACCTATCTCCTCTATCTCTTTCTCTGTTTTAACCGGACATTGGAGCTCTTGGTAGTCTAATTCATTAACAGATTTTGGCCTATTTTTGTTCTCGGTTATCACTCTTTCCGCCCTCCTACATTCACTCTTCAATTCTGCTAATGTTTCCATTTTTGAGGCAAAAGTCAGGTTAGCTAGTTGCGGTTTCAAGTTGCTTCTCATTATTCCTACTAACTCCTTTTCAGGGATCTTTTTCCTCAGTCGGAATGTAAGGTCATGTACTTCCGCGTAAAACTCGTCAAATGACTCTTGTAATGATTGGTTCCTCTCCATGATTTCTCGTATGATTTCATAATCCGTTTCTGCTGTTTTAAAATGACTCAACATTTCTTTCTTCAACTCTAAATAACCAAAACTGGGATCATCTGCATGATCCTCTAAGATCTGCCAGTACCATTTTAATGCATTGCCGGTAACCAAACAATGAAAATCAGTGAATAGCTGATAGTGAGAAATACCATGTTGCTCCCTCAATTTCTCTACCCTAAAAATAAAGCTTTCCACGGTTATTCCCTTGTTACTGCCATCGAATTTTACGTGCCACTTATCGAGATCTATTTTTTTCCAAGGGCGTGAATGGGTTTGGTGACCGTCTTGACCCGATTCTCCACCAAGCCCGTCACGTTCTCCTGAAGCCCTACCTGATCTTCCTGTCTCGTTTTGTGGTGTTGACACCATAGTCGGTCGGTTGGAGTGAACAGAGGTTTCCACCCCAGCCACCCTTTCGCTTAGGCTCGCAACACTACCACGCATGTTTCGAATCTCGTTCATGCACCGGGCCATCATCTCTCCCTGCTGTGCCATCATCATCGTCATCATGCGACTCAGTTCATCCACAGTGCAGGGAGGACTAGCCTCTTTTTCAGTTGGTTTCGAGCCCCCAGCGGCACAGTCACCAGGCTGCGAACCACTCTGTTCAGTATCGGACATCTCAAACAGCTGGTCAATTTTTCGGGAAAAATTAATGCTGCTATCGGACCTATTCACTGCGACCTCTTCCCTTATCGTCACGACTTGCTGACGATCTTCTCTGTTACCAGTTCTACCGAAGACCCTAGCAGTGCAGCGATTTAAATAATCTGTGGGCAAAAAATCTACGGGGTGGGGAATCCCAGTATCAATTTGAGTAAATATCGAGCCTACCACCTGGTTGTCTAATGCCCTAGCAATGCTACGTGTGATTCTGCGATTAGAGTTTATATAAGGGGATGCAATACCGAATTGTAAAATTCAAAAAAAATTTATGATTTTATCTTACACTTTATTCAAAAAAAATATATATAAGCTGAGTAAATTTATCAATTCAAAACAAAAAAATTAATCAAAAACTTAAATCGACTGGATAAACAATTATTTCAATTCAAAAAAAAAACTCGGATTTATATATAAAAAATAAAAAAAATCGTTATTCAATCAACAAATTCAAGCTTTAAATTTAGACCAAATTATGAAATAACTAGAAAATTCAAAAAAATTTCAAAAAGGTATTACGTATTAAAAAAAAATAATATTTCATTTATAATAATTAATTATTCAAAAATTCAAATAAATTAATTTGACTTAATACTAATGATTATATTGGTAAAATTAATTTTTACAAAAAAAATGGATATAAAAAGCACTTCAACTTTAATCCAAAAATATCCTAGAGCAAAAGTTCAACTTTTCAAAATTATATAAAAAAAATCAAAAAATTTATATCTATGTTTTATTACCTAATGTGTTTTGTATACGAAAAATATTAATTTAACTGTTTTGGTGCATTTAGGTGATGCTCTAGCGAGGTAGCCTTAAGAATGGCACATTGTGTGTGTACTTTGTCATCGTTGTCATGTCCGAGTCAAGTCATTTATTTCATTAGAGAGCGAGGCACATCATGCACAGAGCACTGGCTCCTTGCACCGCTGCCCTACCACTCTCCAACAAAATTTGTAGTCTCCCCTGCTGGATGAAGCTACAAACCTCACATGATTCCAGTGGTGCACTAAACCCACGGTAGCTTGAGTAGTCTCACCCAACTTCAACATTAACTCTTATTCGCCGTCTCAACCTCACTGTCTACTCCTAGGTCTGTTAAAGATTCTAGGAGGTACAATGAAGTTGAGGCGGGAATCCCCCCTAGGCCAATCAAAAGAGTACTTATCACTTACCAAGGTGGCAAATGATGCTACCCTTTTGATTGTGTTCTGTCCGATAGGAAGAAGGTAGAGGAAGGAAAGGAAGTAAATAGCTGTGAATCAGAAGAAATAAAAAACTTAAGAAAAATTAAAGACATGAACACTGTTGCAACTGAAGAAATTGTTGCTAGATGTGTCTCGTGGATTTGCTAACGTTGGGCGCCATTGTTATGTTACTGCTTGGGGTGGGTAGAGGCGAGGTGGAGAGTCGGCATGCTGGCATCCCGAACTAGCTCGTCGTTGGGTGGATTCTTTTCCACCTACCTTTACCCACAGTTACACAAACAAAAAAAGGAGGATTCATGCCTGTAGGTGTATAGTACCGAAATAAAATATGTTACAAAGAAAGAAGTGAAGAACTAGTGGAAATCGAAAGCCTGTCTTTGTCCTGTCCGGTGGAGTCTATACCCTCCCTCTTCAACGTGAGCACGTGAAGCCATGGACGCTGTGTTGACTCCAATTACTTTACAGCGCCCCCAAACTCAGTCCTCAAGTCATAGAAAAGCGTCAGTTCCTGTCCATAACGTCCATACTTACTTCCCTCTATTTTACCAAAGCATCACCCACACCAAAACCCTAAAAATCTAACACTGCATCATTATCGATCGTATTTCAACCCATAAAAAAAGTAGAACTTAAATTGAACAATACTCCGTTTGTTTATTGATATCCTTATAGCCTAACAAATATTTCTCTTAAATATTAATCATTCAAAAATCCTATATTCAATTTTCAATTTCAAATATACTAGCTATAGATGCATGTATGTATATGTATATATATCTCTATCTATTAAGAAATCCAAACATTCATATAAGCGGGAGTATAGGGATATTATACTAGTAATTCACTATTTAGAGATATATGTACATATATTTGTACAGATACGCTTATATTCTATATCCACTCAATTAGTATCTTTACAAGCGTAAATATGCATGTAAGAATGTATATTCTCTTATTTATCTACAAATATTTCTATTCTTTCTTCTCCCCTATCCCACAATATGTTTCATGTCTTCTATATGTACCTATATGTGACCTAGTTTAGTTTATTAATATTTATGTAAATATATATGAGTTAGAATATTAATAGCAAAACAAAAGCAATGAAACTCACCTGGTAACTCCGGCGAAGATGGCGCCACTCGCTGGGAGAACCTTGAGAGGAAAAGCTGTACGTTTTTGGAGACTTACCGATATATGTACATACATAAAAAAACTATAAAGCATTGCCAAAAATTATGATTCGTTATATATTCATTCGCTCGTGCTTGGGCACCACGAGCGAGTCCGATTTTTGGCAGACAAAATTATAAAAAAATAAAAAAAACTAAGTGGGAATCGAAATTAGGAAATATATAAAATATGTAAAATAACTTGCGCAAAAATACAAAAAAAAACAGGTATAAAAAAAATAAAAATAGCAAAGAGAATTCCTGTCAAGAAGATCCAGAAAAATTGAGGAATAATTATTGTACGCAGTCGGTTGCGCCTGGCTGCAACCAACGCAGAGGAGATTGGTACACGTGGCAAAAAGAAAAAATGTGGAGTAAGTTAACTATTTCAATTATTAGTGAATACAAGAAAAGAATGATAAAAGAAACTTGACAGGAAAAAAAAAATTTTTTTAAAGAAAGTATTAATGCTATACTAAATAAATGGTAAAAAAAAACGATTCTGCCGCTTTGACTCCCTCAGCTTCTGCCGGCGCCGGGCGTCGCGGTCGCAAATCTCGCCGTTGCCAAACTTACTTCGGTTCCCGCTCACATTCGTTTATATGTATGTTTATGTGTGTTTGGGTGAGAATCCCCAGACTGATCCCTTTGCTTTGTCCCAAGTTCGGTGTTTTACAGTCGTGAGCTTGCCAGCTCCAACCAGCTGTGAAACTGTTCCCACCACTGTTGTCTTACAGCAATCGGTTTGTTGCGTATAACAACACCAATAATTGTACCACCGTGCGCAAATTTTAAGATTGTTCGTATGTATGTAATTATGTGTGGTGTGCGGTTGTGTGATCGAGTGCAAGGAGACGCGCCTAAGTATGCATGTTTGTGGGTTTGTATAACTTCCTTTTGTATGACTTCCTGTTGTGTTACCCTTAAATGTTGGTGACAAGTGGGCGTGTATGTATGGTGGTTGTTGTTGTAGCGCTTTTTACCACACCGGAGTTTGCCGGTTGTTACTCGGTGACCCAACGCTGGGTGGAGGTCCTTTTTGGCGACCTAAAACGTCATAACACATATATTACTATATGAATATGCGTATACCTACATACATATATTTATATTCACATCGCATGCTTTATTCCATATGGATTCAACTCTAAACCCTTGATTTCTGGGATTCTGCCAGATTCTGTTCAGTCTTAATAAATATTCAAAAAGACAAGTATGGTGGAAATAGTTCGTTTGCGTTTTCACAAAAGAATTCATTTTGAGTCAAATCCATATTGAACAAAACGCGCGGTACATACATACATACATACGTATACATATATATGTGTGTATATCTACATTTTTGCTGCACGTCTGCATTGATTCCACCAGGGTTTAAATTGTTGGCAGCAACCTAACAAAAGTCATCTTTTTGTGCATATCGCGGATTTGCCAATTTACTTTTCGCTAGCAAAAGCTACGCAAAAACAAATATAGTGAAAATAGCCAATCAATTTCAAACCTTGGGTTTAACATATGCACACCTTTGTTTATATATATTTAACCACTTACCTCCAATGCCTTTAATGACCGGTTTGTCGTCTGCTTCTGTATTGGTGGTGGTCCCGGACGTGCTGATCCACCTACACGGCTCAGTTTTTAAACTTGGTGCACCCACCTATATACACAGATGTATAGCAAGTTCCACTGGCGTTTTCAAACACCTTTTTTTTTTTTTTTTTTTTTTTTTCAATATAAAAATTTAATATACTTAGTTTATTTTATTTTATTATCTTTTTTTTTTCTGCAAAAGAAAGAATATATAGAATATACATATTACACAGTTCACTATTAATTTTAATTAAATTTCACTCTTTTTTTTTTTTTTTTTCACTACACTTAAACTTATTTATCCTCACTCACTCGATTAGATCCGCGCACAACCGTAACTTCACAAAAATCATCCCGTTGCCACTGTTTAATGTCCTTTTATATCCTCCCATCAACAAAGAGGATTAACGGGCTTCCATATGTACATATTAAACGCTATTTTTCTTACCAAAAAGTTTATATATACACGTACATATGTATGTAGACAAAGATACATATACTTACATCTATTTCGTGTTCGACCTGAGGTTTGACGATCGCACTTTAACATAGGCACAACATACAACATACAGAACGCTGTTACTAACAGAACCTCAGTCAAACCGCCTAACATATCAACATTTCCCTACATTCAGATACATTTAACATTTGGGGCAAAGGCTGTCGTAACAATATATATATACATTAGCCAACGTACACGTTATGAAACAAAAAAAAAAATAATAATAATAATAATTAACAACAAAGAGGGGGCGGGAGAAGAGTAGTTTAGGGAATTATAACCCAACGTTAACCACAAAACCTAGTAAAATAAATATTATGAATAATATATACATATGGCCAACAATGAAATGACATAAAAACGATAACCGAAAAGTTCCCATCTCTTAACTCCTCGATCTTTTTTTTTTTAATTGTACTTACGTGCTATATACCTTAAAAAATCCTTACAGTTTCTTTTGCTTTCTCCTCGCACTAGTGACTAACCTAATGTTAGTAAACTTGACTCCTGTATGAAATTATTACAATAACTATAGTATTAGGATATACATATGTATATAGACCTTAAGAACCTATCTTTCTATGAATTTCGCCAAAATGAATTGTGAACAAATTTTGTAAATTTAAAATGGGAATGCTGATTCTCTTCATTTAAAAGGCATAGGGATTTCAGGTACGGGGTCATCGAAATTAAGGTGCACCGATGGCCAAGGATGAGGGTGGGCCAGAAAAGCACCAGCGCTGCAACAACACCAGCGGCGCACCACAGGTAAGGGGTTACTGGTATTCGGGTGCGACAGTAACTATGGATTAGGGTGGGACAAAAACGCACCGGCGCTGCAACAACATCAGCAACGCCACCCCCTTGTGAGTTCGGCCTTTAACTTTTTTTGATTTCAGCTTATTTTATGTATTTCCAGATGTCTGTTAATAACCGGTCCTTCCGGTTGATTCAAATTTAAATTCAAAGTTAACGATTTTTTTTTCTCGCGATATATATGTATATTCAAATTCAAATTCACTTTGACAGTTTTTTTTCAGTGTTATTCAAATTAAATACACACCGATTTCAACGTATATTCAAATTTAAATTTCTAAATCTTTTCGCTTCCGTCCGCGATTATTTAAATATAACGTCCGATTATCTATTTTCAAATTTTTCCGTTGATGTCAGTATTTCCGTCCGATTTAAATTTTGGTTCAAATGTTTTGCTAACGTCCGTCTGACTTTAACGTACATTCAAAATTCATATTCAAATTTTAACGACATTTTCCCTCGGATTGCATTTATTTAAACTTACCTGACGTCTGGCCTCTTGTATTTGATTTTTCCGGGTTATCTTTTGAATTTTTGAATTTTTCAACGGTCCGTCCGTGGCATCCGGCCAAACCGGATGTTGTTTTCGTTTGATTTTTCTCGTTATTTTTGAAAAGGCATGATATGAATTTTTTTCTGTTTATGGCGCAGGACAGCAATGTAGGCAAGAACCCCGCCCAGCCGACAATGACTAGCCACAGTGCAACCCTAGATCATGCCGACCACCATGCATTGCTGCTCCACTCGTATAGAATGCGCATCCATAACAATACGTATGCAAAGCAAGAACTGGTTTTGTTTGTAATTCATTTAATAGTAAGTGCTGAATCAACGAAAAGGAACCCTAATTCTATAATTGCATTTCACGTTTGGAAAGCAATTTTTATACAATGTTTTGTAAACGTGAGGTGAAAAAAATGTCTATAAAAAAGTAAAAATCAAAAAAAATAAAAAAATGCGCCACTCGGGACTCGAAACTGAGCTCCTTGGTCCGTAGGCAGCATACCTCACCATTACGCTACAAACGTATTCGGAACTTTGTTGTCTAAATTCGAATTTATTCAATCAGGTTTCTTTTTTTTGTTTTTTTCAAATGCTTCACCTCAACTTCTCTTCACTTTCTGATTGTAAAATAAAACAAAACGTTTGGGAAATTTTGTATTTCCAAACTAGTTTGGAAAACCTTGAATAAAAGGGTTTGGAAAATATTACATAATAAGCTAGTTTACTTCACTGCATATTGGGATTTTTGGTAGAAGTTATAAATACATATGTATGTAGATCTATTTCGGAGAGCACCACATCCCATCAGACTTCTTTTTACTTTTATTCTTGCGTCCGCATAAAACATCCTTTAATGAAAAATTTCACTAAAAAGTTAAAAATAAATAATAGCTTAAAACAACTAAAAAACACGCTTTAATCTTAAAAATCGTACTAAAAATTGAGAAATAATTTAATTAGAAACAAAATGATGAACGAAAATATAAGTATTTAAGGAAAAGCGTGGGGGTGCTCAATAATATTTGAACATGAAAATATTCGATTCGTACAACTAGTACAAAAATATACCTAGTTGCGAAATTAAAGAGTACGATATATGAAATCTCAAAAAAGTCAAAATAAAATTATTAGTAAAAAAACACAGATTTTAAATATTTTTTGACATACTGAGCACCCCACGCTTTTCCTTAAATACTTATATTTTCGTTCATCATTTTGTTTCTAATTAAATTATTTCTCAATTTTTAGTACGATTTTTAAGATTAAAGCGTGTTTTTTAGTTTTTTTAAGCTATTATTTATTTGTTGTTGAGTTCAATGAGTCTACAGATATTCTACGAATCCTTAAGTATAAACATAAAAATCATTAAGAATTGCTTGAAGAAAGTAGTGTAAATTCAAGCACCCGAACATTATAGATATACCACTTCTTAAAAAATGTTCTGGTGCTAGATTCAAAGCAAATCAGAAATGTATGAAAAATATCGAATTTGGCTCGAAATGGCAAAAAATTATCGATTATCGATGCACGGTAATTCAAAATTTCGTCGATATTATCGGCTGTACTATTTTAAAAATATCGATATATCGATATATATCCCCCAACACTAGACGCAAGGCTTATAGCCCAGTTAGTCGAGAACGTGTACCGTGTCAGCTGATCCAACCCATTTAATGGGATTTGTATGTAACCGATTATTCAACGACGGTCGACGCAGAAGCCCGTATCGCAGAAATCAAAATCATTTTTTACGTAAAAATGTGTCAGCTGATCGCTCGCATGGTTGCAAGGTAGAAGGGTTGCCAGTTGAACATTTTTAGTTATTAAATATTTAAACAGTAATTTTCACAATATTATACAACTAAGGCACTCTGCACACGGAGCGTACTCTTTTAGACGCGTATTAGATACTACAGACGAAAGCTGTACGCTTTGATGTCGCGCACGTATATTTCAATTGAAGGCTGCATACGAGTCGTCAGCTTCATGCATTCGTCAAAGTATGCTGGCTACATGTCGCTTGGCGTAAAGCAGTGCTGGTAGCTAGGCGTACTACGCTTAGAAAACAGGAAGAAGAAGACGTTTGTTTACATTTTTCCACATGGTGAAATTTATAAAAGCAGTAAAATTTGTGGAAAAAATCGGAAAAAATTTGTGTATAATTAAAGAAAATGGAAGATTCCATAAAATTTTTCATCTTTTCTATTTAAAGCTTCGAAATTTAAAGCAAATACCGTATTATTAATTTGTTTGTTTGTTTTGTGCAGCGAAGTTTTATGTCGCTTCGTGTGCAGATCTTGAGGCGTAGGGAAATCGACGCTACATGAAATGTCTGGTACGCGTCTATGACGATACGCCTCGTGTGCAGAGTGCCTAACTCAACAAGATTGTAAAATGTTATCGAATATACATATATGTGTTCACATGGAAAAAATAGTATGTGTACTTAACCGAACCATTTATTATTACTTTAATTTTTAAAAAGAAAGGAAAGAAAACGTTTATAACTTTTTTTTAAATCCCAAACAAAATGTAAATATATATATATATAACAAGATAATAGCTTCGTTCAACGCGTCAATGATAAATTAAGAGTAAAAACGGGAAAAAGAGAAAATTATCAACCAAAGTAATTGAACACAAAATCGTAAACATTCGCAAGAAAACAGCTGATACGCTGTCTTGACAATTTGATTTTTAGGTTGGGTTGTAATTGAAATTTTTGAAATTGGAAATGAATTGAAATAACTGAATTAGGAAAACAAAATTCTACTTTGGCTATTCCACAACATCATCATGATTCGTTTTTGCGCTAACTTATTTAGTACACAATTAGAAGTTTGCGTTTAAAATGTTTGTATATTTCCAATTGGAATTTTTGTGATCATATATTTTTGACACCTATATTTTTTTAAAGCTGCAAGGAAAGTTTTACTTGCAGCGTTTATCAACTCTCTCGAGGTCTTACTCTCTCAATTTGGCCCTCTTTTGCGAATTTTTTGGGTTATTGAACATAAATTCGTAACTATTCGTAAAAATATGTAAAAATTTTGAGATATTGAACACTCCTAATAAATGAAGATATTACTGAAATTTAAAGCAAAAATTGTATTTATCCACAATGGTGGCGGTATTTTCTTAATTGATAACTCTTGGTGGTCTTCTTCTGCAATGTTTCTACATTAAAAAGTTATAAATTGCCACAATAAATCTGAGTTTCTGTAACAAAATCAGTTAAAGTGATGTCAGACTAATCGATCCACACTTTGTCACCACCTATTTATACTAGAAAAGTTATGAGTTACAGAAACTCAGTACAGATTTCTTAATTAAACACAGATTTTTGTGAGAATCTTGTTGCTTCCCAATATAATTTTTTTATGGATTTTCAATTGTAAATTTAATGTTCTGACTGTGTTTTTTGTTATTTTATGTTTTAGTCCTTGATATCTATCACCAAGGTGTGATGGAAATATATTGGGCAGCAACAAAATTACAAGAAAAGTGTGTTTTAATTACCAACAAAGCCGTAAAAAAGTAACCAAAATAAAAAAAAAGTCGTCAACGACAACTTTAAAAACGATTAAATTAGTATTTTCTTGTCATTTGGCAAATAATGCACAGTTTTGTATTGAAGAGTAATCCGCATAACACTTTGAAGATTAGTAAAAATCTTGTTTGTTCAAAAATGACTAAACGGCAACCCTGCCAAAATGTAATGTATAGTTTATAAACAAACTATATATATATGTAAATATGTGTGAGTAATAGCACTGACAGACGGCAGCGATAATCCCGATTACCGCAACACTTAATTCGATTAAAATTTTACCCTGACAGACGGCAAGTATTGCGGATTAACAAAACAGCTGAAGGAAGGTAGGCGCAGCGGCGAATTCAAAAACTTCTTGTTTTATTTCCAAAGGTAGGGTAATGTCAAAATCAAAACGAAATCACATCATGGTCAATAGGAATGGGCGATTCCCAAATGAATTCAGATTTCAACCAAGGCGAAATACCATTTTGACATTACACTCTACCAATTACAATAACAAATTACATTCGAAATTTCTGAATTCACCTATGCGCCTACCTTCCTAGATCTGCCTTAGTTTCTTCTTTTTCTTCCCTTTCATTCACAATAGACATTTTTCACCAGAGATGTCATTACAAAATGCTCTAATCCGCTAAAATTTTGAGGACTAACTTAGGCACTCTGCACACGGAGCGTACTGCTTTAGACGCGTATTAGATACTACAGACGAAAGCTGTACGCTTTGATGTCGCGCACGTATATTTCAATTGAGGGCTGCACACGAGTCGTCAGCTTCATGCATTCGTCAAAGTATGCTGGCTACATGTCGCTTGGCGTAAAGCAGTGCTGGTAGCTAGGCGTACTACGCTTAGAAAAGAGGAAGAAGAAGATGTTTGTTTACATTTTTCCACTTGGTGGAATTTATGAAAGCAGTAAAATTTGTGTAAAAAATCGGAAAAAATTAGTGTATAATTAAAGAAAATGGAAGATTCCGTAAAATTTTTTATCTTTTCTATTTAAAGCTTCGAAATTTAAAGCAAAAAACCGTATTATTAATTTGTTTGTTTGTTTTGTGCAGCGAAGTTTCATGTCGCTTCGTGTGCAGATCTTGAGGCGTAGAGAAATCGGCGCTACATGAAATGTCTCGTACGCGTCTATGACGATACGCCTCGTGTGCAGAGTGCCTTAAGAGATATTCCGGATTACCTCCACTTAATTCTCAAGTTAAGTCCGAATTAGCTAGATATTCCGGATTATCGCTGCCGTCTGTCAATGATATAAGGGTCCCCACAAACAGAAGCGATACGATACAGCCCACATATGCAATTGTGCATGACGCGATACGATTTTTCATATGTGGGCTGTATCGTATCGCTTCTGTTTGTGGGGACCTTAAAACAGCTGATTGCTACGGGTTCAAAAAATCCTAAAAATTTCATACGGGCGTTTGCGTCAGCGAGCGGACCACACGTTCTCGACTAACTGGGGCATAATTTATAATTGAATCATGGATTGACTTAATTTAAATTTAATTTATTTAATTAATTAAAATTTTTAATTTTAAATGAAAACCATTTATAGAGTATTCTTTGATCACTACCTTGAAAATGTCTAAACTAGCAGTTGATCATTTGTCCAACGCTAAAAAATTTCGCATTTTATATAAGGTGATATTGCGTTTACACGGAGGTAAATTAAATAAGCAGTGAAGAGTTGACTGTCCCACCTGTATATTACATATGTAGGTTTGCCAGAAGAGCTCCGTGATTTGGGTGATAAGTATGCAAGGGATGAGTTCCGACGCCATATTAATTGCTCACCGATGGAAGCTCAATTATTTATGACTGAATGGACGGTAAGATTGTCACTCCGATAGGTACAAGGTAAGTGTTTGTACAATTTTGCGAGTTGAAATGGCCGCAAAAGTACTGTAGACCGGGCCATAGATAATACGCTGAAAGGTGTACTACGCAGAAGGACATCACCGTGGCGGTAGCCACGGTTAGGTTGTATATCCGGACTTTGGTGGCGTAGCCCAGGGTTATTTTAAATAAGCGCGGGCGAAGGCCGCCAACGCAGAAAAGTGTTCTGCGCAAAAGCACTGTGTTTTTTCTTTATCTATCGAATTTATATGGAGAGTTACTAAACTTTAAACATAAATTCCTCGAAAACGAGGTATGTCCGGCGCCTAAATTTTACGGATTCAGAACACCCTTCCCCTCCCCTAACCACCGGTACAAGTCGTTTTTTTTGGGGCGTGCGGCATTATTGGAAAATTTCCCCGAAGGCGACGAGGAAAGGTGGGGGCACCAAGTCGTCGGTGCTCGGACAACACCAAGACCAATCCAAGGCAGATATACCAGGTAGGCGCAGGGGCGAATTCAGAAAATCCCCATGTATTTTGTTATTGTAATTGGTAGAGTGTAATGTCAAAATGATATTTCGCCGTGGTTAAAATCTGAATTCGCTTGGGACTCGCTCATTCCTATTGGCCATGATTATAATTCGCTTGGAATTTAACATTACACTCTACCTTTGGAAATAAAAAAAGTTGTTTCTGAATTCGTCCATGCGCCTACCTCTAAGTTATTGTACCATGGACCAATCTAAACAGGTCCTCTTATGTGAAGCAAAATAGGTGATTACAGTTAGATGACGTCTTTCCAGAATGTCAAAAGCAGAGAAAACGTGAGCGAACACACAACCGAACACACAAACGCACAACCGAACACACAAGCTATTTCCACGAAAAACACGTGCAAGAATGCAAAACCAAAACAAAAGACAATAGTTTGACATAAGCTACAAACTCGCGTAAGAAGAGCTACTCTCCCTTGCATGGACCTTCTATAGTTAGGTTATGGACAACACGCTTTGTGCTGCAATTCGTACCGCCAACGACCAATCAGAGCGTTCGAAGAATGCCAGAACAAAACATAATGAACAAAAGTTAGTCGCTCACCAACTTTTGTTCATTATGTTTTGTTGTGGCATTCTTGTTGTTGTTGTGTTAGCAGTACTAAGCCCCGCCTAGGCAACACACATTTTTCACAATCTATCGTCAATTTCATCTAACGGCAGGAATGTTGCAGCTTCAGTGGGATGTGTCCAAAGGGACATTGGTGTTAGATGAGTTGGTTTAGTTGGGCATGTGAAGAGGTGTTTGGTGTCGTGTGGTGACTCTCCACATGCTGGGTATACATTCGGTATGCTGGAATCAATTCGGGACCTGTAAGAGTTTAGTCTACTGCAGTATCCGGAACGGAGTTGCGCGAGTGCAAATCGTGTCTCTCGCGGTAGTTCTTTTTCTTCTTCTGCTACTGGTGGGGGTTGGTCTCTAATCAAAAGGTATGCCGGACGGACGGACACGTAGCTGTTGACTGTGTCTTTATGGATGTTGTTGAGGGCTTGCCTATAGGATGTCTGGTTGAGCGGTTGTGGGATGTATTTTTCCACCTCTTTGCGGTGATCAAGAAGGTGATTCCTGATGTGACGAGGAGGTGGTTCAGGCTCAATAAGATGACTATTTAGGTGACCTCTACGATAGCATCCCAGTAGAAATTGTTTGTCAAGCATATTGTTGTGAGTTTTGACTGGGAGCATTTGGGTCTCAAGGTGAAGGTGGTGTTGTTGAGTCATCTGGAGGCATCCTGTGGCAGTCCTAAGTGCGGTGTTTTTGCACGCCTGTAGCTTTGTCCATTGGGTGGTGCAAGTCCCCGGCGACCATATTGGCGACGCATACACTCAGAAAAAAAATCATCAACACGATTCATATAAAATTAACACGATCGATCTTTACACATAGAACAGCAACAATTTTTTCAAATTACACGATGTTTGAAACTTGATTTTGGCTTTGTAACTGTCATCTGAAAATTTGGTAAATTCAACCAAATTTTATTGTTGATACAACATGAAGAAATTTTAAAATATACAAGATGATTCAAATATACAATTTTATTCCTAAATGTCATTTGGAATTTGGTTTATTTAACATTATGATAGTGTTAATGTAAACTAAAAAAAAATGTTAGAAAAATGACGTACCAATTTTAGTGTTAATACAACATGAAAACAAATGTTAAAACAACAAGAACCACAATCAACAATTAAAGTTGGTTTATATAACACGAAACAATGTTCAAACATAAACGTCATTTGGAATTTTTGATTTATTCAACACGATGATAGTGTCAATATAATCTAAAAAAAGTGTTAAAAAGAACGTCAAAATTGTTTTGAAACATACACAATTTTTCAACGTTTGAACTTCTGCTGTTCGTGCAAAACACAAACTAATAATTTTTTTTAACAAAAAGAAAATTTTGTGCCGTGGCAATGATGGGAGTTTAGCATCATTGGCAGTGCGTGATAATGGGTTTTCCATTTATGTTTTTAGTTCGCAGGTAAGTTAAAAGTGGGTTGCATTTTTGTTTCTAAAAGTTTTTAATGTTCAATATTTTCTTTGTCCTCTTCATAGTTTGCAATTTTTACCACGAAGAGATGTTTAGCGAATGGAGTCTTTCACGCAGCATGCTGTGCATATACCGTTGCATTAGCGGCCAAACATTACTCGGTGCCAGTGATAGTAAGTACTATCGCCCATGTATGAACTATTCGTATGAGAAGGACGCTTTCAATTTGGTCGGTTGTGGGGTGATGTACTCGAATATGCTTTATTGATCTGATGATTATATACACTCACGGAAAAAAGTATTGGCACAGCAGACAAAGTTGGTTTCGACCTCAAAAAACGCTTCCAAAGAACTAAAGTTTTTATTATTTCCTATTTTTGTTACATTATTACAAGTATTAGGAATACGCTAAAGAAGAAATCACATTAATTCATCGAATGGTTTAAGCATATTAATTCGTGGAATTAAAAAAGTCCTATTTTTATGTGGAAAAAAGTATTGGCACACTTCACTTTCAGATTAAATAACAACTAAATTTTTAACGCTAGTATATTGTGGGCGTACCGTTTTATTTTCTAACATCATTAAGTGGGTTTGGCATAGAATATACCAACTTTTTGGTAGTTTCCTCCCCATTATTTGGCCATTCTTCCATTAAGGTTGCTTTTAGACTTTGCTTACCACTTTCTTAACAGCGGCTCCAGCTTATCCCACAGTTACTCGATTGGGTTGAGGTCTGGGGGCTGTGGGAGATGTGGTAGAACATGAGTAGTGTTATATGCAAGCCTCATAAGAACTTCGTGGGGTGGTATTTCGGGTCGTTGTCATTTTGGAAGGTGCGTGATGTACCCAAGTTTAACTTTTCAGCGCTTTTTCTGGCGTCTTCTTTCAAAATATTGGTATAAACTTGCTTGTCCATTATAACCCCAATAAAAACCAATTAGAACACACCGGCAGTGGACATGCAGCCCCACACTCATGCTTCCAACCGCCATGTTTAACAGTGGAAGCAAAGTTTTCATTCAAATAAGTAGAAAGCGCTATGCAAAGGCTTACAAAGACAAGCCTAGCAGCAACTGAGACGAAGTTATATTTTCGGATGAAAGCAAATTTAATATTTTTCGCTCATATGGATGAGTAAGGGTATGACGAAAAGCTAATACAGGATTAGATTCAAAAACAACTTATTCGCACTATAAAACATACTGGGGGAAACGTGATAGTATGGGGATGCATGTCCACTGCAGGTGTGTTCGAATTGGTTTTTATTGAGGGTATAATGTACAAGCAAGTTTATACCAATATTTTGAAAGAAGACGCCAGAAAAAGCGCTTAAAAGTTAAACTTGGGTACATCACACACCTTCCAAAATGGCAACGACCCGAAATACCACCCCACGAAGTTCGTATCAGGCTTGCATATAACACTAGTCATGTTCTACCACATCTCCAACAGCCCCCGGACCTCAACCCAATCGAGTAACTGTGGGATAAGCTGGAGCCGCGGTTAAGAAAGTGGTAAGCAAAGTCTAAAAGCAATCTTAATTGAAGAATGGCCAAATATTGGGGAGGAAACTACCAAAAAGTTGGTATATTCTATGCCAAACCCACTTGATGATGTTAGAAAATAAAACGGTACGCTCACAATATACTAGCGCTAAAAAATTTAGCTGTTATTTAATCTGAAAGTGAAGTGTGCCAATACTTTTTTCCACATAAAAATAGGACTTTTTTAATTCCACGAATTAATGTGCTTAAACCATTCCATGAATTAATGTAATTTCTTCTTTATACTCTTTTCAGACAGAAAATTAATGTAGTACATTACATTTATAATTTAACAATAAATTTTTGTGTTTCACACACACTCAATTAACAAGGAGATGTCAATTTTCATAAAATAATTTGTTGTTATTGACAAGAATTTTTGAATAAATAATCCCAGTAAACATTCGGAATCATAAAAATATCAGAAAGGAATCTTAAACTGGAGCATTCGCACTCATTATGAGCTCATTTTGGAGTGCGAAATGTATGTATTTCTGTTCTTAAGGTGGTCCCCTGATATGAGCCTAATTTCATACATTTTATGAGCCTGAATATGTTGTAAAACCAAGAAAGATTTCTTTTGTTTTTGCATTTTCCTTTCCCTACCCAATTCCCTTCCAATCCACGTCCATTCCTCTTGGCCATGATGTGAATTCATTTTGATTTTGACATTACACTCTACCTTTGTAAATAAAAAAAGAAGTTTTTAAATTCGCCGCCGAGCCTACCTGTTGGATATGCCTTGGTCAAAATTAAAATTACTCAGTGTGCTCTCCCGCCCTCTCTCTCATTTTTCGCTTTACGGCCTTATTCCGGTGTGGTAACATAATTTACTTTACTGGTGAAATAAAGAATCTGGTACTTTAAACACTCTTTTCGTATTCTGGCAGCAGAAAATTAAGTTACCACCTCAATACGTGGTAACAATTTGTTACCATTTCAGCCCGATTCCATTCCATTCGTATGGAAATGCTTTGACAGCGTTACCATTTGTGCCAGAATACCAATTGAAAAGATGGTAACAATTTTCAGCAACATAAATTACCAGTAAAGTAATTTTCCGGTAACGCTCGGAATAGCAGTGTTAATGGAAAAGCAATAGGAGATATTTGGCCGCGTTGATTTTGATCTGAGCGTAAACTGGGCCAATGCATATAAAATAGAGAGAGCGCTTTGAAATTAAAGCAACTCTTCAACTGTGTTTACGATATTTGTAATCACGTTTACGATATCTATTTCTCTTAACTAAAAATTTTATTTATTAATTATAAACAAATTAAATAATTTATAGAAAAAATTATATGCCTATGCACTGCTCCTCACTCATACGAACACATCCATATCAATTTTATGTGGATATGAGTATGTTAAATGTGCTAAACAGCCTGGCAATTGCTTGTATTGGAAAAATGTTAGCCTATTAATATATAGATAGTGGGCACATTTGCCAACGAAGCAAGAACGCAGTAAATCAAAAATGGTACAAAACTAAAACTTTATTTATTAATTATAAAGAAATTAAATAATTTATAGAAAAAATTATATGCCTACGCACTGCTCCTCACTCATACGAACACATCCATATCAATTTTATGTGGATATGAGTATGTTAAATGTGCTAAACAGCCTGGCAATTGCTTGTATGGGAAAAATGTTAGCCTATTGATATATAGATAATTACCTATCCACAACATAATCGACAATAATTTCGCTGTTTTTAAACATGTTTATTACATTCAAAAAGTCATAAATATAGGTATTTATATTATTGTACATACGTCAAAATCGTAAGGACAACATGTTGTCCGAATTGAGCATAAAAAATTTATGATGGAAAAAAGTGTCCAAACTCACATCATGTTGTGTTGATCAGAAATACTCAACTTTGCATTCAGAAGATAAAAACACAACTGTTGCGCAACCGTTGAGATTCTGAACACAACCATTGTGGGACCTTCATTGCTTGCTTTATAGTGTTGTCTATTTGTATTTTCCTCCGGATGAACTTTAGTGCTACTTTTATACCTACTTCCGATTTTTCGAATTCCAATTATCATTTAAAAAAACAAGAAAAAAAAAATTATAACAAAAATTTTCCTAAGCTCATAATAAGCTATATATTTCTCACATGTTTGTGATTCATATCCGACTATAAATTATGAGTGCTCTGAGAATGTTTGCTGGGATAATAAATTCATGCCAAAACGAATTGACGGTTGACTCTGAAAACTTTAAAATGCCTATATGACACTACATTTTTTCCCTGGTTTTTTTTTGGTTTTGAAAACCCACCGAAAGTCAAAATACAAAAACAATTCTTCTATAGGTTGAAAAGAGACAAATACTCCCTCAAAAATAATTAGATTGACATTAAACTTCAAACTAAATGAAAATAATATTTATTTCAAAAATTATTTTTTTGGAAATTTGATTTAAATTACTGAAATAAAAAAGTTATGAAACCCAAAGGGCAGGATAGCTTTGTATTCCGTGTTATAAAGGGAAGCCAGTAGGCAACATAATTTTTCTTGCGGACTTCTGCTTTACCCTTACGGCCAAAGCAGAAGCTTACAAGAGGCAAATTTAAAATTTGTATTTCCATATATTTTTTTATTTCAAATATAAGTTATTTTATGGTTGTCAAATTGGAAAAATTGTCAGAAAAAATGACCGAATGCCAAAAAACCTACCGAAATACAAGCTGGCTCGTTGGTTTTTAATCGCCTAGATGGTATTTTGTTTGGTTTTTTCAATATAGCTTGCTCGCTTACACCAACGCAAAACTATATTTGACCATCTCCTTCACACAAAAAACCCGGTAGAATACCAGAAAAAAAATGTAGTGTCATATGGGCAAAATTAAAAAAACAAACTTATCTCCCAGAGTTGCATTGGATTTTTATTCGATTAAAAATTCAATTAATAAGTAATGGATCCATTAATAATTGAACTTCTGTATGGAAAATCCAGCTTCATTATCAACTTAATGAAGAAAATGTGGATAATTACTCCATTAACCGCCTGTGTGAAATCAGTATTAGCGTATTCCTAATACTTGTACTAATGTAACAAAAATAGGAAATAATAAAAACTTTAGTTCTTTGGAAGCGTTTTTTTAGGTCGAAACCAACTTTGTCTGCTGTGCCAATACTTTTTTCCGTGAGTGTATTTTATGTTTTATATGTTTTTTATTTAAAAAAAAAAAAAAAATGCAAAATCAACAAGACTTTCTAGTTAATTTAACAATAAATTTAAGGTAAAATCAAAAGATGTTATTGTTAATTCAACAGGACCACTTCGTGTTAATTTAACCAGCTTTTATTGTAAGATTAACTAGTTAATATTGTAAAATCAACAGGAAGACTCAATACTTTTTAGTGTTAATTCTACAGTTGTTATCCTGTTAAACTAACACTTGACAGTAGTGTTAAATTTACACGATTACATGATGGCATACATTAAGCATCGTGTTGAAAAAAATTAACCACAAAATTTGTTGATTTTTGGTTGATTTCACACTATTTTTTTTCTGGGTGTAGTTGAGGACCGGCCGGCCGATTGCTTTGTATGTCGCTATTAAAGTTTCTTTATCTTTGCCCCATGTGCTGCCGGCTAGCGATTTGAGAATCTTGTTGCGACTTTGTACTTTATTGGCAATCGCGGTCGTATGCGCGGAGGAAGAGGCGAGACTCAAACGTCACACCCAAAATTTTAGGATTGTTTGTTGTTGGTATCCTATTGTTACCAATATGGATATCCAACTCAAGTCTCACCTCCTTCGTCCATGTCGTTAATATGGTGGCGGAGGACTTACTAGGTGACAAAGCCAGATTTCTCGAATTGAAAAAGCTGGAAAGATCGGGGTGATAGTTGTTAATTTTAGAGCATAGGTCGTCAATGTCGGTGCCTGTTGCCATTTTCGAACAGTCATCGGCGTAGGAAACAATGTTGACTCCCTCTGGTGGGGGAGGGAGTTTAGAGATGTAGAAGTTAAACAATAGTGGGGATAGGACACCACTCTGAGGCACCCCTTGTTTAATTCGTCTTGCCTTAGATGTTATGTTCCTAAACTGTACCGATGCCTGTCGACCACTCAGGTAGTTGGCGGACCAACGCTTTAGCCTTGGTGGGAGGGATGTTTGTTCGAGGTCTTCCATTAGTGTGGCGTGGTTGACCGTGTCGAATGCTTTCGACAGGTCTAGTGCCACGAGGACCGTTCTTTCACATGGGCGGCGTTGGTTTAGTCCGCGAACTATCTGAGTGTTTATGGCGTTTAGAGCTGTTGTTGTGCTATGCGTTTTGCGGAAGCCATGTTGATGAGTCGCAAGAGTCAGATGTCTGTTAAAATATGGGAGCAAGATAGCCTCGAGTATCTTCACTACTGGGGAGAGGAGTGATATTGGTCGATAAGATTCACCCTCATTAGCAAGTTTCCCCGGTTTGAGTAGTGGGACCATCCGTGCCATCTTCCAGATATTGGGGATGACAAGGGTGGTCAGTGATAACTCAAGGACCTCACTTAGGTATCTTACTCCCGCCTGTCCTAAGTGTTTAAGCATCAACATGGAGATTCCGTCTGGTCCGATCGATTTTGACGATTTCGCCTTTTTTATGGCTTCCTGAACCTCTGTGCTGGAGATGTCAAGGTGCGCATCATTATTTGGCAGTTTGCGCATCTTTCTGAAAATTCGACGTTTGGCCTTGTCTACCGGAGGATGTAGTAGAAATTGTCGACCGAATTGGTTCGCACATCGCTTCGGGTCCGATTCAGCCTCACCTCCAAAGTTATGGACACTTTGTCCTTAGGCTTCGTCGGGTTAGACAGGGCTTTCACGGTGGTCCAGAGCTTGGCAACCCCAGCAGAGAGGTTACAGGATTTAAGGTGCTCCCTCCACTTCGATCTTTTGTGCTCGTCCACCAACGCCCGAATTTCCCGGTTGAGGTCCTTTATGTGGGGGTCTCCCGGGTCGGTGTGGCGGATCTGGTCTCGCTCCCTGGCTAATGTAGTGGCTTCACCCGGGAAGTTTGGTCGAATTTCAGGAATTCTTCCAGCCGGGATGAAGCGTGCATTAGCTTTGGCAATGACCTTGCGGAATTGTTTTTCGCCGCCGAGCACATCAGTCGGAGCGGAGAGGGCACCAAATATGCTCTCTGTATATGTCGTCCAGTTGTCCCAGTCCGCTTTGTTATGGTTAATGTAGGTCCTTTTGTCTGTCGTCATGAAGTCGGCGGGCATATCTATCGAGATGAATAAGGGAAGGTGATCTGATGCTAGAGTCAACGTAGGTTGCCAGTCTACGTTGTTTATCAGATTAGCACTTACTATTGTGATGTCTGGCGAGCTGCAGCAACTTCCCGTAATCCTAGTGGGGGACTCGTCGTTTGCCATACAGAATGTAGATGCGTCTATCTGATCTGCAAGATATAGGCCTCGTCTGTCGTGTGACAGAGCCGATTGCCAAAGCTCATGATGAGCATTGAAGTCTCCTACTACCAGCCTATTTTCTCCCGTCAACAGCGAGCTGATTTCAGGGAGGTATTGAGGCGGGCAGCAGGAGGCTGGAGGTACGTATATGTTATATATCTGCAGTTCGACATCGCCGGCTCGGACTGCTATGCCCTGACATTCTAGGGTAGTGTCCACGCGGGCTATGTCTGCTTCGATGAGACGGTAATGCACGGCGTTGTGTGTTATGAACGCGAGTCCGCCACCATTACCTCTTGCGCGGTCCTTTCTATGTATATTATATTCAGCATGACTAAGTAATGCTGAATTAGGTGTTAGTTTGGTTTCTTGGACCGCGGCTATAGGTATACCATGCCGATTTATGAAGTCTGTGATCTCTGCGATCTTTCCAGCGAGACCATTGCAGTTAAATTGCAGGAACTTGAAGTTACGCGGAGGGGTGGACGTGACTCTGGGCGTGAGCGACTGCTGCACTGAGCTTACAGGCTGGTGTTGAGTTGTTTGCTGCCCGTAGGTGGGCGGTTGTCTTCCTGCGGGAGCTTGCATCGGGTGCACCGATGTTAATCCAGCCTGGCAGCATGGTGCGATGTAGTTCGCAGTCCAATCTCTTGTAGTGTGCAACCCAGAGCACCTGCGAAAATGACACCAGCTGTTGCACGAGTTGAATTTTACTGAGGTCATGTTCGCAGGTATCCTGGTGTTGCACACTGAACATAGCCAGATGACTGGCTGTAGAAGGGCACGAGAGCCCGTCGGAAACTGCCCCGGTCCGGCCTGTCTCCTTGTTGGTGCGGTGGAAGTTGCTGCTCCTTGATTTACAGCTAAGTGCTGTGTGTGCCCAGATGGGGCTTGCGGCATTGTTTGTGTCGCTTGGCGTGAGCAGCATGGTGCTACAAATTGTGTAGTCCACTGTCTGTGAGAAGCTAGGCCGGAGCAGTTTCTTAGGTGGCTCCATCCGTTGTAGGTGACTGATGTGGAGTTACGGTGGAGCCTGTTCCGGCATACGCAGCAGAAATACTCGACAGGTCCGGGATTGGGTTCTATACCTGACATTAATAGAAGGATTTTGAGCAGACCAGCTGCATGGGTCTGCTCAAATGAACGTAGTTTGTGAATCGTGTGTGCCGGTCTAAACGGGGTTAGACTGAAATGACAGCCCTTGGTCGGGGGAACCCCGAGTCATTCCGGTACGTAGAACCGGCTGTCGTGGGAATGTTGTGGCATTCTTCGAACGCTCTGATTGGTCGTTGGCGATAAGAATGACAGCACAAAGCGTGTTGGCCGAGCACCGACGACTTGGTGCTCTCCTCCTTTCCTCGTCGCCTTCTCGCCTACAAACGATCAAAAGCAGCGGGTTGCTCAACTATTTGTCTCCGTGTTTGGACGTCGACATTCTGAACACAAATTCCTTGTGGATTTTTTCGCTTCTCCCTTTCCGGCTATTCTAAATGATGTTCGAAAAAGTGAAAAGCGAATAAGGGAGAAAAGTAGGTATTACGAATGAAAACAAAAGCGAGAATTTATGCAATTATGTTGTGAGATTTTTCACAAGACAATTTAAAGTGAATGCTGAACAAAATGTGAGTTAATATAACTTTTGTTAATAAAAAATACATAATTGAATTATGTACTGGTTTTCTTATTTTTATGACGGAAATTATAAACAGCAAAAAATATTTTAGTAAGTTCATTGGAAGTGGCATTCGCATAATATGGAAGCCGACACAGGTAAGCGCATAGGCAAATTCCGAAGCTACTTTTTTATTTACACAAAGGTAGAGTGTAATGTAAAAATCAAAGCGAAATCACATCATGGCCCAATAGGAATAGGCCAGTCACAAGTGAATTCAGGTTTTAACCAAGGCGAAATATCATTTTGATACTACACTACCAATTCCAATAACAAAATGCATGGGAAATTTCTGAATCCGCTTATGCGCCTACCTTCCTAGATCTGCCTTGCAACAAAACAGCTGACTTCGAAAATCCGCTCACATGTTCGAAATTCTGTTCGCCAGTTTTTCTTCTCGCTAGTGAAAGAGAATAGGAGGAAATTTTCCTGGTGAACAAAAAAATCCACAAGGGTTGAAATCCTGGTGGATATTTAGAATCGGGGTGTGTATGTACAAAACATGCCTTAGGAGAAAGAATAGTGGAACGGTGCAAAAGAACAACGAGGAAAGCGGTGAAGCATATATATAGTACTTCTATATTAGATCCATTCGGCGGCAGCAAATTGCAGCAATTTGCAATTAAAGAAAAATATGTCTTGCTCTCCTAAAGAGAGCAACTTATGCAAATTTACTGGCATTTCAACGAACAGAACTTTGTCAAAATTTGCAGAAAATCAGCTGGTTGGAACTTCATAAGTCGTGCCACGATTCCAGGAAAACTGTTTTTTAAGGGGGCGTGGCACCGCCCCCCGATTCTATATCTGAAGTCCATACGGCTAGGAAACAAATAGTTTTGGAAATATTAATGTTTAAAGTTGCGTAAATTGTCACACTGAAAAACTCTTTTTTGCGTGCAAATCGATTGGTCTGTCGGTCTAGTGCTTCCACACAACAACAAAAAATCCAAAAAAAAACAGCAATCAAAAAATGTCTAAAATGGACAAGGAGATGTTTTATAAAAGTTATGCATATAATACCCTTACGCGTTGGCGGCGTTCGGCCGCGCTTCAAAAAAATAACCCTCAGCCGGCAGAATTCTCTCTGGAGTAGAATCTAAGATGGATCCACAGTGCTTTTGCGCAGAACACTTTTCTGCGTTGGCGGCTTTCGACCGCGCTTATAAAAAATAACCCTGGGCTACGCCATCCAAGTCCGGTCGTGTGTCATAACCGTGGCTACTACTATTAACAATTTCATAATAAATAGTAAATATGTTTGTTAATAGACACTCCCACTATTCCTCCTGTGAAATTCATTTAAAAATATGCAGTGGTTTAGAAACTATAAACATTGACACGACTTATGAACTTGCAGCCAATCAGCTGTTTGTCCTTATTCACAAGTGCATAACAAAATTAAAATTTTGCCAAATGGAATCGAAGGGAAAGCTAAAAGTGCAGTGTTCTATGTTCTACACAAAAGCACTGTGGATTGGTCCAGGAATAAATCCAGAAAGGGCATTCTGCCGGCTGAGGGTTATCTTTTTAAAGTGCGGCCCAAGGGCATCAACGCGAAAAGGTATTTCCGCGGTATTAAGCACTAAGCAGAATCAGTACTTCTCCGTCATGACGTACATCGTTTTCGACTGACAGGACGTACGTAGCGGAAAGAGTGGTACATAAAATATGTGTTCGGTGAATGCACTAAAAGTGTAGTGTAGGACAATATCAGACATTTGTCACAGAAGTTTTAGGTAAAGGCGTCAAAAAACGAAAATTAACGAATTGCTAAGAGCCAAATCGCATGGAATATGTATTAATAGTATTAATTAATACTAATATTTAATTTTAAGTTGGTTGCAAAACACAATTCTGCACAGTTTAGTACAAAAACGAGTTATCGAACGCAATTTTCTGCACTAGAGTACTCTAATGCCTTCACCGAACACATCTTATATTACTGACGTACGGCAAAATAGAAAATTGGCAAAGTATGCCGGATCCGGCGACTGATACGTTGCCAATCTAGCGTTGCACGAGCAAAACATACACAGTCTACTCAGCTGCCAATTTCTTCCTTGTCCGTCATGACGGAGAAGTACTGATTCTGTTTAGCCCATTAGTGTGTAGTTTTGGTGTTTTGTTTGGTGGATTTTACAACTTTACCAACAAATATCTCATAAACTATAAGGTTGTTCTCTGTGTCTAATATTTTTGCCGAGATATCATGATATCTTGAGAAATTTGCCACACAGAGAGAGCGCACCTTTAAGAAAATAAAATTCTAACTGACTTCATTGTGAACTAGCATGTTAGTCATATTCTTTCCACTCTTTATACAACTGTTGTCGCTTTGCTTTGCTTGCTTCAATTTCGAATTAATTAATTTTTTATCTGAATAAAATAAAATACTTAAAAAGAAGAACTAGAAACATAAATTGAAACTCACTTCTCATAGAAGACCATTGTGAATGTAATAACATGGTTGCATTTCCCGTGATATTTTTCTCATGATATCACATATCACGGGTTGGGGTATGAGAAATTTGCCGAAGCTCCAAATTTGACAAGACGTGTATTTTGTTGTTGTGCTCGGCAAATTTATCACACTTATGTCATCTCGGCAAATTTGCCAGGCCAAAATCACAGAGAGAGAACAACCTTTATAAGTTTCCGGCAAGTTTTTATTTCTGTCCTGACATCTGTGAAAAAATTATTTTTTCAGGGCATGCTTCATTAATGGAAAATTTTCCCAATTAAGTAGTATACTACATACTTTTTGGTTGCTTGTTTTTCCGACAGGGTAGGAATATGATGTATTGTGGAACGATCTTCCGTCATCCCTTGTCAAGTTTGGTTTGGAGACAACCCGGTTTCGGCTAATACTTATGCGCCATCCTCAGTGTCTTTTTTCGTTCTGAGTTATTTTGTGTAAGTTCGATAGTACTTATAGTAACTAGCTTCCATCGTTTGGTCACGTACTTCGTGTTCGTGTGATGTGTTCGTGTGTTCGTGCATTCGTGTGTTCGGGCGACGTGCATGTGTGCGTGGGTGCGAGTCTGTGCGTTTAGGTATGTAAATCTATTTTTGTATCCTCATTAAACAGGCAGGTAAAAGTCCGTTATTGTCCTCTTGTGTGTTGTTTTGTTTATGTCGGTTTTAGGTTTTTTGTCCTCTTTTCGGTATAATAGCTTAAGTGGTTCGAATAATGTATCTGATGCGGTGTTTATTTGTTCATTTATTATTTTACCTACGAATGTCTTCTGTTTGTATATCTCCATATTTTCTAATACGTTAAGTCGTTTTCCCTTATGTTGTATGTGGAGAATTTTAGCTGTTTTTCCTATTTTCATGGGTGTACATTTGTTTTCTGCCATGTGGTTGGCGAAATTTGATTCCACTGTCGCTGATGATTTCCTTATTTTCTTATTGTAATCTCTTACGTGTTCTCGATATCTCGTCTTGATTTGGCGTCTTGTTTGTCCTATATAGCTATTTTGGCACTCGCAAGTCAATTTTGTATACGCCTTGTTTGTCAAAGGGGTCTTCCATGTTAATGTTGTTTCGTAGAAGTTTTTCCATGCTGTTCCTCGTTTTAAATGCTGCATTAATGTTATATTCTTTGGAAAACTTTAGCCAACTTGTAAGATGTTGCTCCGGTATATGATAAGACAGCCCATTTCTTCTCTACCTTTTCTTTGTTTTCTGATTTCCTTGAAGTTATGTTTTTCTGTATTTTCTTCACCAAACTTTTTTGATATCCGTTGTTCTCCGCGATTGTGTATATTGTACTGAGTTCCTTGTTGTAAGCTTCCTTTTCTAACGGGGTCCGTTCAAGTCGTGTTAATAAATGTCTGAAACCGGCGTTCTTGTGTTGTTGAGGATGGCTAGATTTATTGTGTATTACTGTATCCGTTGCTGTGGGTTTTCTGTATATTTCGTAAGTAAATTTGTTAGTCTCTTTGTTTATTTTAATTGTGAGGTCTAGGTAGTTGATTTGTCCATTTTTCTCTGCGTCCATGGTGAATTTTATATTTTTGTGTTGGCCGTTGAGGTATTCCAAAATTTCTTCTTCTCTATTTCCTGATATGAGGCAGATGATGTCGTCTACATACCTGGCATAAAAAATATCAAATTTGACAATAAAATATACAGACAAACTCACGGACTGGGAATGGGTAACCCCACATCAGCCATTCTTATGGAAGTATTTATGTAACATTTGGAGGAAAGTTACATGGAAGAACTGGCGAAAAATCTGGGGGTAAATTTTTATGCCAGGTATGTAGACGACATCATCTGCCTCATATCAGGAAATAGAGAAGAAGAAATTTTGGAATACCTCAACGGCCAACACAAAAATATAAAATTCACCATGGACGCAGAGAAAAATGGACAAATCAACTACCTAAACCTCACAATTAAAATAAACAAAGAGACTAACAAATTTACTTACGAAATATACAGAAAACCCACAGCAACGGATACAGTAATACACAATAAATCTAGACATCCTCAACAACACAAGAACGCCGCTTTCAGACATTTATTAACACGACTTGAACGGACCCCGTTAGAAAAGGAAGCTTACAACAAGGAACTCAGTACAATATACACAATCGCGGAGAACAACGGATATCAAAAAAGTTTGGTGAAGAAAATACAGAAAAACATAACTTCAAGGAAATCAGAAAACAAAGAAAAGGTAGAGAAGAAATGGGCTGTCTTATCATATACCGGAGCAACATCTTACAAGTTGGCTAAAGTTTTCCAAAAATATAACATTAATGCAGCATTTAAAACGAGGAACAGCATGGAAAAACTTCTACGAAACAACATTAACAAGGAAGACCCCTTTGACAAACAAGGCGTATACAAATTGACTTGCGAGTGCCAAAATAGCTATATAGGACAAACAGGATGCCAAATCAAGACGAGATATCGAGAACACGTAAGAGATTACAATAAGAAAATAAGGAAATCATCAACGACAGTGGAATCAAATTTCGCCAACCACATGGCAGAAAACAAATGTACACCCATGAAAATAGGAAAAACAGCTAAAATTCTCCACATACAACATAAGGGAAAACGACTTAACGTATTAGAAAATATGGAGATATACAAACAGAAGACATTCGTAGGTAAAATAATAAATGAACAAATAAACACCGCATCAGATACATTATTCGAACCACTTAAGCTATTATACCGAAAGGAGGACAAAAAACCTAAAACCGACATAAACAAAACAACACACAAGAGGACAATAACGGACTTTTACCTGCCTGTTTAATGAGGATACAAAAATAGATTTACATACCTAAGCGCACAGACTCGCACGCACGTCGCCCGAACACACGAATGCTCGAACACACGAACACATCACACGAACACGAAGTACGTGACCAAACGATGGAAGCTAGTTACTATAAGTACTATCGAACTTACACAAAATAACTCAGAACGAAAAAAGACACTGAGAATGGCGCATATTAGCCTGTCACCTACCCTTTTACACAAACAACAAAACGCCACGGCTTAATACAAAAAGGGCAAAACAACAACACTTGGTGACAATAACGAAAATAAGTTGCCGACTCACTCAGTGGAGACGGGGTGGGTTCATATAATAACTCAAACACACAAACTAAAATCAACCAAAAATAAATACCAACAATCTTTTCCAAAATACCCAAAGCTATGACAAACAAATGTTTTGTGGGTGCACCCGAGGTGAGGTCCAACCGGAAGGTTACGAACCCACTCGCACAGTTCCTGAGCTGCCAGGAACAACTTTAACCCGCCGCCAAATGACTGGGCTCTGGGTGCGGGACGCTAAAAGGATGGGTTAAGGAAATCGGGGAACGAAACAAAGAGGCGACAAATTCTACAAACACAACAACACAGAGTATAGTCAACCAAGCCGGAGTGTGTTCCGGCTTAAGGATCCCTGCGATGTCCACCACCAGGATTGGGTCACGATCCACTTCACCCTTTAAATTTCACTTTCCCCACTACTCTATCCTGCTCTTCCCAACACTTCTTTTTTTTTTTTAACACAACTCTAAATCTCCACACACTAACTTTTCCACAACTGCACTATATTTAATTATTATTTTCTTTCCAAAAACCCGTTCGCACAGAAACTAGATGTTTTCACTTTCGCATACAAACGTATTCTGACGCGCACCCGCGAGCCAGGCCGAAGGCTGCGCGCCAGCATATACATTTTTTTGTATATACCATCAGGCTGTATGTGTGGGTAACCACCCGGTCGCACCGAACCGCTAACCTGTGCGGTCATCACCGATGCCCCGACCAATGATATACAACCACACACACATAAACTGCCTTCATCTAGCGGATGCCTTAATGCACCGCAAAAGGGACGAAAGCGATGACACCCCTTTCTGCGCCTTCCGCGCTCATTGTTTTTCTTTATTTACATCCTACATATTTACATATATGTATAACAATTTGGTGGGGAACTCCGCTAAAAGGCAAAAGCTCGCAACACACTCCGCCAGTACTGCCCATCATGGCAATATCAATTAACTTCATTTGTCGCCGCTAGGGTGCGCTCCCCGTTGGGAACAAAGGATAAAAGGTAAAAAGGGAAATAAACAAAACAAATGAAAATTTGCTCTGCCAGTGCGTACATACATAGTGGGTCGAAGAGAAAAATATTGTGTCGCGATCAGACCGCGACAACTCCACCCTTTCCTCGTGAAAGAAGGAAGCTTCCTTCTTTGGCCCTAATGCTACCTATCCCGATACGGCTTTAAATCCCTAACATTCCATGTACCCTTCTCCCTATCATTCTCATCTACTAAAACATATGTCCCATGATACCCTCTTTTTAATCACAAAAGGCCCTACATACTTAGGCGCTAACTTCGCTGCAAAATAATTAGCCGCATCGGACAACGCAAAATTCTTTCTCCACACTAACTCTCCTGGCATATATTGTACATCTCTTCTCCTAAGATTATACTGTTTAGCTAACTTAGCTCCTGCCTGCTCCAACTTCAATTTTATGTCTGCTCTAATCTCCACTAACTTCCTAGCTCTCTCCTCGCAATTCAATTGTTCCTGCTCTCCTAAGGACCTTATATAACCCTGACTACCTTCAAGTACCATGTCCCGACCAAAGTTAACAAAGTATGGTGTAACTCCTAACACCTCATGCTGTGATGACCTAATGCAACACGCTACCTTCGCTAATTGCTGATCCCATGACCTCTGGTTCTCCGAAACATAAGCCCTAAGCGTAGTCTTAATAATTTGATTAATCCGTTCCGCTGGATTAGCCTGCGGGTGGTAATGCGCAGTATATCGCAACTGGACGCCGTAGACACCGCAGAGACCCTGAAGCTCACGACTCTTGAACTGGGGTCCATTATCACACACAACGGAACTCGGAACGCCAAACAATAGAAAAACATCGTTTTCGAGAAATTTACAGACACTCTTCGCCGTCGCAGTACGTAAAGGAAACAACAATGGAAACTTCGAAAAATAATCCACAACCGTAAGAATATATTGGTAACCTTGAGTCGACTTTACCAAAGGACCAACCAAATCAACACAGATCATCTCCCACGGTTCAACTTCCTTAGACCTCTCTATCATTCCCCCAGCTGGCTGTTTATTATCAGGCTTTACCTGCTGACATGTCTTACAGGTTCGAACATACTTAGCAACATCGGATTTCATTCGCGGCCAATAAAACTTCTGAGCAACTCTAGCGAACGTTTTCCTCACACCCATGTGTCCTGCTAACGGACTATCATGGCAACTCTTCAAAACATTTTCTCTCTGAGAATTTTCGATAACCATTTTCCATTCGGGCCCCTCCCCGTAAATGGATGGGTATGGAGGTTTAACATATTTGTAAAGGACACCATCTTCTACTCTCCACGCAGGGTACGACAAAGAATTCTTTGACACCGATTCAATCATTTTCGTTATCCAAGGGTCCGACGTAGAAATTTCAAAAATAACAGGAACATTTCTCGACAACAAATCTGGGACAACATGTTCTTTACCTTTCCTATGGATAATCTCAAAATCATATTGTTGAAGCTTCAATGCCCAACGAGCCAGTCTACCACAAGGATCTTTCAACCTATTCAACCAAATCAGGGAATAATGATCAGTGATAACTTTAAACTTTGTCCCTTCGATGTATGGTCGCAACTTCTCGACCGCCCACAGGACCGCCAAACATTCCTTTTCTGTGGTGGAATAATTTTTCTCATCTTTATTCAGGGACCTACTCAGATATGCTATCACCTCACCGTCTTCAAAATCTTGGGTCAACGTAGCTCCTATGCCAAAGTCTGACGCATCCGTTTGTATAAAAAAGGGCCTATCAAAATCTGGGCAACTTAAAACGGGCGCCGTAACTAAACGTTCCTTAGCTTCTCTAAAACTCCTATCACATTCTTCACTCCAAATGAACTTTTTATTCTTCTTCGTTAATTCGGTGAGAGGTCTAACTAACTCTGAAAAATCTTTGATGAATCTACGGTACCAGGACACCTACAAAAGATCTAACCAGCTTAACATTTCTCGGGACTTCTATCCTAACCATTGCCTCTACCTTTTCAGGATGAACATGTAGGCCGTTTCTATCTACGACATATCCTAAATACTTTAACTCAGGCCTACAGAAACTGCATTTCTCTCTATTGAGTTTTAATCCTGCCTCAGCTAATCTATCCAAAACCTCTTTCAGAATTTCCAAATGTTTTTCAAATGTTTTTGTTACGATGAGTATATCATCCAAATATACAAAAACATGGGGCTCTAACTCTGGTCCTATGACCGAATCTATAAATCTCTGCCACGTTGCAGGCGCATTATGTAAACCGAATGGCATTCTCTTAAATTGGAAAAGACCTCTACCTGGCACCGTGAATGCCGTATAGGGCCTAGAACTCCTCTCTACTGGTATTTGCCAGTAGGCAGACTTGATGTCTAAACTTGACAAAAATTTCGCATCCCTCAGCTTATCCAAGGTCGCCGACACATAAGGAAGGGGGTAACTATCCTTCTCGGTACACTTATTCAGAACTCTATAATCTACACAAAACCTATATGTACCGTCTTTCTTCCTTATCATGACCACAGGGGAAGCCCATGGACTATGAGACGTCTCAATGACACCCTTGCTGAGCATATCCTTCAACTCCTCGTCCATACGCGACTGTATGGTAGGCGATACCGGATAGTATCGCTGCTTCACAGGCTCAACTCCTGCCTTTATCCTTATCCTATGCTCAACAAGATGGGTTCGACCTAACCCGTCTGCCATAGTTTCAAAAGCATTCCCAACTAATCTACCTAAAGCTTCAGATTGCCTAGTATCTAACTCGCTGTGGTCCATGATCGCTACCGACGCCTCCTGTTCCGGTCGAGAAAACGACCATACCCTGCCCTCCAGATCCGGGATTATACCCGCCTTGGTCCAGAAATCTACACCAAGAATAAGAGCATGAGGTATACCAGGAACAATAAGACAATCTATGAGGACCGACTTGCCCTCCACCACAATTGGTAACGAAATAGAACCTAACGCTGATACTCGACCACCATCCGCCAAAGTAATTTGAGGGATATTTACCGATGAAGAAATTCTGATGCCATACGCTTGTAACATACTCCAACCAATTCGACCAATAACTGTACGTGAAGCCCCAGAATCCAACAATGCTCGAAACGAAAAACCAAAAGCCGACACATCGATATGTGGACGCTGATCATGGCCGCTCGCCATCAATGAATAACCCATATAAGAAACAACTCGACGATCCCCTATTATAGCCAGCTGGGAGTTAGCAGGATTACTAACTCTTATTAGACCACCTGACCTGCCGTCCCAGGCGTCTAATTCGCGTTTCCCGAATTGTTTGTTGCGACATTGGAATTATTGTTCCTGTCAGAATCAGACCTGAAGGGGTTTGAAGACCGCCTTCCCTCTAGACCAGACCTACCAACACTTTGGGTACCACTCGGCTTTGCTGTACACACTGGACAGTCCCGCTTCATGGCACCGATCCTACCGCATCCAAAGCACTTGATTGTTTTCCTACAATCTGCCGAAACATGACCAAATCGCTTGCAATTGAAACACCTAGTATTCGGCCCATACCTATTCCTCGGACTGGTTACCGACTGGTTCACTGACGCAGCCTCACCACCAACAGACATGTATGCCAAGTCTGGCTCCAATAAACCTCTAGCCCTATGGTTTGGAGGGGGAACAAAAGCATCAACCGACGACCTAACCGCTTCCAATTTCCTTCCCAAAGTAACTAACTCTGAAATCGAACCAGGTGTGACTAGTCCCAATTGGGTCTGGTAGAATGGTAAAAGGTTCGCCCTAATTATTCCCAACATCCTACTTTCAGAAATCGGCTCTTGTAATCTACCAAACATGATTCTCATCGCAGCCACATATATTCCAATTGACTCATTTGCTCCCTGAGTCCTTCTTCGAATTTCCGACATTAAAAGGTCATCATAATTAGGGGGGAGAAATTCCAATTTTAATTCACGCACTAATTCTTCCCATGTAGCTATCGAACGCCTAATCGACCTAAACCACAACAAAACTTTACCCGAAAATAAATCAACCGCGCCTCTAAGTAACTGAGACTTAGCAACGCCGCGTGCTTCACTAAGCTCATCAACACGTTCCAAAAATGCATATAACGACAATCCCGGCCTCTCTCCATCGAATTTAATATTCCATTTAGCCAGATTCGGTGGCTCCTGCGCAATCCTACCGACTAGTTGTGCTTCCTCGGGAGTCCTTACTGGCACTGGTCTCACATCTGGTCCCGGTGAGACCCCTTGCCCTGGTGATGCGCCACTGGGTTGCTCACCCTGTTCCGACTCCTGCTTGTCATCATTGATCTCCTCCAAATAACCCAGCATCAAAATTATCCTGTTTCTTATCTCCGCCTGTGACGCCATATCGTTATCATTTTCGGGTTTAGCCCTACCGATCCTGTTCAAACACCACTCCAGTTTTGTGGTCGCCTTAATACCATCTGATGATTTACCTCCGTCATTAAGACCCGAAACTAACTTCCCTATCTCTACTATTTTTGCCTCTACCGCAACTTTATCTTCCTCAAAAGTGAACGGATAATCCTTAAATAAGTCTACAGACCCACGACGTTCAACAGCCCGCGATGCCCTTAACGATTTCCGCATTGATTCCACCGATGCTACTGCTAATCCGCGTGCCTCCGTCTCGTAAGCCAATTCTTCTTGTGACAACCGATTTATTTCCATTTTGATTTTGACAACAGTAATTCTTTCCAGCAAAAAATATTCGAATTAAAATCTCCAACAAAAAAAATTGTATCGCTACCAATCCAAAACTTAAAAATCACAAAAAAAAATTCAACAACCAACTCTCAAACCACGAAAATCGGAAATAAATTAAAACAAAATTTTTTCCACACCAATTAAAATTTTCCTCCGTAAACTGTAAAAATTAGTTTTAAAAATTTTCTACGCCAATTTCCAAAAAAAATTTAAAATTCAATAAAAAAAAAATTTTTTTTTTTTTTTTGTTTGATATTCCCGCAATTTAAAATTGGTATTAGAAATATTCCGTAAAAAAAATTTAACGAAGAAAAAAAAATCAGATTCCCAACTCTAAACTAGACACCCTAGTATTTTCCAATACTCTAAAATTTTTTTTTTACCCACCCTAGCACTGGCGCAGCAAATTTGGGAGCTATAACAAAAAACAATAGAGCCTGTCACACAGTAATAAAAACAACACCAACAGCACTACCTACTGGGACAACACCAACAATAGCTTACGTACCTTAATGTATGTATGTATGAGCCGCTCTCGCTGTCTAACTTGACCGTACGTATGTATGTATATACGAATAAACGTGTAAATAAGAAATTGGCAAAATGCAAATTGCAAACTTAACAATAGGGTGGCCAGTAAAAAAAATGTTTGCAATAAAACTAAAGTAAAACTCAGAACAAAAGAAAATAATATTTTATTTATTTATTTAGTAATCTCCAACACTGTATTCGCCCAAAAGATGTTCTCCGTTATATGCGTATACAAGCCTTCTTCCTTTGCTCGGTTAATTTCCCTCTCCCTTGAAAACTTCTTCAACTCCGATATATGTATGTATGTCTTCCGATTATTTACTGATCGACCGCTAAATGTTATATCGATTTATATTTCTTATTTATTTATTGAATTATTCATATAACACACAAAAAAAATATTGTAACTGGGAAAATTTTTCTTGAAAATCTCGGCTCACCCTAATGAGAGATTACCAGAAACGACCTTATGCGTGTTGTTGTACGCAATGGAAAATTTTTCTTTGTCTATTACCGCGACCTAACGCAAATTATATACGTAAATATGTATTTATATGTATTTATACGTATGTATATATTTGTTTATTAGCGACTACCTGCAGATTCGCACTTTTACCCTTTTGCCTTGTATGTACGTATGTATGTATGTTTCCCAAAGAAAAAAAAAATTCTTCTCGTTTCCGACAAACTCCGATTTGACCAACTTACACTTGGCAGTACCAACAAAAAATTCTCAGCTCTCCGATTCTCCTAAGTAAGAAAATAAATAAAACAAAAAATTGATCGGCAGAATTATTCTTGTAAAGTATGTATGTAGGTAAAAGGATCACAAAACCGACAAGCACAGAAAAATATACCAACAACACAGTACCCATGTATATACACTGCTACCAAAAACAACACTTCACAGAATTTTTCTTTTCTCACCAAAGACAATTTACCAACTCTTTATTTTTTTCGGGCCCCACGTTGGGCGCCAATTTGTCACCTACCCTTTTACACAAACAACAAAACGCCACGGCTTAATACAAAAAGGGCAAAACAACAACACTTGGTGACAATAACGAAAATAAGTTGCCGACTCACTCAGTGGAGACGGGGTGGGTTCATATAATAACTCAAACACACAAACTAAAATCAACCAAAAATAAATACCAACAATCTTTTCCAAAATACCCAAAGCTATGACAAACAAATGTTTTGTGGGTGCACCCGAGGTGAGGTCCAACCGGAAGGTTACGAACCCACTCGCACAGTTCCTGAGCTGCCAGGAACAACTTTAACCCGCCGCCAAATGACTGGGCTCTGGGTGCGGGACGCTAAAAGGATGGGTTAAGGAAATCGGGGAACGAAACAAAGAGGCGACAAATTCTACAAACACAACAACACAGAGTATACTCAACCAAGCCGGAGTGTGTTCCGGCTTAAGGATCCCTGCGATGTCCACCACCAGGATTGGGTCACGATCCACTTCACCCTTTAAATTTCACTTTCCCCACTACTCTATCCTGCTCTTCCCAACACTTCTTTTTTTTTTTTTTAACACAACTCTAAATCTCCACACACTAACTTTTCCACAACTGCACTATATTTAATTATTATTTTCTTTCCAAAAACCCGTTCGCACAGAAACTAGATGTTTTCACTTTCGCATACAAACGTATTCTGACGCGCACCCGCGAGCCAGGCCGAAGGCTGCGCGCCAGCATATACATTTTTTTGTATATACCATCAGGCTGTATGTGTGGGTAACCACCCGGTCGCACCGAACCGCTAACCTGTGCGGTCATCACCGATGCCCCGATGACACCCCTTTCTGCGCCTTCCGCGCTCATTGTTTTTCTTTATTTACATCCTACATATTTACATATATGTATAACAATTTGGTGGGGAACTCCGCTAAAAGGCAAAAGCTCGCAACACACTCCGCCAGTACTGCCCATCATGGCAATATCAATTAACTTCATTTGTCGCCGCTAGGGTGCGCTCCCCGTTGGGAACAAAGGATAAAAGGTAAAAAGGGAAATAAACAAAACAAATGAAAATTTGCTCTGCCAGTGCGTACATACATAGTGGGTCGAAGAGAAAAATATTGTGTCGTGATCAGACCGCGACAAGCCGAAACCGGTTTGTCTCCAAACCAAACTTGACAAGGGATGACGGAAGATCGTTCCACAATACATAGTATACTACCTCTTATTTGCGATTCAACAACGAAGAATCCCGAGAGTGCATACGATGATCCCACTGCGCTGTCATTAACACGTTTCCTTTTAGCTGGTACCTTATTAACAAATTAAATCATTTAAATAAACTTTATAAATTAAAATAATATAATTTTCTCACTTCATTTTCTATTGAATCATACACATTCCCGATTTTCTTAGTTTTTTTGACTTGAAATCACTTTCGACTTTTTTTTTAAATTGCAACCATATAATCGCAAATCATATGTTTTTTCAGTCTACTGAACATTGCAACGACAAATTTCGTCAGTAAAACTTTGCAGCTTTCTCCGTCAATGAACTGTCAAAATTGTGCTCTCTTCTGCAAATTTTGACTGAGCTTTTGCCTCAAAAAACGCGATTTTGCAGTTTTTTCTGCAATTTGCTGCCGCCAAACGCTCCTATTGATAGTATTCTATCTGTGCAATGTGTATGAATTCAGTCAACAATTTTGTGCCACTGGCAGTACTGCGCATGCGCCTCAATTACATTTAATGGCGTCTGTGAATATGTGTGACAAATACATTCAATTGAGGGAACAAGTGCAGAATACGGCCCGGTAAGCTAGACAAAAAACAAAAAGTGGGCATGGTGTGGGACGCAATGTCCTGGCGCGGAATTTCGCCAATTACAAAAATTGAGAGTAGCATGGACCGGCATTAGTATATTTCGATATCAAGTGACGCAATTCACCCTATTTAAGATGACAACATGCCGGTGACATGGATCTTTCAGTACGATAACGACCCGACACCTGCCGCAAGATCAACAAAACGGTGGATGGAGGGAACAATTTTTAGATATCTCGACTGGACTTCATGCAGTGCGGACCTAAAACGTATCAAGAATGTGGGGGAGCACTTGAAAAAGAAAGTCCGCTAGCATAAAATAAGAAATTTTGCTGATTTGTTGATAAAAGCGCAGTGGGAGTGTGAAAGTATTCCGAAGGACGTCTGCGCAAATTTTTTTGAGTCAATGCTTCGTAGGTCGGAGGCAGTGATTAGAAATAATTGTTTGACAACAAAATATTAAATACTATTAATAAAAAATTTGATTTTTGACCATAAAATAAGAGCGTTGCTAATTATGTGACCGACTAAAAAAGTGCATTTTTGGCTTAAGTCTTAATCACCCCGATTCTAAATATCCACCAGGATCTCAGCCCTTGTGGATTTTTTTGTTCACCAGGAAAATTTCCTCCTATTCTCTTCCACTAGCGAGAAGAAACTGGCGAACAGAATTTCGAACATGTGAGCGGATTTTCGAAGTCAGCTGTTTTGTTGCAAGGCAGATCTAGGAAGGTAGGCGCATAAGCGGATTCAGAAATTTCCGTCGCATTTTGTTATTGTATTTGGTAGTGTGGTGTCAAAATGATATTTCGCCTTGGTTAAAACCTGAATTCACTTGGGACTGGCCCATTCCTATTGGGCCATGATGTGAATTCGCTTTGATTTTTACATTACACTCTACCTTTGTAAATCAAAAAGTAGCTTCGGAATTTGCCTATGCGTCTACCTGTGTCGGCTTCGATATTATGCGAATGCCGTATTTATTTTCAAACCACTAAGAATTTTTCAATAAAATTTTCTGGAAATGTTATGTGAATGTTAATTTTACAAATTTTAAAACCCCACTATGCAAAAATACTGTGCACTGCTCCAGAAATATAAATCCAGAAAGGGAATTCCGCCGGCTGATGGTAATTTTTTTTGAAGCGAGGCCGAAGGCCTCCAACGCAAAATGTTTTTCTACTCAAAACAACTGTGGATCCGTCCGTAGATTTTACTCCAGAAAGAGAATTCTGTCGGCTGAGGGTTATTTTTTTTAAGCGCAGCCGAAGGCCGCCAACGCATTAGGGTGTATTACGCAAAAATAATTAATAAACTATAAGTTTTCCCAAGATTTCGTTTGCATTTTAGTGATCCATATGACCCCCCTACCCTAAAATAAAAAAAAAAAAAAAAAACGAAAATTCAGGGGCCTGGCCCATATCGAAATTTCCCCACAAATTTTGCATTTTTGTTAAAAAATTGCAAATTTAACAAAATTAACAGTGAATATACATGGCATTGCTTTTCGGAAGTAGCAGAGGTCTATAAGAGGAAGATTGCGCGATGGTACGAATCCGTTTGGCGGAATCTTTATAGGAAATAAAAAAGTTTTTTGAGGGTATTGCATTGATTTTGTTAATTTGCAGATTTATTAAATACTATAGAATTAATAAACCTGCGTTCAAATATTTATTGAACATTTTAATATCACATACACAGCAGCCAAAGAAACTATTTGCAATCTCTCCTATAATAAAACTATGCGCATTCTTCCGTTTTTTTGCTTGAAGATGGATATCAAACGGGGTTGGAAAAAATTCCGACGTTTGACTGGCTCAATCCACCTTCAGCAAAGTTCTAAATGTTGTTGAAATTGTTGAAAATGAGTTGTATCCGATTTGGATTTATAAAGCTATGAACAGCGACGAAAAAGAAAATTTGTAAGTGCGGTTTTTAAAACAACGACATCTCTAGTGTCCTTGAATGTATTGATGGAACACATGTCCGTATCATCGCTCCATATCAAAACAAGCACCCTTACTACAACCGGAAGGGATACTACAGCCTACAAGCCTGAAATATCCGGCTGCCCTTTCAATAAACTTACTAAAATATCTATTTGCTGTTTATACTTTCCGTCATAAAAATAAGCAAACCAGTACATAATTAATTCAATTATGTATTTTTTATTAACAAAAGTTATATTCACTCACATTTTGTTCAGCATTCACTTAAAATTGTCTTGTGAAAAATCTCACAAAATAATTGCATAAATTCTCGCTTTTATTTTCATTCATGATACCTACTTTTCTTCCTTATTCGCTTTACACTTTTTCGAACATCATTTAGAATAGCCGGAAAGGGAGAAGCAAAAAAATCCACAAGGAATTTGTGTTTAGAATAAGGGAACAGGGAGAAGCGGAAAAATCCTTGTGGATTTTTCGTTTAGAATCGGGGTGAATAAAATGCGATATATTTGAGGTATGCTAGAAAAGCAAGTGGAATCTATTAAATTACAGTTAAAACGACAACTGTACTGAAAAAGAGCAAAAAATTTCGATGGAATTTCGGTACTGTTAAAGGAAGAAATATCAGTGCCGAAGCGTTGCTAATTAGTTGACCGGAGCTGTATGTATTTTTATTAATCAAATAGTGCGTACCTATATGCGCGCGCGCTACGCCTATTTCACGGAATCGGATACTTCGCTCTCGTGCTTAATTATGTTATAGACCACTAAATTATTATCTAATTCAATATTTACGCACTTATGTAAAAAAAATACAATGTTATTCCAAATATTCCTTATAATCGCCCTCAAATCCTGGTTCGCTTTCTTGGTCGCTGAACTCCATGTCGATCATCGGAATCCGAGCCATGCGTTCGTCCTCATCTGTAGGAAAACATAATAAATAATATTTTGTGTTACTTTACGTGTAGGCTAATCCGGTCTATTTTGAATTTAGGTGCAAATAATAAAAATAATTATTTCACCTGCTTCCCAACGTTTCGCTGATCAATGTCAGCATCTTCAGGGGCATTTATTTCTCTATTTTTGACAAAAACAATAAACAAAATTATACACATTAATAAAAGAAGAAACAACAAAAATATATAATAAAATTTTTGTGAACAAAGGAATTTAAAACGAAAATGTACAAATTAAAACTTACTGTTTAAATTTGATTTAAACTTTTTTTAAAGAATTTTTCACACTGAAAACATATAAACCTTAACATATACACATTTATACATATATGAACATATAAACACATTATCATTACCACTTATCGTGGTAGTTTCGTCAAGACTAATTAAACTATTGTATACATAACAAGTAGGCTGCTGCTATATTGTCCGTGTCTTCTTTTTTGTTCATCGCATTCTCCCTTCTTTGTAATATACGTAAGCTCTCCAATGTGTACCTTTTTGTTTCTCTTTTTTCTTTGTCTATTATTTTCGCATTTTTGAAGTCAGCTGAGTGTCCGCTGCTTAGTATATGCTGAGCCAGTGCAGTGCTGTTTTTTTGTTTGTTTATGGCCGCTTCGTGTTCGCTTAATCGTACTCCGAATGCTCTCTTTGTTGTTCCTATATATATCTTATTGCACTTTTCTTTCTCACTTCCATTGCATTTTATTTCGTAAACCACGTTGTTTTGTTGTTGCGTGTCTACTGGGCTTTTTGTTCTTGTGTATATTGTTGCTAGGGTTTCGTTCGATTTGTAGGCAAGTGTTATGTTTTGTTGTTTTAAGGTTTTGTTGTCAAATTTCTCACTGAGTTTTGGAATATATGTAACACTGTAGTACTTCTTTATCTCATTATTTGTTGCTTTATTTTGTGTTTTATTCGTTTGGTATTTTGTTTTAATTTTTTCCTGTATGATCAGCTCTCGTATCAAATGGTCTGGGTAATTGTTGCTTTTTAAGATTTCGTGTATTTTCTCTATGTTGTCGTCGTGAAATTGTTGGTGGCTTATGGTTAAAATTTTTCTTATTAGGTTCTTTGCTGTATTTATTTTATATTTCATCGGTTGTGAAGAGAAGTAATTGATTAGGCGCCCAGAAGAAGTAGGTTTAGAATACCAGTCGAAAATTATTTGGTTGTTTTTCCTGTGCAAACGGACGTCAAGAAAGGGAATGCTCTCTTCTTCTTCTATTTCCATTGTAAATCGAAGTTTATTGTGGTAGTTGTTGAGTCTCTCTAGAATAATATTCACGTCACTGTGTTTTGTTATTGCAAGAATGTCGTCCACATATTTGTTAATAAATTTAATTTCAATATTGCACTTTTGTTTCAGCTCAGCTATCGTGTGGTCAAGTAGGTCGTCCATAATTATGTCCGCAATGGTGGAGGAGAGGGGATTTCCCATTGGCATTCCGAATGTCTGATTGTATAATTTGTTATTGCACATAAAATAATTATTGTCTTTGAGACAAAAGTCCAAAATTTGCTGGAAATTCCTCTTGGGTATTTTCGTTAATTGTTTTATTTCGTCCCATTTGTTCATTATAATTCTTATAGCTAACGTTGTTGGTATGTTGGTGAACAGAGAAATAACATCGAATGAGACAAGTACATCAGTATCACACACATCTATACCCTCTAATCTATGTTTAAGTTCGAATGAATTTTTGACGTTGTGTTTTTCGGAGATTAGTGGTTTCAATATTTCACCAACGTATTTGGACAAATTGTAACAAGGGACCATGACTGACGACGAAACGGGACGTAAAGGTATTTGGGGTTTGTGTACTTTAGGCAAACCATAAAGTCTGGGTGCGACGGCAGCTGTGCTAGTGAGTAATAACTTTTCTCTTCTTGTTATATGTTGCCCTTTGTATAGATCTTCTATTATTTTGTTGTTTTTCCTTTGCAGGGTATTTGTTGGGTCACTTCTTATTGTTTTGTATGTGTTTTTGTCAGCAAGTATGTTATTTATTTTGTCTATGTACTCCGATTCGTACATTGCAACGGTTTTATTCCCTTTATCTGCATCTGTAATGATTATGTCTTTGTGGGATTTCATAAACGCCTTAGCATTGTTAAATGCTGCTATAATAAATTTTTCCATTGCGTTATGTCTGATGCTTCGCTTAAAAGTTGTGATTCTGTTGCTGAGCTTGTTTCTTGCTATTTCTTTTTCCCTGTCGTCTTTGATGTCTGTAATTATTTGTTCCATTTCCGCTATGGTGTGTATAGATGAGAAATTTCTTTTTGTTGTGGGTAGTGAAAACTTTTTTCCGAGCGATAGTATCCATCTGACTTCGTCTGGGAATTCGATGTTCGTTTTGTTGATGAACCAATTGTTGTTTTTGTTTAAACCCAGCTTTTTCATTTGTTCCTGTTTAAGTCTCTCTATTTTGGAATTAAGAGTTGCTTGTTTTTCTCTGGCTGTTTTTAGACTTTGGACCTTCTGTGTCTCTGTGAATTCGTCAAGTTCTGCGTTGTTCAAGAATGCTTTGAGTTGTTGTAATGTGTGGTAAATTGTATCTTTGGTTATTTTGATATTGATGTTGGTCTGTGTTATTTCTATGTGGACTATTTTGGACTTTTGTCTCAAAGACAATAATTATTTTATGTGCAATAACAAATTATACAATCAGACATTCGGAATGCCAATGGGAAATCCCCTCTCCCCCACCATTGCGGACATAATTATGGACGACCTACTTGACCACACGATAGCTGAGCTGAAACAAAAGTGCAATATTGAAATTAAATTTATTAACAAATATGTGGACGACATTCTTGCAATAACAAAACACAGTGACGTGAATATTATTCTAGAGAGACTCAACAACTACCACAATAAACTTCGATTTACAATGGAAATAGAAGAAGAAGAGAGCATTCCCTTTCTTGACGTCCGTTTGCACAGGAAAAACAACCAAATAATTTTCGACTGGTATTCTAAACCTACTTCTTCTGGGCGCCTAATCAATTACTTCTCTTCACAACCGATGAAATATAAAATAAATACAGCAAAGAACCTAATAAGAAAAATTTTAACCATAAGCCACCAACAATTTCACGACGACAACATAGAGAAAATACACGAAATCTTAAAAAGCAACAATTACCCAGACCATTTGATACGAGAGCTGATCATACAGGAAAAAATTAAAACAAAATACCAAACGAATAAAACACAAAATAAAGCAACAAATAATGAGATAAAGAAGTACTACAGTGTTACATATATTCCAAAACTCAGTGAGAAATTTGACAACAAAACCTTAAAACAACAAAACATAACACTTGCCTACAAATCGAACGAAACCCTAGCAACAATATACACAAGAACAAAAAGCCCAGTAGACACGCAACAACAAAACAACGTGGTTTACGAAATAAAATGCAATGGAAGTGAGAAAGAAAAGTGCAATAAGATATATATAGGAACAACAAAGAGAGCATTGGGAGTACGATTAAGCGAACACGAAGCGGCCATAAACAAACAAAAAAACAGCACTGCACTGGCTCAGCATATACTAAGCAGCGGACACTCAGCTGACTTCAAAAATGCGAAAATAATAGACAAAGAAAAAAGAGAAACAAAAAGGTACACATTGGAGAGCTTACGTATATTACAAAGAAGGGAGAATGCGATGAACAAAAAAGAAGACACGGACAATATAGCAGCAGCCTACTTGTTATGTATACAATAGTTTAATTAGTCTTGACGAAACTACCACGATAAGTGGTAATGATAATGTGTTTATATGTTCATATATGTATAAATGTGTATATGTTAAGGTTTATATGTTTTCAGTGTGAAAAATTCTTTAAAAAAAGTTTAAATCAAATTTAAACAGTAAGTTTTAATTTGTACATTTTCGTTTTAAATTCCTTTGTTCACAAAAATTTTATTATATATTTTTGTTGTTTCTTCTTTTATTAATGTGTATAATTTTGTTTATTGTTTTTGTCAAAAATAGAGAAATAAATGCCCCTGAAGATGCTGACATTGATCAGCGAAACGTTGGGAAGCAGGTGAAATAATTATTTTTATTATTTGCACCTAAATTCAAAATAGACCGGATTAGCCTACACGTAAAGTAACACAAAATATAAACATTTAGCTGGTCGAAAACATTTAATAATAATAAATAATATATTATGCATAAAAATAGCATAACATAATAATAAAACGATGCAACTATTGTGACCTGGTGTAATTTCTTTTTCTTCCTCGATGGTAACATCGCCAGCAGAAGAGGGTAGCTGTTCGCCACCGAACCATTTAAATACATAATCAGCAAGAATAAAATAATACTTTTCTAAAGCGAAATTTTACGATGAATATTATCCCCATTTTTTGTGGCAGACCCAGATTTTGAGATATCAGTTGAAATGTAGAAAAAGCCACATAAGTATGCTATACTTTGCTCACATAAGCCTCATAAAAAAAATTTATTAGACATCCTAGCGATTTGACATATAAGGACAGCTGGTAAAAGCAGTTCCAACAAATATTTTGTACCTTCATACTCAAAATTGGTCAAGTAGTTTGGTTACAATGGCAAAAAATCGAATTTTTGTATAGAAATTTCAGATTCGACTATCCTAAAATCATAAAAGCTGTATAGGAGAGAAAAATTTAGCCCCCGTACCCTATAGATAATTTAATTTTCAGATAGATAATTTGAATTTGAAAAGGATATTTTATAGACGAAATCTTGGTTAGGTGACCCAACTATGTGAAAACGAGTTCATAGCTCAAAATTACATTAGAGCGATATGTAGAGCTCCAGCAGACTAAAATAATGACATATCGATTTTACAAATCCGGTGTCAAATAAAAAAGTTGCAAAAAAAAAATATTTCCACGGTATTTCGCGGCATAAAAAAAATTGACCCGAAACCCTCTCAACATAAGCTTCATATATGTGATGACTTTTACAACGGTGAGCGTTCTCACGGAGAAATAAAAAAGAAAAACATGGGATTGCGATACTAAAGCCATTGGAATGTCAGGGAAATTGAATGATGAGCCATTTTTGCTAGCACCTTCGAGGAGAACAAAATGTACCAAAACGTCGAAAACTATCAACATTTAAACACTTTTAATATACATAAAAATAAAAAAAGGAGGAGAGTACAAGATTGTGATAAAAAAAATACATAGGTTTGTTCATTAAATCCTTTATAGCATTGTAATTTTTCTGCGGATTATAATCCGGAAAGTGCCAAAATGTTCACTAAGAAACAGGCTGTTGACTCAAAGTGTGAAACCAGGAGGATATTTAATATTTCTTAAAAAAAATCACAAAAAAGTGTATGAATGTCGAAAAAAAAACTGAAAATTTTCATTAAAAAACATATTTTGATCGTTATAACTCCGTCAATTTAACGTCGATTTTAATTATTTTGGCTTTGTTGGAAAGGGTATTTCATCCTCTCAAAACAAAATTAAATAACGTAAAAATCGAGACGGTAATGGCAGAGATATTGACTAATTAGTAATCCTATTTTTTTTCTTATCTCAAAAACTGAAATTTCAAAATATCTCGAAAACTGTTCTACTTTTGAACCATCTGATTACATATTTGGAATCAGCGGAAAATTCTACATAGGAATCATGTATCAAATGTCATAAACCGATTTGAATTAATTTTTGCGTGTCTATTAACACAAGTTATAAAACCAGGTTTCGTCATAATATCTAAATTATTTGTCGAGTTATGGGCTCCGAAATCTCGTAGATTCCTTTGTCTTAAAAGAGGCGGTGCCACGACCATTTTTCAAAATTTTTATATTTTTTGTTTCCGGTCTATTGTGGAACTCATGCCACAAAATTTCAATGAATTATCTTTATATTTGACATAGATATCGCTTAAAAATTTTTTATTAGGCCACTTTATTATACCCATATATAAAAGTGGGCGTGGTCGTCAACCGATTTCGCTAAAATTTTGAACATGTATTATCACAAGTAATAAAAGTGTACACACCAAGTTTCGTCACAATATCTCAATTATTTGTCGAGTTATGGGCTCAGAAATCTCGTATATTCCTGCTTCTAAAAAGAGTCGGTGCCACGCCCATTTTCCAAAATTTTTGTGTTTTTAGTTTTATGTCCGCAGTTGGACTCCTGCCATAAAATTTCAATGATATATCTTTATATTTGACAGAGATATAGCTTAAAATGTTTTTATTGGGCCACTTTATAATACCCATATATAAAAGTGGGCGTGGTCGTCAACCGATTTTGGCAATTTTTAGTCCAAACATTTGCCTAAGTAAGTATATCACGCATATCAAATTTCATCCATATATCTTCAACGGTTTCTGATTTATGACTCATAAAACTTTCAATGTTTGTCCCTTAATAAGTGGGCGTGGCACCGCCCATTTTCCAAAATTTTTGTGTTTTCTGTTTTATGTCCATAGTTGAACTCATTCGACAATATTTCAGTGATATATCTTTATATTTGACAGAGATATAGCTTAAAATGTTTTTATTAGGTCACTTTATAATACACATATATAAAAGTGGGTGTGGCCGTCAACCGATTTTAACAAAAAATTGCAAACTATGCAGAGGAAAAAGAAAATATTGAACATTAAAAACTTTTAGAAACAAAAATGCAATCCACTTTTAACTTACCTGCGAACTAAAAATATAAATGGAAAAACCATTATCACGCACTGCCAATGATGCTAAACTCCCATCATTGCCACGGCACAAATTTTCTTTTTGTTAAAAAAAAAATTAATATTAGTTTGTGTTTTGCACGAACAGCAGAACTTCAAAGGTTGAAAAAATTGTGTATATTTATGTTCTTTTTAACACTTTTTTAGATTATATTGACACTATCATCGTGTTGAATAAACCAAAATTCCAGATGACGTTTATGTTTGAACATTGTTTCGTGTTATATCAACCAACTTTTATTGTTAATTGTGGTTCTTGTTGTTTTAACATTTTTTTCATGTATTAACACTAAAATTGGGACGTCATTTTTCTAACATTTTTTTTAGTTTATATTGACACTATCATCATGTTAAATAAACCAAATTCCAAATGACTTTAGGAATAAAATTTTATATTTGAATCATTAAATTAAATTAAAATTTCTTCATGTTGTACCAACAATAAAATTTGGTTGAATTTACCAAATTTTCAGATGACAGTTACAAAGCCAAAATCATGTTTCAAACATCGTGTAATTTGAAAAAATTGTTGCTGTTCTATGTGTAAATATCGATCGTGTTAATTTTACATGAATCGTGTTGATGATTTTTTTTCTGAGTGTACATACATACATGTTTACATTCATAGAATTCGCAAAAATTTCGATATTCTTCCATTGCTTCGCTTCTCAAATGCAAAAAGAGGAATTTTCACAGAAAAATTCTATCGGCTTAAATATTTTTGAATAAAAATATTTTCATCAGGCGTTTGAAAGCTTTTGTCACACACACTACGTTTTTTTTTGGATATTCCTGCATGACAAAGCAACTAACTTAAAAGGGGTTTCTTGCTGTTTGATACAAATTGATTATTTTTTTTTTAATTGTCTCAAAATAGCCAGTTAAAAGTCAACTACTTTTAGGAATTGATTTTTTTCTTTCTGCAGGGTATATTTCTGCACACATACTTATCTACATATTTAACTTTTTTTTAATTTGAAAGGTTACTTATATAAAAATTATACATAACAAGTAATAAAAAATAATAAAACACATAAACAATATATTATAAAATTTAAAAAATTGAAAAATTTTATGAAAATGTCACTTAATAATTTATTTTATTTTCTACGAATGAAGTCGTATATATTTACTTACGTGTGGACTTCATTTCACATGCTACGTCCACAGCTTATCCAAGACAAAGCTATTGTGGTGATTTGGATTTTTTTGATCAAACAAAGGTTGTCATTTAAAAATTGCACCGATGAAACTTTCTGTGTCCATAATGAATATCGCTAATCGACTAAAGAAAATCAATGAATTAATTTTCTTCGCTCTTATACTTTGATATTCGCTTATATCACAGCTCCGACATAAACAGAAGTACAGAACTCCCATTTACAATTTTCGTTGCTCTATTGCTTTCTTTCTTCTATTGCTCCGACATAAACACTACAAGCGTTTCCCATAAGGTATTTTCTCTGCTTTGATAATAGCGCTAATGTGGTGAATTTCTTTAGTCACCCACAGCTCCGACAAAAACATAAGTACAGAACTCCCATTTACAATTTTCATTGCTCTATTGCTCTCTTCTATTGCTCCGACAAACACTATACGTGATTTCCGTAAGGTATTTTCTTTGCTATTATCTGTGGTGAGTTTAGCGCTTATCGCAGCTCCGACATAAACAGAAGTACAGAACTCCCGTTTACAATTTCCTTCGCTATCTTTCTTTCTTTCTTCTATTGCTCCGCCATAAACGCACCCTAACATCGAGTGATTATCACTCGCTGTTCAAGTTCTAAGTGAACAGTTAACGCCTTGCATTCATGTCTGGTTTGTCGTGTTATTGCTAGTCGTGTTAATGTATGCGACGAATGAATTGAGTTCGGCGCCAGCGAATAACAATAACACACAATATCGTCTTTCTGTTTGCAGTCTATTTATTCGCACACATCAGTTTTGTCCGTTTACGGATATTTTTTGATGTTTTTCAAAAACTTTTAAACACTAACACTTTTTCGCTGTTTTTTTACGCCAAATCTCCAACAGAAGAGAGACAACTGAGAGAGAAAACTGACATTTCATTTTGTGAGAAGCTGTTGAATTCTGTTGGACAAATTTTTGCCAACAGCAATTTTCCAACAGGAAAACAGCTGATCAAACAACAGCTGACTGGAATTTTTGCAAGTAACAAGATTTGCAAAATATACAAATCAATTATAAAATTGGAAAAATACACTAAATAGGTAACAAATATGGATAAATTAAATATGCAAAATAAGTTACATACTTTTTGCGAAGTATTTATATGCATATTATGTACCTTAGTAAATTGTAATCTCCTTTGCCGGAATATATATTAACGAGGCCGCTGTGGTGCAGTGGGGAGTGTTGTAACCACTGTGGTGTGGCGGGCAGTGGCTAGTCTGCCCTACCAGAGGTCGTGGGTTGGATCCCCAGCCTGGATAGAGGGAAATTTTGTATATAATGAACCACGATCCGATAACAATTAATTTTCCAGAGGGTAGAGGTGGTCTCACAGATCACAAAAAAAAAAGTACCACCCGCCGGACGCTTATAGTTCAGGAGATATTCCTTGTTAAATTAATGTATGTATGTGTAGAACATCTTTCTGCTTTGGCGGCCTTCGGTCGCGCTTCAATAAAATTACCCTCAGCCGGCAGAATTCTCTTTCTGGATTAATATCCATGGACCAATCCACAGTTGTTTTGTATAGAACACCTTTTGCGTTGGCGGCCTTCAGCTGCGCTTTACAAAAATAACCCTCAGCCGGGAGAATTATATTGCTGGAGAACTTTAATATTATAATTTAATAATAGTTGAAAGTTTTAAGATAAGATGAATTATCATCTACAAAATATTTCCTGAAAGTTTTACCAAAGAGCGTATATGGATAAGAGGCTGCAGTCTGAAAAACTTCACATTAGATGTCACATTTCGCGCGAGATGGGACCCGCGAAGTGTGACATCTAGTGTGAAGTTTCACTACTGCACCCTCTTATCCATATACGCTCTTTGAGAATCTTCACACTAGATGTCACATTTAGCGGGTCCCATCTCGCGCGAAATGTGACATCTAGTGTGAAGTTTTTTAGACTGCAGCCTCTTATCCATATACGCTCTTTGGTTTTACTGAAACATTCCCAGTAGTTTGTAAATAAATGAAATTGGTTTATTATACACAAGCTGAGCCTGGATAGACAACAAATTCTAACTAAAACCCAATTATTCGGATTTTAAAAATAGCGGCCACTCTAGGCAGTAGAGAGTAGTTCTGCAGTGGGTCGGCTTCAGTATAATGCGCCCGCCGTATTTATTTTCAAACCACCGGAACTTTCGGGAAATGTTCTATGTATGTTAATTTTACTAATTGTACCACTCCCGATCGCTCCGCAGATATAATTCGAGAAAGGAAATTTTTTTGCTGGCTGGGGCTATTTTTTTTAAAGCGCGGCCAAATGCCGCCAACGCAAAAGTTTTTTGTACTCAAAAGTACTGTGGATCGGTCCATAGAAGGTTATTTTTTTAAAGCATGGCCAGGGCCGGGTGCATTAAATTGAAATCTCTTCTGCGGAGCAGCAGACGCGAAGACATACTGCGGTGGAAAACACTATGGACATGGGTACAAAGAAAAGCAATTGTTAGTGTGATCATTATTACAATGAAATCCTATTTATCAGATAGTAACAGCGAACCGAGCGGGTTAGGGGTCTAGAATATACCCGTTGTAAGGAATGCCTGTCGTAAGACGCGACTAAAATCCACCGGCCTAGAAGGTTGATTATGGCCAAAAAAAAATCGTTCGCACGACAGTCGGACTAGTGTCAGAAGGGACTAGTGCCCGAGCGTACCGGATTTATCCGGCAAAGGACTGTCACATAATAAAAAAATTTTAAGCGATATCTATGTCAAATATAAAGATAATTCATTGAAATTTTGTGGCATGAGTTCCACAATAGACCGGAAACAAAAAATATAAAAATTTTGAAAAATGGTCGTGGCACCGCCTCTTTTAAGACAAAGGAATCTACGAGATTTCGGAGCCCATAACTCGACAAATAATTTAGATATTATGACGAAACCTGGTTTTATAACTTGTGTTAATAGACACGCAAAAATTAATTCAAATCGGTTTATGACATTTGATACATGATTCCTATGTAGAATTTTCCGCTGATTCCAAATATGTAATCAGATGGTTCAAAAGTAGAACAGTTTTCGAGATATTTTGAAATTTCAGTTTTTGAGATAAGAAAAAAAATAGGATTACTAATTAGTCAATATCTCTGCCATTACCGTCTCGATTTTTACGTTATTTAATTTTGTTTTGAGAGGATGAAATACCCTTTCCAACAAAGCCAAAATAATTAAAATCGACGTTAAATTGACGGAGTTATAACGATCAAAATATGTTTTTTAATGAAAATTTTCAGTTTTTTTTTCGACATTCATACACTTTTTTGTGATTTTTTTTAAGAAATATTAAATATCCTCCTGGTTTCACACTTTGAGTCAACAGCCTGTTTCTTAGTGAACATTTTGGCACTTTCCGGATTATAATCCGCAGAAAAATTACAATGCTATAAAGGATTTAATGAACAAACCTATGTATTTTTTTTATCACAATCTTGTACTCTCCTCCTTTTTTTATTTTTATGTATATTAAAAGTGTTTAAATGTTGATAGTTTTCGACGTTTTGGTACATTTTGTTCTCCTCGAAGGTGCTAGCAAAAATGGCTCATCATTCAATTTCCCTGACATTCCAATGGCTTTAGTATCGCAATCCCATGTTTTTCTTTTTTATTTCTCCGTGAGAACGCTCACCGTTGTAAAAGTCATCACATATATGAAGCTTATGTTGAGAGGGTTTCGGGTCAATTTTTTTTATGCCGCGAAATACCGTGGAAATATTTTTTTTTTGCAACTTTTTTATTTGACACCGGATTTGTAAAATCGATATGTCATTATTTTAGTCTGCTGGAGCTCTACATATCGCTCTAATGTAATTTTGAGCTATGAACTCGTTTTCACATAGTTGGGTCACCTCACCAAGATTTCGTCTATAAAATATCCTTTTCAAATTCAAATTATCTATCTGAAAATTAAATTATCTATAGGGTACGGGGGCTAAATTTTTCTCTCCTATACAGCTTTTATGATTTTAGGACAGTCGAATCTGAAATTTCTATACAAAAATTCGATTTTTTGCCATTGTACCCAAACTACTTGACCAATTTTGAGTATGAAGGTACAAAATATTTGTTGGAACTGCTTTTACCAGCTGTCCTTATATGTCAAATCGCTAGGATGTCTAATAAATTTTTTTTATGAGGCTTATGTGAGCAAAGTATAGCATACTTATGTGGCTTTTTCTACATTTCAACTGATATCTCAAAATCTGGGTCTGCCACAAAAAATGGGGATAATATTCATCGTAAAATTTCGCTTTAGAAAAGTATTATTTTATTCTTGCTGATTATGTATTTAAATGGTTCGGTGGCGAACAGCTACCCTCTTCTGCTGGCGATGTTACCATCGAGGAAGAAAAAGAAATTACACCAGGTCACAATAGTTGCATCGTTTTATTATTATGTTATGCTATTTTTATGCATAATATATTATTTATTATGTTTTCCTACAGATGAGGACGAACGCATGGCTCGGATTCCGATGATCGACATGGAGTTCAGCGACCAAGAAAGCGAACCAGGATTTGAGGGCGATTATAAGGAATATTTGGAATAACATTGTATTTTTTTTACATAATCCGGCAAAGGACTGTCACATCCCCTACACTCCCCAAAACCTTCGGGGAGTGTCTTGGTGGCTACAACAACAACAACATGAAGTTAATTGTATTGCAGATACATACATATGTGCATATATCCCCACTGTTTTTAGGCAGAATTGTATCTCCATTAGCATTTATATAGAACAAACAATGCCGATTTATTGTAAAAGAGAGTTCCGGATGCATTTTCGAATTTCAAAAAACCTTTTTGCGAGCCTATGCGAATGACTTTAGATTGAGCAGCTTATCGCGAGGTGACAAAAGACTATCTGACCAAAAAGAAACCCAAAACGAATCAAAAGAAATTAAATAAGAAAAAACCATGTTTTATTTTATTCTTTTTATGTTATATGTACACATATACATATTTAACAGCAAGAATTTCCACCAATTTTATTATCATTTTAATTTTAATCCTTTTTATCCTTTGAATTTGGGGCTTGTGAATGTAAATAAAAATCAGCTGTTTGCCAAAGCTGTTGAACTCTGAAAATTTTGTGTTCGTTTACCTCTTACGATATTTTTCTCTTGTGAGAGGAAAGATTACATTTTTCTTCAACACCTGGCTGTTGGAGGCTGCTGAGTAAATGCTGTTGGAGAAAGTAAGCGAACAAAGCTATCGTCGCCGCTGAACACGAGTTAAGAGAACGATGAATGAATTTTGCTGTGCATTCATAGCGTATGTTAACTCTTGCAACCCTTTAGTATATATCAGCGTTGCGTAGCCTCTTGACCACGGACAGACCAGCTGTTTGCGATTCACACGTATACACACCGATTGTCACTACTACAGACAAATAAAGAGCGTAAAACGAGCGCTTACGATGGGACCAGGCGATCATCGCTTAGCAAAAATAATTAATTTGCTTTCGACTGTCGTGAAAGCAAGTGGTCGTTGCTTGAAATTCTTTTGATTTATTTGCAGAAGCCAGACAACAAACAAAACTATGAAGAGTTTGCATATAACATACGTATGTATTTGTATACGTACGTTGTTTCATAATTTCGCAAAGCGTGCGCGGCATGACCCTGCTTGCTCAACATCTGATTATTGTTTGTCGTTTTCCACTTTGGCCTACAGTAGGCGCACCAATACACACTAATTTTCGGAGATTGTTTGAATGTGTTTGTGTGCCCATCTCTGGTATATATGCATATATCTGTGGCAGTACTCGCTTAACAAAAAAATATGATTTTGGGATAAACTACTTTTTATATTAACACGCTTTTATTGCTTCACCTGTATGTATGTATGTATGTAACTTCATCCCATCCTAAAAGTTGCAACGTTTAACTCAATTATTATTTTTTTAAAACATTCACTTTACTTTTATTGTGTTCTCTCCTCTATTATTTCTATTCACTTCCGGATTCGAAATGTGACATCAACATGGGATTCAACCCAACGACATCATATAGTGGGACATGCTACATTATATTCCATGCTTCATTGAGGCTTTTAAGTTACCTCTCTTCAAAATAGCCTCTATGAATTTCATTCAATTCACTCCCGTATGCAAGCCAATAAGTAACAAGCTTTCTGTTTTGTTGCTGTATTTGCAAAGAAAAAAACAACATGTACATACATATGTACGTATGCGAAGCAAGAACTGGTTTTGTGTTTTCGTTTGTTCAAATTCTATTTATAGGCTATAAATTATAGCACTCATAGCACGGTTGCCGAACTTGGTAATTACCAAAATGGTACCCTGACATAATCCCAAGGGGCATAATCCCAAATATTTTATTTGGGATTATGTCACTCCCCCTAGGGTGACATAATCCCAACTTTTTTACTTGGGCTTATGTCACCCTAGGCGTAGTGACATAATCCCAATTGGGATGTCATTTTCAAGCCCAAAAAACATTTCAGATTTTTTCTAAGATTTTATTACATTAAGCAAAAAAATTAAAGCTGACAAGAAAGTTAATGTTGTTATACAATAATTTTCAATTTTCAATTTCAATTTATTAGGTCTATGATTACAAAAAATCTTACAGACTAGATACAATTTTAGATACAAGTTTTATTTTATTTTTATTTTTTTTTTAATATTAAGTGAACACATAAATGTACAAAAATATGCATATACATTTTTTGCAAACAATAAAATACAAAATTAGAGTCACTCAGTAGGGAGTGATATACCCAGTAAGGGGCGAGTGTGCCTTAAAGGACACTAATGGCCAGTAAGGACCCAGTCAAAAATTAAATTTGACACTATTTTAATACATTTTGGGCCAGAAAGGACCCAGTCAAAAATTAATATTGACGCTGTTTTAATAATTTTTGTTAATGTGTACGTATATAATGAATAATTTTTGTCATCAAAATTCAAAGACCCGAGTCACTGATAGAATGAAGATATCTTGGAGATAAATTGAGATCGAGGCATGGCGAAGTCAAGATCTAATTTTTGATATATTCTATTCATCTCACTAGCGATTCTCGATATAGGTACATAATTAAAATAATTTGACTTCACTACATCAACATGAAGAGGGTAGGAAAAACGTAACATCCTAGAAGGTACATTAATATAGATCTTCTCAAGAAGTGGCGGACAGTCAATTGAGCCATTAATGACATCAAAGAAGAACATTAAGGACTGGATCATGCGTCTATTAGCAAGGGATTTTAAATTGATGAGAAGACAGCGTGAATGATAAGATGGGAAGGGGTCAGCAAACCTAAGAGGCAGAAGGGCAAAACGAGTAAAATTACGTTGCACACGCTCTATTCTATCAGAATGTGTAGAATAATAAGGGTTCCAGATTATTGAGGCGTACTCCAACTTAGAGCGAACTAGGCAAGCAAACAGCGATTTCCTTGTGTAAGGGTCTTTAAAATCCTTGGCATAGCGCTTCAGAAATGCAAGATTAGAGTAAGCTTTAGGCACAATGCAGTTCACATGACTTATAATACATTGAGTATATGTATAAGATGAAATATGTATGTACTTAAATACACATGTTCTCAAAAAATTACTTTAAAACTAAAAAATTACATTAAAATTAAATATATTTACATATATACAGACTTTTTAACACGCTTTTATTAGTTTCACCTGTATGTATGTATGTATGTATGTATGTATGTATGTATGTAACTTCATCCCATCCTAAAAGTTGTAAACATTTAACTAAATTAACTAAATTATTATATCTTTCAAACATTAACTTTTTTGTGTTCTCTTTATTATTTCTATTCTCCTCCGGATTCGAAACATGACATAACAGCCCAACGGCATCATATAGTAGGACATTCAACATTATATTTTATGCTTCATTGCGGCTTTTATGTTACCTTTCTTCAAAATAGCCTCAATGAATTTCAATTCACTCCCGTATACAGGCCAATAAGTAACAAGCTTGCAGGGTACGGAAAAACTCACTCACGAACGCTCAAAAATACATTCTACTCAAATCACAAACAAATGTTCAAAGAAAAACGTACAACCACTCAAGTAGCGAGCGAACTAACGCACAACAGCCAGCGATCGCTCATAGCGATGGCGATAAACTCAATGCATAAATTCACTCAAAAAAAAAATGAAGCTTGTAGCTTTCTGGTTTGGGTTTGTTGTATTTGCAATGAAATCAGCCGCATGTACAATGTACATACATACGTATGCAGAGCAAGAACTGGTTTTGTGTTTTGTGTAACAACATTCTGTTTTGTCATTGTTGTGTTTGCAATAAAAACAATCGCATGTACATACATATGTATGCAAAGCAAGAACTGGTTTTGTTTGTAATTCATTTAATAGTAAGTTCTGAATCAACGAAAAGGAACCCTAATTACATTTTTATACAATGTTTTGTAAACGTGAGGTGAAAAAAATTTCTCTAAAAAAAAAAAAATAAAAAAAAAAAAATGCGCCACTCGGGACTCGAACCTGAGCTCCTTGGTCCGTAGGCAGCATACCTCACCATTACGCTACAAACGTATTCGGAGCTTTATTGTCTAATTTCGAATTTATTCAATCAGGTTTCTTTTTTTTTTGTTCTTTTCAAATGCTTCACCTCAACTTCTCTTCACTTTCTGATTGTGAAATATAACAAACAAATATAACGAACACCACATCCCATCAGACTTCTTTTTACTTTTATTCTTGCGTCCGCATAAAACATCCTGTAATGAAAAATTCCACTAAAAATTCAAAAATAAATAATAGCTTAAAAAACTAAAAAACACGCTTTAATCTTAAAAATCGTACTAAAAATTGAGAAATAATTTAATTAGAAACAAAATGATGAACGAAAATATAAGTATTTAAGGAAAAGCGTGGGGCTGCTCAATAATATTTGAACATGAAAATATTCGATTCGTACAACTAGTACAAAAATATACCTAGTTGCGAAATTAAAGAGTACGATATATGAAATCTCAAAAAAGTCAAAATAAAATTATTAGTAAAAAAACACCGATTTTAAATATTTTTTGACATACTGAGCACCCCACGCTTTTCCTTAAATACTTATATTTTCGTTCATCATTTTGTTTCTAATTCAATTATTTCTCAATTTTTAGTACGATTTTTAAGATTAAAGCGTGTTTTTTAGTTTTTTAAGCTATTATTTATTTCAATAAAACGATAGGTATATAAATATTTGTGTACATTGTATATATGTCTATAAAAAGATGAAAATTTGGAAGAAAAAATCGCGCGATTTTGATTCCAAATTTTCGCCTGCGGCGCTTTTTTTCTAATAGATCGATAGGTACATACATATGTCTATAAAAGGATGAAAATTTGGAAGAAAAAATCGCGCCTATTTTTGATTCCAAATTTTCCCCTGCGGCGCTTTTTTTTCTAATAGATCGATAGGTATATACATATGTCTATAAAAAGATGAAAATTTGGAAGAAAAAATCACGCGATTTTTTATTCCAAATTTTCGCCTGCGGCGCTTTTTTTTAATAGATGGATAGGTATATACATATGAGGCATCCCATATGAAAAGATAGGTCGACCTCTCCGATTTCCTTCAAATTCGGAATACATGTAGTATTTGACGTCTAGAATTGTGTGTCAAAAAAATTTTTTTTAAATTTTCAATATTTTGGATTTTATTGACATTTGAAAAATTTTGACAGCTTTTTTTTGAGTTAAAATATCTTTTAAACTATTAACTTTAGAAAAAAATCTTATACTACAAAAAGTTGTCAAAATTATTGAAATTTATAAAAAAAATAAAATTTTTTCAAAATTTTTAAAAATACTATGATTTAAAAAAAAATATTTTTTTTTTCAGTGTAAAGTCATGAAGGATAGCACCGATTTTCTTTAAAAAAATCTCAAATAAACTTCAAATTATCCTTAAACTACCCTCCAAATTTGAAAGAGGGGTTTTTTTTGTTTTCGAGAAAAAAATTTTTGAAAATTTTATGTTGATTAAATCTATGATTTTTACACACTGTAAGTTTGTGATAGAACAACTGTTGGACTCCATAACACTCCGAAATGGCATAAATATTATGAAGGGATAGTTTTGTCTTAAATTAGATTATAAATATATTATATTACTTTAAAAATGTTACAATCGCTCAAAAACGATTGGTGTTGTGCAATCTAAAAGAAGCTTATGTCGAATTTAAGCATATGTATCCTGATTTAAAGGTGGGATCCAGTAAATTTGCTGAATTGCGTCCTAGGGAATGTATTTTAGCAGATGCTGCTGGAACTCACACAGTGTGTGTTTGTAAAATTCATCAGAATTTCAAATTAACGATGGATGCTTTAAAAGTTATATCAAACCAAATTTCTATTGAAACATATGAAGATGTCTTACGTGAGATGACTTCTGAGAAATTCGAACCTAATTGTCAACTTAGAAAGTGTAAACTTTGTCCAGGTTTTGAAGGAATAAGCATTGAACTTGAAAAAGCATTCGAAGAAAATAATATAAAAAGTTTAGAATTTTTACAATGGACCAGTACAGACCGTTCTTCTATAGAAACAGTGAATAGAGATTCTCATACGTTTATTGAAATGCTGAAATCCGATGCATCAGTTCTTTTAACGCACAATTTAATAGCCAAGAGCCAAAACAAATTCTTCAAATCACTGAAACTTCAATTGAAGGAAGGCGAATTTATAGTGGTAGGTGATTTTTCTGAAAATTACACGTTTTTGGTGCAGAACGCCATTCAGGACTACCACTGGAATAGCAATCAGGTTACAGTTCACCCCTTTGTTATTTATCGCGCAGAAAAAGATGAAAATGAGAGCTTAAAATTTGAGAGCTTTGTACTCATCTCAGAGTGCAATATACATGATACCACTGCTGTTTATTTATTTCAGAAGAAAATGCTTATATCAAAGGCTTTTATCAAAATATAATAATGTTAAAAAAATTTATTACTTCTCAGATGGCGCAGTTTCGCAATATAAAAATAAATACAATTTTATCAATTTGATGTATCACTTTCAAGACTTTAATATAAAAGCGGAATGGCATTTTTTTGCTACATCGCATGGTAAAAACTCTTGTGATGGAATTGGTGGCACGGTAAAAAGATTTGTTCGACGAGAAAGTTTACGCCGTCCTGACTCCACGCCAATTACTACACCAATTGAATTTTTTAATACTGTCAAAAATGAATTTAAAACAATACAGTTTGATTTCTGTTCCAAAAATGATTATCAAAAAGAAAAAGATTTCTTAAAGAATCGTTTTGCTAAAGCTATTCGAATCAATGGCACACGGTCATTCCATAGCTTTATACCTTTTTCAAAAAACGAAATTAAATGTAAAGTTGTATCTGCTTGTGATGAGAGCGATTGTAAAATTTTTAAAGTAATATAATATATTTATAATCTAATTTAAAAGACAAAACTATACTTTCATAATATTTATGCCATTTCAGTGTTATAGAGTCCAACCGTTGTTCTATCACAAACTTACAGTGCGTACAAATCATAGATTTAATCAACATAAAATTTTAAAGTAATCACCTACTACTATAAATTCGCCTTCCTTCAATTGAAGTTTCAGTGATTTGAAGAATTTTTTTGGCTCTTGGCTATAAAATTGTGTGTTAAAAAGTACTGATGCATCGGGTTTTAGCATTTCAATAAAAGTATGAGTATCTTGATTCACTTTTTCTATAGAAGAACGGTCTGTACTGGTCCATTGTAAAAATTCTAAACTTTTTATATTTTCTTCAAACGCTTTTTCAAGTTCAATAATTATTCCTTCAAAACCTGGACAAAGTTTACACTTTCTAAGTTGACAATTATGTTCGAATTTCTCACAAGTCATCTCACGTAAGTCATCTTCATATGTTTCAATAGAAATTTGGTTTGATATAACTTTTAAAGCATCCATCATTAATTTGAAATTCTGATGAATTTTACATACACACACTGTGTGAGTTCCAGCAGCATCTGCTAAAATACATTCCCTAGGACGCAATTCAGCAAATTTACTGAATCCCACTTTTAAATCAGGATACATATTCTTAAATTCGACATAAGCTTCTTTTAGATTGCACAAGACCAATCGTTTTTGAATTTTTGACTTTTTTCCATCCGTTTGTCTTATAGATACGCAATCGTTCTGTCCAGGCATAAGTCGACTAATATCCTCTGATCTATAGAAATGTTGTACTATCGAAATATCATTTTCCGAGATTTTCCGTCCTGATATTTTTTGAGTTGGGTGGGAACCAAACCCAAATTTATTTTGAGTTTCTTTCGCATGAGAAGCTAACCTATAACTTATATTAAATTCTTTTTGGAGTCTGTATGCTGTCCAACTTGGTGGAGTAACTGTCAACCAAAAAATCTTGTCTGAATAATTCGAAACGGTTTGAAACTGTTTTTTTTATAGATGATAACATTTCTAAACCGTCATCTCCTTCTGCAAAACCTTCACCCTCTTCATCAGAACATATATTTGGCGATGGACTTCCTTCGGAATATGCTTTTAGATTGGAAAATTTAGTTTCATTCAATGGACTTTTAACAATACTATTACTAACCTTTTTAGATGGTACAGTATCTTTTAGAATGTTAATCTTGCAGGAAAAGCAGACATACTCCCCCAAATTGGGTAGCTTTTTTAATAGTGCTGGCGGAGATTTACCTACATTTTTTTTAACCCAGTTGTGATTAGGCAAATCAAATGGGTTACAACAAAATTTTTTGTTTGGCATTTTTGGGAATCGGAATATATATGTATGTGCGATAGTTTGTAACGAAATACAGCGAAAAGCGTTGGAGAAGACCTTTTCTTATCTGAATCAAATAGCAATTGAATTTGAAATCCAAAAAAATTTCATGAGAAAGGTAAGAAATAATAAAAAGTGTACAAAATCAATGACTACTGCGATAGAATAAAAAAAAAAAATGAGATTAGGTTATAACCACCGCTATGTTCCAGCAGATGGCGCGCGTGGATTTATATTTTTAAAATATTCACTTATTTTAATTTACATTAGTTATAAAATGTGATGTCTTTAAAACCCCGGATAATTTTAAACGCGTGTGTATGCATGTGTGTCGTGTTTTTTAGAGAATTACAAGAACAAAGTTTATGGGAAAATATGTGTAAATGCTTCCACCTGTAACGAATTCGCGTTGGATATTAAATAACGGCCTTATTCACGGAAAATAAAATAGGTTTGACCAATAAGAAGGTAAATATGTATGTAGAAAACATCTGTTCATAATATTTATGCCATTTCGGAGTGTTATGGAGTCCAACAGTTGTTCTATCACAAACTTACAGTGTGTAAAAATCATAGATTTAATCAACATAAAATTTTCAAAATTTTTTTTTTCGAAAACAAAAAAAAACCCCTCTTACAAATTTGGAGGGTAGTTTAAGGATACTTTGCAGTTTATTTGAGATTTTTTTAAAGAAAATCGGTGCTATCCTTCATGACTTTACACTGAAAAAAAAATATTTTTTTTTAAATTATAGTATTTTTAAAAATTTTGAAAAAATTTTATTTTTTTTATAAATTTCAATAATTTTAAAAACTTTTTGTAGTATAAGATTTTTTTCTAAAGTTAATAGTTAAAAGATATTTTAACTCAAAAAAAAAGCTGTCAAAATTTTTCAAATGTCAATAAAATCCAAAATATTGAAAATTTCAAAAAAATTTTTTTGACACACAATTCTAGACGTCAAATACTACATGTATTCCGAATTTGAAGGAAATCGGAGAGGTCGACCTATCTTTTCATATGGAATGCCTCATATGTCTATAAAAAGATGAAAATATAATTAAATACAAACGAAACACCGTTTTGCTTTTATAATAATTTATTTCCTTTGCTTAGAGCAAAGGCAGCCGTTTCGTTTTGAGGAGTTATAACAACTGACTTGAGCGGTGACTGCACCTAAATACCTAACCTCCCTAACCTTGAGTGTGAGTTGTGGTTGTTGCTATTGCCATCGTTGTTTTGTTGAAGACGTTGACTTTGGTTATTACTGGGAATTGCATGCAGATGTGCAGCTGGTGTTATTTGTTCGTTGTTAGCGAGAACTGCAAATTGATGGAGTCAAGTTGCACATTCCGTTAGTCGGAAAAATAGTCAAATCGCGCTACCAGCTTGTGGTTGCTGATTCGGCATCCAGAATGTGACACTCTGAGTGATACTATTTACATTAGGCATCATATGTTGTTGATGTAGCTATAATGCATTGCTTTGGCTCGTGTTGTTTCCATTATGCAGCTTATGTTGTTGTAGCTATCTGCTGTGTGTTAACTTCTCCCCCACTTGAAATGAAGCTGTCCGCAGCTTCTATTATTACTTTCTTCAGTGCAATTTTGTCATTTTGTTTATTTCTCAGAATAATTGCAATGGCTATGACAACGGCAATTGCGAGAATCAATAAAGCGGTCAGCAATTGCATTGAACGGGAGTGTACAAAATCCTGCAAGTATGACATGTGTTCAAGATTTTTTATGTTAAGCTTCTCCAAGTATGGAAGCGACAAAAATGTTATGTGATCAGTAAAATTTATAGTTTGTGCAGGAGTTGCCTCGGGGCGAGAGCGGGCTATCTTATTCCAATTTTTGTAGGTTGTACCATTGATTGTAATTTCTCCCTCAAACGTTACAAGAAATGTACCCCTCGCTAATTTTGTTGAATTACCATCAAACAGCGAAAAAGGTTGATTGTTTATCAACACAATACCATTGTCGACCTCATCGACAGATTGAATATGGTCTGCCGACCTTGATTTACAGCTTGCCGCGTTTTCGTTGAGCAATTGCATTACGCAAGGGCTTTCTGTTAAAGGTTGGCAAAAGCTTGTTGTCACGGTTTCTTCGCACCCGTAAAGTGGAACGTATTTTCCATTGCACTCAGCCACAGCATCCGTCTCCATTGATAGTATCCTTTCGTCATGTATCACAGGCAACAATCTCACAAAGTTACAAACACTAGCTACTTTCGGATACTTTATAAGGAAATAAATACATTGGTCATTTTGAAAAATCTTAATTTTAGAAACTTTTAACAAATCACTTATGCTAAAATTTGCAGAGTGCTCAGCATCTACGCCTTTTCCAGCAGTACTTTCGAAAGCATCAATTTGATTTTAGAAAACATCATTTTGATTTTAGAAAGCATCAAATTTACTTTAGAATAGTCAAATGTTCTTTAGAAAGCGTCAAATGTACTTTAGAGGTCATCATTTTGATTTTAGAAAGCATCAAATGTACTTTAGAATAGACAAATGTACTTTGGAAATCGTCAAATGTACTTTAGAAAGCGTCAAATGTACTTTGGAAAGCGTCAAATGTACTTTAGAAAGCGTCAAATGTACTTTCGAAAGCGTCAAATGGGCAAAATTAAACGAAATTAATAATTTGATTGTCCAACTGGCATATCATCAAGTGCATACATACATATTATACAGTAGAAATACTTAACAAGGTAAATTTGATACTTCGAAAATATATTTGACGCTTTCGAAAGTACATTTGACGCTTTCCAAAGTACATTTGACGCTTTCTAAAGTACATTTGACGCATTCTAAAGTACATTTGACTATTCTAAAGTACATTTGATTCTTTCTAAAATCAAAATGATGAATTCTAAAGTACATTTGATAATTCTAAAGTACATTTGCCGCTTTCTAAAGAACATTTGACTATTCTAAAGTACATTTGATGCTTTCTAAAATCAAAATGATGCTTTCTAAAATCAAATTGATGCTTTCGAAAGTACAATTGGAAAAGGTGTAGTATTTCGTTAATTTCCACACCATTCAACAAAATTGGGTTGATTATATTTACTTTACCCAAGGTGACAGAAGTGATAATAGTCTCTAACTCCATTATTACAGCTCTGTTTCTGGCGCTTATCAAAGAGAAAAGACTACCAACATCTACTTGATCCTTTTTTGCATTCTTTAGTAATTCGTTGACAGTGGTGGTTAGCTCGCTAATCCTTTTTTGCATTTTTGAATTTATAAAAATTTTTTCCTCATGTGATTGTATTAAAGTGTCGGTGCTTCTCTCAATCTTCTGAAAGTCATCGAAGTCAGGAGTTCCGGCGATATACTTTAGAGCAGTCCCCAGGATGTTAATACCACGAGCATGTCGATGGTGAACCCTAATTGCATCAAGCTGTTTTTCTATTTGTGTTGCGTCATTCTCCAAAAGTCGTCTGGAATGGCTTATAGGGAATTTCTCCGATAGTCCGGTCGCATCGTCGATTATTGATTCGTATGTGGTCAAGTTAGTCTTGTGCAATAAAAATGTGTATTGGTTATACAAGGCCACCCTACCAGTTGTAAGAGGAATGTAGTACGAGCTAGTGTAATTAAGTACCCTAGCCTCAGCCGCAAGGCCCAGCACAACGGCAAATCTGCAATCAAAGCAATAATAAATACATGGGTCAGTACCTTAAGTTACTTTTATGCACTCTTCGACCGTCGATCAAAACTGTGGCGCCAAGATCTTTTTGCACCACTTTTTCGACATATAGCTTCGTAAACTTGTTGCCTATCCTCTTATTTGTTTTCACGAACACCCTTTCACCTGGATTATAAAGGCGCAACTTCTTTCCCACATTATGTCTTCGTAAGTCTACCTCCTGAGTCTTTACCAGTTTATGTCGAATTTCGTTCTTCAAGTCGTCAGGAATCGAATGAACAATGTCTATTGGTTTCTTTTTAGTCACGGAATGAATTGTACGGTTGTATTTCACCGTGGCAAGCAGAATAAGTTCAGCTGTGTCGCTCACGCAATTTTCGAGTATCTGGCAACGAGCAATCTCCGTTAGGGTGCTATGGAACCTCTCTACCTGACCGTTTGAAGTACTATGGGCTGGAGGTGTAGCATAAATTTCCACTCCAAAGTGGTTTCTCAATATTGCCTTAATTGTTTCTGAGTTTAAAGACCTTTCATTGTCACAAACCAAAATTTTAGTGTTCTTGTAAAAATTAAGCAGTTCGTAAATTGGTTCCCTTATATCGACTATAGCTCTTGATTTTATTGGAAAAACCACGGCAAATTTTGAAAACTTGTCTATGGAAGTTAAAAAATGAGTTTTGTCGGTAGAATAAATGTCAACATGTAGAATTTCTCCTGGGTATGAAGGAATGGGAGTCTCTTCAATTCCCGGCTTTGGGGGATGTCTCTGATATTTGGCCTCGCGGCATATTTTACAGTTAGAGATCACCTCCTTCAGCATCTTTCTCATGTCGGGGAAATAATAGCACTCGAGGACTTGTTGTATGTTCTCGCGCAATGATCGGTGGGCTCTGTTATGCTCAGTAAGTAAAATCTCGCCCTGGTCATCCCTATTGAAAACGTCGATCACTATCTTTTTTGTATGTCGGATGCTAACACCAGGAAATTCGGTAAGTATTCTGTCTTGAATCTTGGCAAGTGTCGGCAGATCGCACATCAAACCGTTAACAACATTAGGATTAAGGCATTGCCTCAATGTGTTCACAAGCTCTTCCATCCTTGAAAAAATTACATGATGCCTCATTCTTGTTCTGAAAATTATTTTTGAAGTTTTTGAAAATGTCCCACCCTCTTCGAGGACAATTTGGTTCCTAAAACAATTCAAAGGATTTGTGACGGTCGAGATAGTCTGCGTGAGTGACTCCTCACTATTCGCCACAACACTGTCTGAATCCTCCTCCTCTGAATCCTCCTCCAACGCATTAATATGCTGTCGGGATAATACATCTGCGACCAGGTTTCCCTTCCCTGGTTTATAGTGGAACTGCGGAGAGAATTCCTCCACGAATGCGCGCCACCGTCTAAGCTTGGCATTTGGATTCTTGTCCGAAATTGAAAATGTCAATGGCTGATGGTCGGTGAATATTCTAAGATTCTTCACGCCGTACAAGTAGTTGCGAAGCTTCTGCAAGGCCTAAACTATGGCCAACATCTCTTTTTCATTAGTAGCGTAGCCCTCTTCAGTAGCAGAAAGAGTTCTAGAAATCATTGTTATTGGCCGTCCATTCTGAGACAAAACGGCACCTATGTCATGAGAAGAGGCATCGGTAGTCAAGTCAAATGTCTTGTCAAAATCAGGGTAAAGAAGCAACACATCCTCCGATGCAAGAATACGTTTTATTCTATCAAAGGCGCTGAGAGCTTCACCATCTAACTCAATTTTAATTTTTCTTGATTGATTTGCTTTAACATTCCCATTCTCACCGCGCAAATATTGGGTCAATGGCTTTGAAATCGTAGCAAAATCCCTTACAAATCGGCGATAATAACCAGCCAGACCCAGGAATGAGCGCAAAGCTCGCAGAGATTTCGGAACCTCAAACTCAAGTATGGCCTTGACTTTGTCGGGACAAGTTCTTATACCATCTCGAGATACCGTGAAACCGAGAAACTCGACACTCTGTTTGAAAAATTTCGACTTTTCAGCGGACACTCTCATGTTGGCCCTAAACAACTTCGAAAGTACTCGGTCTATATCCCTTAAATGCTCCTCCGCAGTCTTAGAGAATATAATGACATCGTCAATGTAGACATGACATGTCCTGCCTATTTCTTCTCTAAGGATATTATCAATGGCCCTTTGGAAAATGCTGGGAGCGTTCTTCAGGCCGAATGGAAGCCTGCAAAATTCATACTTCCCATTGACCGAAAAAGCTGTTTTTTCTCGATCTCCCTCAGCTAGCTTTATCTGATGAAAACCCGATTTTAGGTCTATTGTTGAAAAAAACTTAGAGCTTCCCATATTCGACAGAATAACAGAGGTATCAGGGATCGGATATTTGTCGCTAATAGTCTTGCTATTAAGCTTTCTAAAGTCTATTACTAGCCGCGATTTCCTATTACCCTGCTCATCGTATCCTTTCTTTTCTACTACCACAATTGGGTTGTTGTACGGAGAGTGCGATGGTCTCACTATACCATCACATAATAAGCTTGAAATTTCACCATTGACGAACTCCGCCGCAGCCATTGGATATGGGTAATTTCTACAACACACTGGAACGTCGTCAACAGTCCTTATTGTTGCAACAATGTTGGTGTTATTTGGCAAAGCTTCATTTGGATCGGCAAAAACGTCGATATGCCGCTCCAACACCGATGCAGTAGGACGATCAACGTCCACTTGGGTCTCCTCCGGTTCGTCTAATTTGTTAATTTTTGGGCAACGAAAAAAATACAATTTCTCCTTTCCGCCATCATAACTAAAAGTTCCCTTCCTACAGTCGATATTACCATTTACCTCCCAAAGGAGATCAAAGCCTATTATACCATCAAAGGTATCCAAACCGGAAAGTATAAAAAAATTTGAATTTCTATTGAAAACATTCACTGTACAATACCTATCGATTTTTTCGGCACCATGTATGGACTTGGCGGCAAAGGCTTTTTCATACCTTTTTATTCCCTTAAGACCGGCGAGCTCCTTTATATAACTCCTTGATGCCCCCGTATCAACAAGCAATTTTAAACCTCTTCCCCCAAGTGTCCTGCTGACATAGGGCAAGAGGGACCTACCCCTAAAAAATTAATGTCGTCATCAGGTTTGAATATTTCTCCACCCTCGTCAAGCTGTTCCTTGTATTGAATGTTTGAGTCATCGTAGTTGTCATCTACCCGGTTTTCGTCTACACTGGTTTTCTCCAACAGATTATTCACCCGCTGAAGCTTTTGAGGAGGAACACGTTCGCTCCCATGTTGCCTTTTTTGGGGTCTTTCCACAGAATTTATAGCAGGCAATGGCTGCGCAATGGCTTGGTTGTTCGTTCGTCTAAGTGAATTGTTTCTGTTTGGTTCATATTGTCGGAAGGGTTGAAGCTGTCTATTGTCATTGTGCTGTGCTGGTTGCACTCTATTGTGCCTAAAGCGGGAAAGAGATGGATCAATGTCCATTGGTGTCGGCCGTTCATTGTACTGTTCGCTCGCTATCCTGGTCGGAAGGACGAGATGAAAAGAGAATATCGCAGAGTGGACGACTGAGTCCTGAAATGAATACGCGCAGGGCATCTTCGCGGTATTTTTGGCTTAAAGACTATTAATGTCGAGTTTTCGCCATGAGTCGTCTTCGTTTTATTGATTATAAGGGTGAGCTTCCGCTCAATTTCGTCGTAGAACTTAGCCACCGTCATCGAACCCTGACTAAGCATTGAGAGCTCTTGCTCGATCAGGTAAACCGGCCTCTTATCGGCATATGTAAAATCTAACCTTGATATAATAGCCTGAAAATTCAGGACTGTATTAAAAGAGGATAACACCATATCCGCGGACCCGACAACCTTGTTTCGAATTATTCCTATGGCTTGATAGTGCCTCGAACTACCCACGTAAGGTTCGAAAACCCTGTAAGCCGTGTGAGCGGCCTGTCTCCAAGACACATATCGCGCCTGATCACCGTTGAATTCCGGCAGTGACTTCACTAAATCAAGCGACTCATCACAAGCAACCCCCTGTTGGATCGTAACCGCACGAAATTCCTCAACGCGGGCAGTGGTTTCCATTTGTGACAGTCTGTTTGTCAGTTCGTAATTCTACTCTGAAAGTCCTGCCTGGTCTGTTCAGTTGCCGTACGAACCGCGGCATTCAAGAGTGCCTGCATGGTATTAGCGTCCATAACTAACCCCACTTCAACGTATCACTTTATTTCTTAAGTTTTTTCTTTTTTGTATTATTATTGTAAATGCTGGCCACTCTACTTACATGAATATTTGCATATCTTAAACTATGTATTTAGTCGCTGCTATCACCAAATCCCGATCCGTATACCAAGTTACGCTGTATGTCTCGAAAAATCCTGAGGTATGTCTCGGTTACCACCAATTATTTTATGCTCATAACAATTATGTGCCGATCGAAAAACAAAAACTGTCCAATCCCGTAATTTTAACGATTGTCGATATTAGGACAATTGTTATTTTAGGTCTCTGCTTAAAACACTTTGTTTAGCTGTCCTTGGGACTTAAATATTTCAAATTTAAAAAGTTCTCGTGTTTTTTTTAATTGGATTACACACGTTATTTTTAAATTTATTTAATAAACGCTTTTTTCATCAATCGCGTTATATGTTTTATTTCCACGACCGGCTATGCAAGTTCGCGGACACGCCTGGGCGCCATTAAATACAAACGAAACACCGTTTTGTTTTTATAATAATTTATTTCCTTTGCTTAGAGCAAAGGCAGCCGTTTCGTTTTGAGGAGTTATAACAACTGACTTGAGCGGTGACTGCACCTAAATACCTAACCTCCCTAACCTTGAGTGTGAGTTGTGGTTGTTGCTATTGCCATCGTTGTTTTGTTGAAGACGTTGACTTTGGTTATTACTGGGAATTGCATGCAGATGTGCAGCTGGTGTTATTTGTTCGTTGTTAGCGAGAACTGCAAATTGATGGAGTCAAGTTGCACATTCCGTTAGTCGGAAAAATAGTCAAATCGCGCTACCAGCTTGTGGTTGCTGATTCGGCATCCAGAATGTGACACTCTGAGTGATACTATTTACATTAGGCATCATATGTTGTTGATGTAGCTATAATGCATTGCTTTGGCTCGTGTTGTTTCCATTATGCAGCTTATGTTGTTGTTGTAGCTATCTGCTGTGTGTTAACTTATATATAAATATATAATATATCTATAAAAAATAAAAAATTTGGAAGCAAAAATCGCGATTTTGCTTCGCACTAGTACCTACTCGAGTGATTTGGTATTCTGGCTCCCTTTTATTTGGGATTATGTCACTCCCACATAGGTGACATAATCCCAAGTAAAAAAATTGGGATTATGTCACACCATGGTGAGTGACATAATCCCAAATTTTAAAATTGGGGTTATGCCACTTGGGATTAAATCACGGCACCTACCAAAATAGGTTATTTTTTCGCTGTTGGTTTCTTGGTAACTTTCACATGTGTTTGGCAATTTTTATTTTCAAGAAGTTGTTTACTATTTTTGGTATACAAGAAAAATATGGAAGTGATTATAGGACAAGGAGAATATTTTGGAGCGCTGACTGTTCATTGTGAAAATGCACAGGCAAATAAAGAAAGGCATATCTCCGATTAAAAACTGAAATAGTTTGCGTCGATACACATAGTACATATTAGTTGATATTTTTTCGTTTAGGCTTCATTTTTGAGCTCTCATCACCAATGTTTTTTTTTATAAGGAAAAAATGTATGTGAAAAATTAATATTTTTGGTAGAAGTTATAAATACATATGTATGTAGATCTATTTCGGAGATCACCACATCCCTTCATCAGACTTCTTTTTATTTTTATTCTTGCGTTCTCATAAAACATCCTTTAATGAAAAATTTAACTAAAAAGTTAAAAATAAATAATAGCTTAAAAAACTAAAAAACACGCTTTAATCTTAAAAATCGTACTAAAAATTGAGAAATAATTTAATTAGAAACAAAATGATGAACGAAAATATAAGTATTTAAGGAAAACCGTGGGGGTGCTCAATAATATTTGAACATGAAAATATTCGATTCGTACAACTAGTACAAAAATATACCTAGTTGCGAAATTATAGAGTACGATATATGAAATCTCAAAAATGTCAAAATAAAAATATTAGTAAAAAAACAGCGATTTTAAATATTTTTTGACATACTGAGCACCCGACGCATTTGCTTAAATACTTGTATTTTCGTTCATCATTTTGTTTCTAATTAAATTATTTCTCAATTTTTAGTACGATTTTTAAGATTAAAGCGTGTTTTTAAGCTATTATTTATTTTAACCATACATACATATGTATTAAGTACATACATATGTATGTATATACATATATTTCGGCTGTTATAGCAAATTTAGTATACTTCTGTGATGTGTTAAGCAAATCTGTTTTTTATAATAAAATTTTTTTTAAATTAAATTATACGAGGGCTGCTCGATATATTTTTAGCCCAATAATGAAAATGCTAATATTAATCATCAAGAATAGTTTTATTGTTTTGCAAAAAATTCTCCAGCATGATTTATACAGTTTTGCATGCGCTCAAGCCAATTGTCGAAGCACTTTTTCCACTCCGATTGAGACACCTCCAAAACATGGTTTTTGAACGCTTGAACAGCATCTTCTGCCGACGAAAATAGTTGACCACGCATTTCTTTCTTGATGTGCGGAAATAATAAAAAGTCATTGGGTGCTGTCAGGGCTGTACGGCGGATGACCCATCAATTCGACGTTTTTCCCGGTCAAAAAGGCGTTGGTTTGAGCCGATGTGTGAGAGCTCGCATTGTTATGGTGGACAATGATTCGTCTTCCCTCGTTCGTTTTTCGAATTTCTCTGAAGACATATTGAATTGTACCAATTGTTTGAATACTCGAATTCTATTTCAGTTGTATTTTAATGTACATATGTATATCCCTTTTCATGACAAGACTTTATATCTGATATTTTACAGAAATATGCGGTAACGATTACGTCTCAACTGGGACTGAAAGGCAAACCAACGGGGATCATTGGTAGGGAATTGGACAGAAATACCGTTGAAATGTTAAAGGGCGATCAAGTTGTACAGTTATATGAATTAATGTTGACTGCAAAAGGCCTGGAATGTGGCATAATTACTGATGAAGACGTTAAATATAAATAAAGAAATATCTTTTAAATAAAATTCTGTTCATTCAATTTATGCCATCGAGATGGGTTTTTAGCAGCGTCATTCTCTTTAACAATTAACAATATACGAGTTTTTAAAACACCATTGTTGGGTCACTATTGAGACACCCTGTCACATCAACACTTGTTTCGTTCTCAATCCTCTTGCCAAACGCGATGATATCGATGACTTCTCTAATTTTTTATAGAAAATCTATCAAAATCTCACACAGAACAAAACAAAAACGCAAAAATAAGCAAACATACAAACATTTAAGAAGAACTAGAAAGAATGTTAAACAGAATAACGATCAGCCACGTGGAGACGGGTTATTGAGCGAGATGTTTCGCTGGCGAATCAAGTTATGTGGAGACGTGCTTTAAGGTCCCTATATACCATCATCGCAGCATTAGTTGAGTAATAAAGGTAGCGTTCCCGTGGGCTATCCAGTTCCGTATCTGAATCACAATCTCACCGGAACGATGCGGATCACTTTTATGAGACGTGGCAGCACTAATATGTAAACCATCCTAAGCGCGTCCGTTGAAATAATAAAAACGCATGAAATAGTCCGAAAAGTTGCGTTTGCTGAAGGAATGATGTGGACGTTGTCGAGGCAACGATTTCATCAAAAACAACCCTGGCTGACTAACTGAAATTGAAAAGATGGCTATGATAAAAGAAAGAAACGTTTGCACTGACAATGTAAAGAACTAATCCATTTGAAAACAATATGCAAATTAAAATTCTATAGTTTATTTAATAAAACATTTTCATTTTTATTTGAATATTTGAAGAAAAAAAAATCAGGTAAAACACAAATTTTTTTTTTCTTTATTGATTGCGTATTTTAAATTAATACAGAAATTTTCTCAAAAATATACATTTTGTGTGAGAAGATAGCTTAATAGAGGTATGTTTCCTTCGCTGTCAACTGCGTTAATGATGTAAATATTACAATACATATGTGTTTTGTGGTAGAGATAAACTTACATTATTGCATATTATATGTTTTATGATAAAGATAAACTTACATTATTGCATATTATGTGTTTTTTTCAATTTGTGATGGTTTTCCAAAGGTGTGTATTTACATGTTCTCTATTATGTTTTATAGCTCGAAATTATAATTTTGTAGTAGTAGAACTTTTACTTCTTTCTTGAATTCAATAATACTGGAGCATATCTTAACATTATTTGGCAGTTTATTAAACAATCTCATACCATAACTACGTATAGAATTTGTGCTTCTTTGAGTTCGGAAGTAACAACTTCTTTTGTTTAGATTATTTCTAAATTCATATATTAAGTTTTCTGTGAAGTGCAAGTCAATGTTATGCTTTATTAAGTTGTTTTTAATCTTGTAAACAGTTATCAATGTTTGTAGCATACTGTGTTTCCTAATATCTAACCTATTTTCATACAGACTAATTGTTGGTGTTAATTTTGGCAGATATAGAATATTCTCTATTATTTTATTTTGCAGTCTCTGCAATTCACTAATTTTATTGTCCGCACATCCGTTCCAGATAGGATTTAGATATGTTATTTGAGACATGAAGAATGCATCATATAACAGCCACAGTTGTTTTCTTGGAATACTGGGCCCGAATTGCCACACACGTGATCGTATAACTCGTCACGTAAAAACTGGCATTTCGTATTATGACATACGTGATCGTATAACTCGACACGTAAAAATGCAAAATTTGGATTACCACATACGTGAACGTACAATCAGTTTCGTAATGACAATTGTGAATGGGTAAGCTTTCGAACTCGTTCGTTCGTATTGTTATACGATCACAAATTTTAAAACAGAATCAAACGTAATCGAGGAAAAAATGTAAGTTTATTCAAAAATAAATATTAATATAGTATTTTAACTAATATTTGAGTTATCTAAGGGCCAACTATAATAAATTGAACCCCAAACAAAAGGAACTATTGGCGGAGTTTGTGTCGGACGACCACGTTTACCGCAGGAGAACAAGGAAAGGGCTAAGCTATTGCATAAACTAAAGGCGCCGTACGCGAAATACGCAGACACATAATTCATACAGAAGATGCGTTTGTAACAGAAGATTGAAAGGTATGTAGTTTTTCATTTTCGTTTCTCCAAACCGAACTCAATTGTCCATACACTGTGCATAATCTTTAATCGTATATGAGGTTTTTATATCGACGGCTGCGAATAAGATCGCCCTATTTCAAAAATTGTTTCAAAAACTGCCTATTCCAAAAATTGTTGCAATAACGTCCTATTTCAGATTTTGCTTCAAACACGCCCTATTTCAGAGAAAATTCCATATATATTTCTCTGAAATAGGGCGTTTTTGAATAATTGTCTAAAATAGGACGTTATTCAACAATTTTTGGAATAGGGCGTTTTTGAAACAAAATCTGAAATAGGACGTTATTCAAACAATTTTTGGAATAGGGCGTTTTTGAAACAATTTTTGAAATAGGGCGATCTTATTCTCAGCCGTCGTTATGCTAATTTCAGCGACAAGGAGCGTATGGAGAAAGTTAAGCGAATTTATCAGGAGGCGGCAATGCAACAAGGTGAACTCAATGTATTGGAACGCCTTCAGGACTTTTGACATTATCCTTTAATACACCCGGATGTTCATTCGTGTCAGGCACCATTTTCCCAGCTCCCAAAACGGTTTGCACGGACAGACGATATGCCAAAACGCGTGGCAAGCCCATGGACAAGCGTAAACTTATTTCTGTGCATTATTGTATATTGCGTTTGTACACAAGCGAAATTGTAAGACATATGTTTTAAATATGTACATATGTATATCAAATTTTAAAACTGCAATATTAAATGTTGTCCCTGTGCCTAAAAGAAAAGCACCTACACTGCCGGTAGACTACAGACCCATTAGTATTTTACCCTTGTTCTCTAAAATTTTTGAGAAGTTTCTTGCTAGACAAATAGTGGAGCATGTACAATCCGGTAAACTCTTATCGGATTATCAATCCGGCTTCAGGAAGGGGCACAGCTGTGCTACTGCCATGGTAAAAGTAATAGATGACATACGCGATAAGTACGGTAATGGTGATCTAAGCATTCTTGTTCTCCTAGATTTCTCTAAGGCATTCGACACGCTGTGCTTTGACGTATTGTTGGTAAAATTACAGAAATATTTTGGCTTTGATCGCCACTCAGTTGCGCTAATGAAAAGTTACTTAACGTCGAGATTGCAAAGGGTTTGCTGTGGAGAGCGGAGGTCCTATCTTGGGACGCTGGACACGGGGGTACCACAAGGTTCTATACTTGGTCCAATCCTGTTTACTTTATTTGTTAATGATATTGTACATTGCTGCGAGTATACCTCAATACATCTTTATGCTGATGACGTACAAATATACTTTTCTCGACCAATAGGACTTTGTGAGGATCTTGTCTGGAGGATGAATGAGGATTTAGATAGAATCTCTAAGGGCCGTTTACTCAACCTCCGGTTAAGCACTTAACCACAGATATTTGTCCGGTTAAGCAATTTATTTGACAGGTCACCATACAATTTACGTCAAACTAACCAGCGATTAAATTAATCAGATGTTGAGTAAACGGCCCTAAATGGGCTTTAAGTAACAGCTTAGTGTTGAATGAATCCAAAACCCAAGCAATACCTATTTCGCACGAGATGTTTGACACAAACTCTATTCCGCGTATTTGTATTAATAATACAGCCATTAATTATGTAGATCGCGTTAAGAGTCTGGGTTTCAGGATAAATCGAACGCTAAGCTGCTGTGATCAAGTAAACTACACTGTGAGCAGGATATACGCTGTTGTCAGGAAGCTCTGGGCTTCCTCCAGTTTTCTTACTAAAGACACAAAATTAAGATTGGTACGAGCTCTAGTTACTCCTTTATTGTCTTATAGTGTACTACTTTACTGCAAATTAGACTCTGCCTCACAATACAAGCTCCGGCTAAGTATTAACAGCGCTACCAGATATGTATTCTCATTAAGAAAGTATGACCATATATCAAGTTTCTCGAACCAAATACTTAGTTGTGATATCACGACTTATTACAATGTCATTAACCTTACTTTTTTACATAAGGTAATATATACCCAAAGCCCTGGTTATCTTTTCGAGAAACTTTCTTTTGCCCATTCCTCGAGGACGCTCAACTTATTACCTCCCAAGTTTAATTATTTAGCTACATCTAGATTTTTCTTTGTTAGTGCTATCAAACTTTGGAATCAACTACCACATACTATTAAATCCATTCGAAAAATTAGACTCTTCAAGCTGGCTGTAGTAGCTGTAGAATTTTTGAATGAATGAGATTACTAAATTTCTTATAGTGAGTTAGTTCTAGGTTAGAGTTAAGCTTTCATTTGTAATACATATACATAAGCACATTGTAAACCTTAATGTACTTCATGATGTACTACACGAGACTTGTCTCAATGTACAATTTAATTGAATAAACTTAAACTTAAATATGTAAGTATGTATTTATGTATATTTGATACAAAATAAAGAAAAAACTTTGAATTTTACAAAGGCAAACAAAAACAAAATTAAATTATAATTTTTTTTTAATAATTACTTTCATATATTTATTTATGTACTTGTTCTTGAGTATAATTTTGTTGTTGCGCATATTGCTGTTGCTGATTATGCTGTTGTAGTTGTTGTTGCGCATATTGCTGTTGCTGCTGATTATGTTGTTGTTGATGGTTTGTTGTTACTTGCGGTGACGAATTCGTATTGCGTGGCGTATTTGCACGCCGTTGCACTTGTGCGCTCATTTGGCTAAATGGTTCAGTAATATTGTCTGCCTTCAGAAGACTTGGGACCAGTGCAGCATCTTTATGAAAGTCCGGATGCTTCGTATTTATATAAGCTAAGTCTATAGCTACCAAATTTTCCACCATCACGTTGGTGGCTGGTAAGCGCCGACGTAGCAGCTGTGTAACAACATCAACGATCTCATGCAATTTCGGGAAACTAAATCAAAAAAGTAAATTATTTTATTTGATTCCATTCTCCGGTTGTTTTCTTTTTTGTTTTAACTTACTGCAGCATCTCCTGTTGCACCTCATTGCCACAATAGCCGTGTTTCACATACGGTGATCCTAACCCAGATAAAAATTTTTGCACGTAAATGCAACAACAAAGATTTCAACTCGATTAAACCAGATAAATTGCTGGTTCAATTTTTGATCCGCCCTGTTCGATTTGTTTTTTCCGTGCTGATTTGGCAGCACAGTGCTTTTTTGATTTGGCAGAACTGAAAAGTGACATTTGTGTATGTATACATATATATAGATATACCCTGCAGTAAATTTGTTTCACTGCTAAATGATCATTGATGATTCTTTGTTAAATATTCATCACTATCGTTTTGCGTTGGTGCAAGCGAGCAAGCTATATTGAAAAAACCAAACGAAATACCATCTAGGCGGTTAAAAACCAACGAGCCAGCTTGTATTTCGGTAGGTTTTTTGACATTCGGCAGCTTTTCTGACAAAGTTTTCAATTTGACAACTATAAAACAAATTATATTTAAAATAAAAAATATATGGAAATACAAATTTCAAATTTGCCTCTTGTAAGCTTCTGCTTTGGCCGTAAGGGGAAAGAACAAGTCCGGAAGAAAAGTTATCTGCGCACTGGCTTCTCCTTATAACATGGAATACATAGCTATCCCGCCATTTGAATTTCATAATTTATTTCAGTAATTTAAATTCAAATTTCCAAAAAGATAATTTTTGAAATCGTTATTTTCATTTAGTTTGAAGTTTAAAGTCAATAAAATTGTTTTTGAGAGAGTATTTGTCTCTTTTCAATGTACAGAAGAATTGTTTTTGCGCTATTATAACTCTCACGAATTTTATGGCCGAGCTTCTCTCCCAATTCGAGGTGTGCTCCTTTTGTTTTTCCTACCATTGGACAGTTTTATGCCGGCTCCGAACGGAGTCATATAGGCATGAGGAAAGCAAACCATTTATTTGAAAAAATACAGCAGCCTTTATATGAAAGTATTCACTGATGCCTCCTCAAGATAAATTTCATCAGTGATTCATAAAGGATTTATTTCAGATTTTTACTGCTGGGTATATGTTGTATATGTTTCTTCTTCTTTTTAGTTTTTTTCAAGTGCAGCCAATTTTCATTATGAGCCGGATTGTTTCAGTAAAAATTTATCTTAACCCAGACCCAGATGTAATAACTGAAATGCCCCTAATGTTGCACTATGCGTTGCATTTCCTCGTGTATCAATTCAACACAACACAATGACGGCTTTTCTAGGCGTCGTATTTGCCGCTTTACTAGCAATTCGAATGATACTTCGGGCACAAACAATGCCGGTCTTGGGCCAGTTGTATTACGTACAGCCGTCAGTATGTCCATTTTACTTAAGCCAGCCAGTGGATGTATGGAATCGAGCGTGCGACCGCAGGTCTCATGGAAAATAAAACAAATACACGCACCACCGCAAAACTTTGTTGTTGCTATACTCCTAGCCGTGCCCTCAATTGTGCAGCAGTAGGCGCTAGAGCTGCAAAACTATCGATGGTACTATCGATAGTTTTTTTTTGGCGATATATCGATTTTTTTTGCGATAGCTTCGATAGTGTCAGTGCTTTGAAAATTTGTGATTTTTATAATATTAACTGACGCTGTGATCTGAGGTTATGTAATTTTTTTAGAATTTAACGCTCAAATTGCAATATTTGTAATTTTTTACTTATTTAGGCACATATGTATATATATTATTTATACTGAAGGTTCTGTGTCTGGAAGAGTTTTATCTGGGCAGATCAAATAAAATGAGTAAGTATTATTTCGCATAAGATGCATGTATGTGCATAGATAACACAAGCGTCTTTGATCCTTGTTATTTTATGCAAATATGTATGTATATTTTAAGCACATTTTGTTCGAAGTTGAAGTTCCTCTACATTTAAAATACGATAGTTTCGTAACTATCGATAGTATTTTTCGAGCTATCGAAAATATTGAATGGCGTCACTATCGATAGTTTTGCAGCTCTAGTAGGCGCTAGAAAATTTAGTTATTATTTGCAATAGCGTTTGGATTTTATCAGAAACGTCTTCGCCATACGAATGGAGCAACGATTGAAATTGTGATGGCATAACGTTAACGCGCGTCTGCAAAAAGTAAAAAAATTTTGTATGTACTCTAAATAACTTAAGTATATTATATGAACATTTGGTTTATACCTTCAAATCTGGCAAGCAATCACGTATGTGATGCTGTGATGTATAAGCAAACGATTTAAGGTTTGGGCCGAATAAGGTGTACCATTGCGGGTAGCCAATGTTCGATATTTCCGTTGTAGAAAGGCTGCTTCATCCTTCAGCTGTTCATCGATTTGTTTCTTATCAATATCTTGCTGCGATCGATTCACCACGCCAATAATGCCCAATTTCACTGGTATAACACGACCACATAATATATCAATAGCATCCGTGTCGGCATCCATGAGATCGACTTTGGTGACAACCGCCAATGTGCCGACCATCACATTCTTTGGCCAAATTGAGTGCCTCACTTTTTGGCATACAACCAATATTATTGAATTGGGATTACCAATGTATTTCAATACCAAGTCTTTAACTTGTGCTTCAATATGGTTTGGTTGATCGCCCACTGGTACTTTGGTGATGCCAGGCAAATCAACAAGTGTTAAATTTACAACTCGCGTTGAGAATATCCTTTTCGATTTCACTGCGAATTTTATTGAAATCCGTAAAAATCTTTTGTATGTAAAATTTTTCCCCAAATAGAAAATTAGCCATCATGGCATGGAAATAAAAGAAAGTTACAATTATAATAATTTTCGATCAGCTGTGTGACCTTTTTGACACTTTTACATCTATTGTGAACTAAGAGTATGTTCCACAGGGAGGTTATTTGCAAAAAACCATTGTGAACTCGAAAACCAATTACGATACGATAGCTATCGTATGTGGTAATGCCATTTAGCAAATACGTGAGACGTATCACGGAATTATTTTTCGTATCGAAATCGATCCGTGATCGTGTGTCACGATTCGACCCCTGGGCCCGAATTGCCACACACGTGATCGTATAACTCGTCACGTAAAAACTGGCATTTCGTATTATGACATACGTGATCGTATAACTCGACACGTAAAAATGCAAAATTTGGATTACCACATACGTGAACGTACAATCAGTTTCGTAATGACAATTGTGAATGGGTAAGCTTTCGAACTCGTTCGTTCGTATTGTTATACGATCACAAATTTTAAAACGGAATCAAACGTAATCGAGGAAAAAATGTAAGTTTATTCAAAAATAAATATTAATATAGTATTTTAACTAATATTTGAGTTATCTAAGGGCCAACTATAATAAATTGAACCCCAAACAAAAGGAACTATTGGCGGAGTTTGTGTCGGACGACCACGTTTACCGCAGGAGAACAAGGAAAGGGCTAAGCTATTGCATAAACTAAAGGCGCCATACGCGAAATACGCAGACACATAATTCATACAGAAGATGCGTTTGTAACAGAATATTGAAAGGTATGTAGTTTTTCATTTTCGTTTCTCCAAACCGAACTCAATTGTCCATACACTGTGCATTATCTTTAATCGTATATGAGGTTTTTATATCGACGGCTGCGAATAAGATCGCCCTATTTCAAAAATTGTTTCAAAAACTGCCTATTCCAAAAATTGTTTCAATAACGTCCTATTTCAGATTTTGCTTCAAAAACGCCCTATTTCAGAGAAAATTCCATATATATTTCTCTGAAATAGGGCGTTTTTGAATAATTGTCTAAAATAGGACGTTATTCAACAATTTTTGGAATAGGGCGTTTTTGAAACAAAATCTGAAATAGGACGTTATTCAAACAATTTTTGGAATAGGGCGTTTTTGAAACAATTTTTGAAATAGGGCGATCTTATTCTCAGCCGTCGTTATGCTAATTTCAGCGACAAGGAGCGTATGGAGAAAGTTAAGCGAATTTATCAGGAGGCGGCAATGCAACAAGGTGAACTCAATGTATTGGAACGCCTTCAGGACTTTTGACATTATCCTTTAATACACCCGGATGTTCATTCGTGTCAGGCACCATTTTCCCAGCTCCCAAAACGGTTTGCACGGACAGACGATATGCCAAAACGCGTGGCAAGCCCATGGACAAGCGTAAACTTATTTCTGTGCATTATTGTATATTGCGTTTGTACACAAGCGAAATTGTAAGACATATGTTTTAAATATGTACATATGTATATCAAATTTTAAAACTGCAATATTAAATGCTGTCCCTGTGCCTAAAAGAAAAGCACCTACACTGCCGGTAGACTACAGACCCATTAGTATTTTACCCTTGTTCTCTAAAATTTTTGAGAAGTTTCTTGCTAGACAAATAGTGGAGCATGTACAATCCGGTAAACTCTTATCGGATTATCAATCCGGCTTCAGGAAGGGGCACAGCTGTGCTACTGCCATGGTAAAAGTAATAGATGACATACGCGATAAGTACGGTAATGGTGATCTAAGCATTCTTGTTCTCCTAGATTTCTCTAAGGCATTCGACACGCTGTGCTTTGACGTATTGTTGGTAAAATTACAGAAATATTTTGGCTTTGATCGCCACTCAGTTGAGCTAATGAAAAGTTACTTACCGTCGAGATTGCAAAGGGTTTGCTGTGGAGAGCGGAGGTCCTATCTTGGGACGCTGGACACGGGGGTACCACAAGGTTCTATACTTGGTCCAATCCTGTTTACTTTATTTGTTAATGATATTGTACATTGCTGCGAGTATACCTCAATACATCTTTATGCTGATGACGTACAAATATACTTTTCTCGACCAATAGGACTTTGTGAGGATCTTGTCTGGAGGATGAATGAGGATTTAGATAGAATCTCTAAGGGCCGTTTACTCAACCTCCGGTTAAGCACTTAACCACAGATTTTTGTCCGGTTAAGCAATTTATTTGACAGGTCACCATACAATTTACGTCAAACTAACCAGCGATTAAATTAATCAGATGTTGAGTAAACGGCCCTAAATGGGCTTTAAGTAACAGCTTAGTGTTGAATGAATCCAAAACCCAAGCAATACCTATTTCGCACGAGATGTTTGACACAAACTCTATTCCGCGTATTTGTATTAATAATACAGCCATTAATTATGTAGATCGCGTTACGAGTCTGGGTTTCAGGATAAATCGAACGCTAAGCTGCTGTGATCAAGTAAACTACACTGTGAGCAGGATATACGCTGTTGTCAGGAAGCTCTGGGCTTCCTCCAGTTTTCTTACTAAAGACACAAAATTAAGATTGGTACGAGCTCTAGTTACTCCTTTATTGTCTTATAGTGTACTACTGCCTCACAATACAAGCTCCGGCTAAGTATTAACAGCGCTACCAGATATGTATTCTCATTAAGAAAGTATGACCATATATCAAGTTTCTCGAACCAAATACTTAGTTGTGATATCACGACTTATTACAATGTCATTAACCTTACTTTTTTACATAAGGTAATATATACCCAAAGCCCTGGTTATCTTTTCGAGAAACTTTCTTTTGCCCATTCCTCGAGGACGCTCAACTTATTACCTCCCAAGTTTAATTATTTAGCTACATCTAGATTTTTCTTTGTTAGTGCTATCAAACTTTGGAATCAACTACCACATAATATTAAATCCATTCGAAAAATTAGACTCTTCAAGCTGGCTGTAGTAGCTGTAGAATTTTTGAATGAATGAGATTACTAAATTTCTTATAGTGAGTTAGTTCTAGGTTAGAGTTAAGCTTTCATTTGTAATACATATACATAAGCACATTGTAAACCTTAATGTACTTCATGATGTACTACACGAGACTTGTCTCAATGTACAATTTAATTGAATAAACTTAAACTTAAACTTAAATATGTAAGTATGTATTTATGTATATTTGATACAAAATAAAGAAAAAACTTTGAATTTTACAAAGGCAAACAAAAACAAAATTAAATTATAATTTTTTTTTAATAATTACTTTCATATATTTATTTATGTACTTGTTCTTGAGTATAATTTTGTTGTTGTTGCGCATATTGCTGTTGCTGATTATGCTGTTGTAGTTGTTGTTGCGCATATTGCTGTTGCTGCTGATTATGTTGTTGTTGATGGTTTGTTGTTACTTGCGGTGACGAATTCGTATTGCGTGGCGTATTTGCACGCCGTTGCACTTGTGCGCTCATTTGGCTAAATGGTTCAGTAATATTGTCTGCCTTCAGAAGACTTGGGAGCAGTGCAGCATCTTTATGAAAGTCCGGATGCTTCGTATTTATATAAGCTAAGTCTATAGCTACCAAATTTTCCACCATCACGTTGGTGGCTGGTAAGCGCCGACGTAGCAGCTGTGTAACAACATCAACGATCTCATGCAATTTCGGGAAACTAAATGAAAAAAGTAAATTATTTTATTTGATTCCATTCTCCGGTTGTTTTTTTTTTTGTTTTAACTTACTGCAGCATCTCCTGTTGCACCTCATTGCCACAATGTTGCACTATGCGTTGCATTTCCTCGTGTATCAATTCAACACAACACAATTACGGCTCTTCTAGGCGTCGCATTTGCCGCTTTACTATCAATTCGAATGATACTTCGGGCACAAACAATGCCGGTCTTGGGCCAGTTGTATTACGTATAGCCGTCAGTATATCCATTTTACTTAAGCCAGCCAGTGGATGTATGGAATCGAGCAAATACACGCACCACCGCAAAACTTTGTTGTTGCTATACTCCTAGCCGTGCCCTCAATTGTGCAGCGGTAGGCGCTAGAGCTGCAAAACTACCGATGGTACTATCGATAGTTTTTTTTTTGGCGATATATCGATTTTTTTTTGCGATAGTCCGCGTGGCGTATTTGCACGCCGTTGCACTTGTGCGCTCATTTGGCTAAATGGTTCAGTAATATTGTCTGCCTTCAGAAGACTGGGGACCAGTGCAGCATCTTTATGAAAGTCCGGATGCTTCGTATTTATATAAGCTAAGTCTATAGCTACCAAATTTTCCACCATCACGTTGGTGGCTGGTAAGCGCCGACGTAGCAGCTGTGTAACAACATCAACGATCTCATGCAATTTCGGGAAACTAAATCAAAAAAGTAAATTATTTTATTTGATTCCATTCTCCGGTTGTTTTCTTTTTTGTTTTAACTTACTGCAGCATCTCCTGTTGCACCTCATTGCCACAATAGCCGTGTTTCACATACGGTGATCCTAACCCAGATAAAAATTTTTGCACGTAAATGCAACAACAAAGATTTCAACTCGATTAAACCAGATAAATTGCTGGTTCAATTTTTGATCCGCCCTGTTCGATTTGTTTTTTCCGTGCTGATTTGGCAGCACAGTGCTTTTTTGATTTGGCAGAACTGAAAAGTGACATTTGTGTATGTATACATATATATAGATATACCCTGCAGTAAATTTGTTTCACTGCTAAATGATCATTGATGATTCTTTGTTGAATATTCATCACTATCGTTTTGCGTTGGTGCAAGCAAGCAAGCTATATTGAAAAAACCAAACGAAATACCATCTAGGCGGTTAAAAACCAACGAGCCAGCTTGTATTTCGGTAGGTTTTTTGACATTCGGCAGCTTTTCTGACAAAGTTTTCAATTTGACAACTATAAAACAAATTATATTTAAAATAAAAAATATATGGAAATACAAATTTCAAATTTGCCTCTTGTAAGCTTCTGCTTTGGCCGTAAGGGGAAAGAACAAGTCCGGAAGAAAAGTTATCTGCGCACTGGCTTCTCCTTATAACATGGAATACATAGCTATCCCGCCATTTGAATTTCATAATTTATTTCAGTAATTTAAATTCAAATTTCCAAAAAGATAATTTTTGAAATCGTTATTTTCATTTAGTTTGAAGTTTAAAGTCAATAAATTTGTTTTTGAGGGAGTATTTGTCTCTTTTCAATGTACAGAAGAATTGTTTTTGCGCTATTATAACTCTCACGAATTTTATGGCCGAGCTTCTCTCCCAATTCGAGGTGTGCTCCTTTTGTTTTTCCTACCATTTGTAGTATAACTGGTGTTATCACTAAGGGTTAAGTTATTTAGTACTTTTAAAAGTATGTATGGCAACACTGTAAAAAAGAACATAACATTCTAAAAAAAAAGCATGATTGACAACTCTGGTCTGGAACCATTTTGTAGAAGCGAAAGAGAAAATAAAGACGGACACATTTTTGCATTTGTCACGAAACGTGCCGGACGTGTTTTTTTTGGTTAGTAAGTCTTTTCGTCTGGAGGCCATCATATACTCCATCAGAAGTGGTCTTTGAGCCACCAACCTACATTTTAAAATTAATTAATCGTTAAAGACTCGTAAATGGGAAAAAACGCGATAAGTGCAGAGCATTATTCGCTGCTTCAGCTTAAAGCCTGGTGCACCGCTGTTGGACTTAGCGCCAGCGGGGCAAAAGCGTCTCTGGCAGCCAAATTAAACGAGCTGTCGGCTGAGGCGCGTGGAATTTGCCCAGAAGTGCATGGCGGGGGCTTCAGACATATCGTTGCTCCTAGTAGTAGCGATGATGACCATAGCACAGACGGCTCAGAAGGCGGCGTCCACGCAGACGGCGGTATCAACGCAGACGGCGACGTCAATGCAGAAGGCAGCAATAATGCAGACGGCGGTGACAACGCAGACGGTGGTAACAACGCAGACGGCGGTAACAACGCAGACGGCGGTAACAACGAAGACGGCGGCAACAACGCAGACGGCGCAAACAACGCAAATCTTGACGATGCTGCAAACGAACGTAACGGCGCAAACGGTGAGTTTTATAACGCAGGCGGCGTTCATGGCGATATTGCTAACGGCACATACGAAAACGTCGACGACGCCGGCGCCGGCGAAGGCGCCCCAGTATGTAACGGAACTAACGGCCGTAACTGTATCGCCGTACAAGTACAGCAAAGTACAGCTACAGGGCAGCCAAACAATCTACTAAAGCTCACAATTCTAGAGAAAGAAATCGAGCTTCTAAAGCTACAGCTACAATTTGAGAAACAAAAAACGTCCATGGCTGCTACACCACACATAACGACGCCCGAGATGCCGTTACAGACGCTAAAAGAATTAATGCCAGAATATGATGGTGGCGCAGGCTTCGAGTTGTGGCGGTCACAATTTTTACATTTCAAGTCAGCATACAAAGTAAGTGATGAAACGTTAAGTGTCGTCCTGCGCCTTAAACTAAAAGGGGCGGCACTAACATGGTATAATTCAAATTATATGTTCACAAAATGTATAAACGCAGTCCTGGACGAAATGTCGGCAGTATTTGCCAACAGAGAAAGCGCGCTTGATGTTAGACGAAAGTTCGAAAAACGAATATGGAAGGTTGGAGAGACATTCGCCAACTACGCCAACGAAAAACGCTTACTTAAGAGCGGCCTCAACATTAGCGAATTAGAATTTGTTGAGTATCTCGTGGATGGCATCCCAGATTGGCAATTGCAGGTGCAAGCAAAAATCCAAAACTGCAAAACGGCCAACGAATTAATAGCAGCATTCCGACAAGTCGAACTGAGGGCGCGGAAAACATCTGCTGAAAAAATGAAATGCTACAACTGTAATTGTCTGGGGCACATCTCTAAAGACTGCAGCAAGCCAAGGCGTGAAGCCGGAGCGTGTTTTACTTGCGGGGAGCGGGGCCATTTCGCCACGTCTTGCAACAAGAAGCCGCAAAAGAATAATTTTGTAAGTTATTATAGCATAGATATAATAGCAAACCCTAATATTAACTTAATTTTAGAATGTCTAATCGATTCGGGGAGCGCAGTAAGCTTAATTAAAAGTGACGTAGTACCGCCAAGGACAGAGAAGCAAAAAACTAATGAAATATATTTTGGGTTAAATAAGTCTATTTTAAAAATCACTGAAAAGATAAAATGTTATGTTAACGTTGCCAATAAAAGTGTATTGACAGAACTTAATGTTGTTCCCAACGAATCGATTAGCTATTCAGTCATACTAGGTAGAAATTTTATAAGCAACAGTGGGGCAAAATTCACTATAAGTGGCGTTGAACTCCCTATGGAATCTGAGAGCGTTGAAAACCGTACGTCAAGGTCAAGTGGTAGTAGCAAAGATGCACTTTGTGCCGTAAATACATTGGACGAAGATTTACGCGAAATGGAAAACGAAATTTTTGCAATAGACATAGGAGGTGCAAACGAAACTGAGTGTGTGGTAGGCAAAGACGTCAGATACAAAGAAAAGAAGTTATTACAGGAACTGTTTCAAAATGAGTACTTATACGCGAGTAGGCCACATGAACCCAGAGTCAGAAAAGAAATCCGCCTGGTATTAGAAAACAGTAAACCTTTTAGCTGTTCACCCAGGAGATTATCATACAACGAGAAAGCAGAGTTACAAAAGATTATAGATGAATATTTAATAAAAGGGTACATACGGCCGAGCGATTCGGAGTTTGTCTCTCCAATAGTGTTAGTAAAGAAAAAAACAGGGGAACTTCGAATGTGCGTAGATTATAGGAAATTAAACAAGGTCACTGCAAAAGACAACTACCCCATTCCTTTGATTGACGACTTGTTGGATAGGTTAGTGAACAAAAAATGGTTCACCAAACTAGATCTCAAGAACGGTTTTTTTCATGTTTTTGTCGAAAAAGAATCCATAAAATATACGTCGTTTACCACTCCATTGGGCCAGTTCGAATTTCTAAGAATGCCCTTCGGATTAAGGAACGCTCCCGCAACATTTCAAAAGTTTATAAATAAGATTTTCACAGAAATGATACGTGCCGGAGAAGTAATTATTTACTTGGATGACATTATGGTTGCTACAGAAACCTTAGACGAACATTTGCACATCCTTAAAAAAGTTTTTCAGTGCCTAATTCAAAACAAACTAGAGTTACGATTGGATAAATGTGAGTTCCTGCGGTCAGAAATTTCATATTTAGGATACTCTATTACGGGCGAAGGTATAAGGGCTGACAAAAAAGGGTTAAAGGCGATCGATAGTTTTCCAGCTCCCACTAAGGTACAACAAGTGCAAAGTTTCCTCGGGCTTTGTTCATACTTTAGACGTTTTATACAAGATTTTTCCACTTTGGCCAAACCACTTTATGACTTATTGAGAAAGCAAGAAAAATTTCGGTTTGGTCAGCTAGAGATGGAAACATTTGAAACCTTAAAAGGAAAACTGGTAGCCGCACCAATATTAGCAATATACGACCCGAACGATTGTACAGAATTACATTGTGACGCCAGCGCTTTAGGTTTCGGAGCTATCCTTCTACAAAAGAAAAAAGACAAAAAGCTGCACCCTGTTTTTTATTTTTCTAAAAGAACTACAGACGTTGAGTCTAGATACCATAGCTTCGAACTAGAAACGTTGGCAATAATATACGCGCTAAAAAGATTTCGAGTTTATCTCCAAGGCATAAAGTTCAAAATCGTAACTGATTGCAATTCTTTAACCCTAACCCTTAACAAAAAGGATATGAATCCGAGAATAGCCAGATGGGCTTTAGAGCTGCAGAACTATGATTATGAGTTAGAGCACAGAGACGGAAAGAGAATGCAACATGTAGATGCGCTTAGTAGATCAAATAGTATTTTAGTAGTCCACACGAACACCTTTGAGGAAAATCTTATAATTTGCCAAAGTAGAGATGAACGCATAAGACAAATACAAAAAGAATTAGAAGTCGGAGAGAAAAGCGCATACGAAATGCGCAACGGAATAGTATTTAGGAAAAGTGGCGATATTTTATTATTTTTCGTACCCGAGTCCATGGAACAAAATGTTTTATATAAGTATCATGACGAAATGGGCCACCTGGGTATAGAAAAAGTAGTAGAAACGATGGGCAAAACTTATTGGTTCCCAAACATGAGAAAAAAAGCAACAATTCACATCGAAAATTGTTTAAGATGTATAGCATTTTCACAGAAAAGCGGGAAGAAAGAAGGACTATTGAATATGATACCTAAAGGTGACAGACCTTTCGAGATGGTTCACATTGACCACTACGGACCAGTACACAGTGAACATACAAAACAAAAGCACATATTGGTGGTAATAGATGCTTTTTCAAAATTCGTCCGCCTGTACCCAGCTAAAACGACGGCTTCTAAGGAGGCTATTACGGCTCTAAGAGATTATTTTAGATCTTATAGTAGACCGAAAATTATTGTCTCAGACAGAGGAACATGTTTCACCTCAAAAGAGTTTGAAGATTTTTTAGGAAACAATAATATAAAACACATAAAGGTGGCAACTTGTTCACCACAGGCTAATGGACAAGCAGAGATCGTAAATAAGAGTTTAGGGCCAATGTTAGCAAAGATCACAGACGCAGGTAGGGAGATGGGGTGGGAAAAAGCATTGGAATCGGTGGAGTTAGCGATGAACAATTTGGTACACAAGGCGACAAAAGAGCGACCTAGTGTTCTGCTATTCGGAGTAGAACAAAAAGGGAAAATTATAGACACTCTTAGAGAAAATGTCTTAGAAATAATACAACCAGCTAATCAAAGGAACTTAGAACATATAAGGGAAAAAGCAGAGATATCTCAGACCAAGGCTCAATCCTATAATAAGGAGTACGCGGATTCCAGTCGTCAGAAACCACGCAAATTTTACTTAGGGGATTATGTGGTAATTGCGAATTCAAGTTCGCAATCCGGGGCGTCTAGCAAACTTATACCAAAGTTTAAAGGACCATACAAAATTTGTAAAGTATTAGAGAATGATCGCTATGAAGTAGAAGATGTGGAGGGATTTCAACAGACTCAGATTCCATATAGGGGAGTTTGGGCGGTGACAAATCTAAAGCCATGGCTTGATTGTAAAAAGCAAAATAATAACGAATGAAGTAGCGTTACATTAGTTAAGATGTATGTATACTAGAAACCAGTGTTCCTTAATCAAAAGAAATTTGTTTATATATGTATAGATATGTATATTTTATGTGTGAATATTGTTATATACTTTCTTTGTCCATTCACCCGGCATAGAATCAGGGGATTCTATAATATCAGGATGGCCGAGTTGTAGTATAACTGGTGTTATCACTAAGGGTTAAGTTATTTAGTACTTTTAAAAGTATGTATGGCAACACTGTAAAAAAGAACATAACATTCTAAAAAAAAAGCATGATTGACAACTCTGGTCTGGAACCATTTTGTAGAAGCGAAAGAGAAAATAAAGACGGACACATTTTTGCATTTGTCACGAAACGTGCCGGACGTGTTTTTTTTGGTTAGTAAGTCTTTTCGTCTGGAGGCCATCATATACTCCACATTGGACATTTTTATGCCGGCTCCGAACGGAGTCATATAGGCATGAGGAAAGCAAACCATTTATTTGAAAAAATACAGCAGCCTTTATATGAAAGTATTCACTGATGCCTCCTCATGATAAATTTCATCAGTGATTCATAAAGGATTCATTTCAGATTTTTACTGCGGGGTATATGTTGTATATGTTTCTTCTTCTTTTTAGTTTTTTTCAAGTGCAGCCAATTTTCATTATGAGCCGGATTGTTTCAGTAAAAATTTATCTTAACCCAGACCCAGATGTAATAACTGAAATGCCCCTAATGTTGCACTATGCGTTGCATTTCCTCGTGTATCAATTCAACACAACACAATGACGGCTTTTCTAGGCGTCGTATTTGCCGCTTTACTAGCAATTCGAATGATACTTCGGGCACAAACAATGCCGGTCTTGGGCCAGTTGTATTACGTACAGCCGTCAGTATGTCCATTTTACTTAAGCCAGCCAGTGGATGTATGGAATCGAGCGTGCGACCGCAGGTCTCATGGAAAATAAAACAAATACACGCACCACCGCAAAACTTTGTTGTTGCTATACTCCTAGCCGTGCCCTCAATTGTGCAGCAGTAGGCGCTAGAGCTGCAAAACTATCGATGGTACTATCGATAGTTTTTTTTTGGCGATATATCGATTTTTTTTTGCGATAGTTTCGATAGTGTCAGTGCTTTGAAAATTTGTGATTTTTATAATATTAACTGACGCTGTGATCTGAGGTTATGTAATTTTTTTAGAATTTAACGCTCAAATTGCAATATTTGTAATTTTTTACTTATTTAGGCACATATATATATATATTATTTATACTGAAGGTTCTGTGTCTGGAAGAGTTTTATCTGGGCAGATCAAATAAAATGAGTAAGTATTATTTCGCATAAGATGCATGTATGTGCATAGATAACACAAGCGTCTTTGATCCTTGTTATTTTATGCAAATATGTATGTATATTTTAAGCACATTTTGTTCGAAGTTGAAGTTCCTCTACATTTAAAATACGATAGTTTCGTAACTATCGATAGTATTTTTCGAGCTATCGAAAATATTGAATGGCGTCACTATCGATAGTTTTGCAGCTCTAGTAGGCGCTAGAAAATTTAGTTATTATTTGCAATAGTGTTTGGATTTTATCAGAAACGTCTTCGCCATACGAATGGAGCAACGATTGAAATTGTGATGGCATAACGTTAACGCGCGTCTGCAAAAAGTAAAAAAATTTTGTATGTACTCTAAATAACTTAAAGTATATTATATGAACATTTGGTTTATACCTTCAAATCTGGCAAGCAATCACGTATGTGATGCTGTGATGTATAAGCAAACGATTTAAGGTTTGCGCCGAATAAGGTGTACCATTGCGGGTAGCCAATGTTCGATATTTCCGTTGTAGAAAGGCTGCTTCATCCTTCAGCTGTTCATCGATTTGTTTCTTATCAATATCTTACTGCGATCGATTCACCACGCCAATAATGCCCAATTTCACTGGTATAACACGACCACATAATATATCAATAGCATCCGTGTCCGCATCCATGAGATCGACTTTGGTGACAACCGCCAATGTGCCGACCATCACATTCTTTGGCCAAATTGAGTGCCTCACTTTTTGGCATACAACCAATATTATTGAATTGGGATTACCAATGTATTTCAATACCAAGTCTTTAACTTGTGCTTCAATATGGTTTGGTTGATCGCCCACTGGTACTTTGGTGATGCCAGGCAAATCAACAAGTGTTAAATTTACAACTCGCGTTGAGAATATTTTTAAATTTATTGGCTCGGGGCAAATGCCCTTGTTGGAACCGGCGGCACGATCTGTCTCCTTTTCGATTTCACTGCGAATTTTATTGAAATCCGTAAAAATCTTTTGTATGTAAAATTTTTCCCCAAATAGAAAATTAGCCATCATGGCATGGAAATAAAAGAAAGTTACAATTATAATAATTTTCGATCAGCTGTGTGACCTTTTTGACACTTTTACATCTATTGTGAACTAAGAGTATGTTCCACAGGGAGGTTATTTGCAAAAAACCATTGTGAACTCGAAAACCAATTACGATACGATAGCTATCGTATGTGGTAATGCCATTTAGCAAATACGTGAGACGTATCACGGAATTATTTTTCGTATCGAAATCGATCCGTGATCGTGTGTCACGATTCGACCCCTGGGCCCGAATTGCCACACACGTGATCGTATAACTCGTCACGTAAAAACTGGCATTTCGTATTATGACACACGTGATCGTATAACTCGACACGTAAAAATGCAAAATTTGGATTACCACATACGTGAACGTACAATCAGTTTCGTAATGACAATTGTGAATGGGTAAGCTTTCGAACTCGTTCGTTCGTATTGTTATACGATCACAAATTTTAAAACGGAATCAAACGTAATCGAGGAAAAAATGTAAGTTTATTCAAAAATAAATATTAATATAGTATTTTAACTAATATTTGAGTTATCTAAGGGCCAACTATAATAAATTGAACCCCAAACAAAAGGAACTATTGGCGGAGTTTGTGTCGGACGACCACGTTTACCGCAGGAGAACAAGGAAAGGGCTAAGCTATTGCATAAACTAAAGGCGCCATACGCGAAATACGCAGACACATAATTCATACAGAAGATGCGTTTGTAACAGAATATTGAAAGGTATGTAGTTTTTCATTTTCGTTTCTCCAAACCGAACTCAATTGTCCATACACTGTGCATTATCTTTAATCGTATATGAGGTTTTTATATCGACGGCTGCGAATAAGATCGCCCTATTTCAAAAATTGTTTCAAAAACTGCCTATTCCAAAAATTGTTTCAATAACGTCCTATTTCAGATTTTGCTTCAAAAACGCCCTATTTCAGAGAAAATTCCATATATATTTCTCTGAAATAGGGCGTTTTTGAATAATTGTCTAAAATAGGACGTTATTCAACAATTTTTGGAATAGGGCGTTTTTGAAACAAAATCTGAAATAGGACGTTATTCAAACAATTTTTGGAATAGGGCGTTTTTGAAACAATTTTTGAAATAGGGCGATCTTATTCTCAGCCGTCGTTATGCTAATTTCAGCGACAAGGAGCGTATGGAGAAAGTTAAGCGAATTTATCAGGAGGCGGCAATGCAACAAGGTGAACTCAATGTATTGGAACGCCTTCAGGACTTTTGACATTATCCTTTAATACACCCGGATGTTCATTCGTGTCAGGCACCATTTTCCCAGCTCCCAAAACGGTTTGCACGGACAGACGATATGCCAAAACGCGTGGCAAGCCCATGGACAAGCGTAAACTTATTTCTGTGCATTATTGTATATTGCGTTTGTACACAAGCGAAATTGTAAGACATATGTTTTAAATATGTACATATGTATATCAAATTTTAAAACTGCAATATTAAATGCTGTCCCTGTGCCTAAAAGAAAAGCACCTACACTGCCGGTAGACTACAGACCCATTAGTATTTTACCCTTGTTCTCTAAAATTTTTGAGAAGTTTCTTGCTAGACAAATAGTGGAGCATGTACAATCCGGTAAACTCTTATCGGATTATCAATCCGGCTTCAGGAAGGGGCACAGCTGTGCTACTGCCATGGTAAAAGTAATAGATGACATACGCGATAAGTACGGTAATGGTGATCTAAGCATTCTTGTTCTCCTAGATTTCTCTAAGGCATTCGACACGCTGTGCTTTGACGTATTGTTGGTAAAATTACAGAAATATTTTGGCTTTGATCGCCACTCAGTTGAGCTAATGAAAAGTTACTTACCGTCGAGATTGCAAAGGGTTTGCTGTGGAGAGCGGAGGTCCTATCTTGGGACGCTGGACACGGGGGTACCACAAGGTTCTATACTTGGTCCAATCCTGTTTACTTTATTTGTTAATGATATTGTACATTGCTGCGAGTATACCTCAATACATCTTTATGCTGATGACGTACAAATATACTTTTCTCGACCAATAGGACTTTGTGAGGATCTTGTCTGGAGGATGAATGAGGATTTAGATAGAATCTCTAAGGGCCGTTTACTCAACCTCCGGTTAAGCACTTAACCACAGATTTTTGTCCGGTTAAGCAATTTATTTGACAGGTCACTATACAATTTACGTCAAACTAACCAGCGATTAAATTAATCAGATGTTGAGTAAACGGCCCTAAATGGGCTTTAAGTAACAGCTTAGTGTTGAATGAATCCAAAACCCAAGCAATACCTATTTCGCACGAGATGTTTGACACAAACTCTATTCCGCGTATTTGTATTAATAATACAGCCATTAATTATGTAGATCGCGTTACGAGTCTGGGTTTCAGGATAAATCGAACGCTAAGCTGCTGTGATCAAGTAAACTACACTGTGAGCAGGATATACGCTGTTGTCAGGATGCTCTGGGCTTCCTCCAGTTTTCTTACTAAAGACACAAAATTAAGATTGGTACGAGCTCTAGTTACTCCTTTATTGTCTTATAGTGTACTACTGCCTCACAATACAAGCTCCGGCTAAGTATTAACAGCGCTACCAGATATGTATTCTTATTAAGAAAGTATGACCATATATCAAGTTTCTCGAACCAAATACTTAGTTGTGATATCACGACTTATTACAATGTCATTAACCTTACTTTTTTACATAAGGTAATATATACCCAAAGCCCTGGTTATCTTTTCGAGAAACTTTCTTTTGCCCATTCCTCGAGGACGCTCAACTTATTACCTCCCAAGTTTAATTATTTAGCTACATCTAGATTTTTCTTTGTTAGTGCTATCAAACTTTGGAATCAACTACCACATAATATTAAATCCATTCGAAAAATTAGACTCTTCAAGCTGGCTGTAGTAGCTGTAGAATTTTTGAATGAATGAGATTACTAAATTTCTTATAGTGAGTTAGTTCTAGGTTAGAGTTAAGCTTTCATTTGTAATACATATACATAAGCACATTGTAAACCTTAATGTACTTCATGATGTACTACACGAGACTTGTCTCAATGTACAATTTAATTGAATAAACTTAAACTTAAACTTAAATATGTAAGTATGTATTTATGTATATTTGATACAAAATAAAGAAAAAACTTTGAATTTTACAAAGGCAAACAAAAACAAAATTAAATTATAATTTTTTTTTAATAATTACTTTCATATATTTATTTATGTACTTGTTCTTGAGTATAATTTTGTTGTTGTTGCGCATATTGCTGTTGCTGATTATGCTGTTGTAGTTGTTGTTGCGCATATTGCTGTTGCTGCTGATTATGTTGTTGTTGATGGTTTGTTGTTACTTGCGGTGACGAATTCGTATTGCGTGGCGTATTTGCACGCCGTTGCACTTGTGCGCTCATTTGGCTAAATGGTTCAGTAATATTGTCTGCCTTCAGAAGACTTGGGAGCAGTGCAGCATCTTTATGAAAGTCCGGATGCTTCGTATTTATATAAGCTAAGTCTATAGCTACCAAATTTTCCACCATCACGTTGGTGGCTGGTAAGCGCCGACGTAGCAGCTGTGTAACAACATCAACGATCTCATGCAATTTCGGGAAACTAAATGAAAAAAGTAAATTATTTTATTTGATTCCATTCTCCGGTTGTTTTTTTTTGTTTTAACTTACTGCAGCATCTCCTGTTGCACCTCATTGCCACAATGTTGCACTATGCGTTGCATTTCCTCGTGTATCAATTCAACACAACACAATTACGGCTCTTCTAGGCGTCGCATTTGCCGCTTTACTATCAATTCGAATGATACTTCGGGCACAAACAATGCCGGTCTTGGGCCAGTTGTATTACGTATAGCCGTCAGTATGTCCATTTTACTTAAGCCAGCCAGTGGATGTATGGAATCGAGCAAATACACGCACCACCGCAAAACTTTGTTGTTGCTATACTCCTAGCCGTGCCCTCAATTGTGCAGCGGTAGGCGCTAGAGCTGCAAAACTACCGATGGTACTATCGATAGTTTTTTTTTGGCGATATATCGATTTTTTTTTGCGATAGTCCGCGTGGCGTATTTGCACGCCGTTGCACTTGTGCGCTCATTTGGCTAAATGGTTCAGTAATATTGTCTGCCTTCAGAAGACTGGGGACCAGTGCAGCATCTTTATGAAAGTCCGGATGCTTCGTATTTATATAAGCTAAGTCTATAGCTACCAAATTTTCCACCATCACGTTGGTGGCTGGTAAGCGCCGACGTAGCAGCTGTGTAACAACATCAACGATCTCATGCAATTTCGGGAAACTAAATCAAAAAAGTAAATTATTTTATTTGATTCCATTCTCCGGTTGTTTTCTTTTTTGTTTTAACTTACTGCAGCATCTCCTGTTGCACCTCATTGCCACAATAGCCGTGTTTCACATACGGTGATCCTAACCCAGATAAAAATTTTTGCACGTAAATGCAACAACAAAGATTTCAACTCGATTAAACCAGATAAATTGCTGGTTCAATTTTTGATCCGCCCTGTTCGATTTGTTTTTTCCGTGCTGATTTGGCAGCACAGTGCTTTTTTGATTTGGCAGAACTGAAAAGTGACATTTGTGTATGTATACATATATATAGATATACCCTGCAGTAAATTTGTTTCACTGCTAAATGATCATTGATGATTCTTTGTTGAATATTCATCACTATCGTTTTGCGTTGGTGCAAGCAAGCAAGCTATATTGAAAAAACCAAACGAAATACCATCTAGGCGGTTAAAAACCAACGAGCCAGCTTGTATTTCGGTAGGTTTTTTGACATTCGGCAGCTTTTCTGACAAAGTTTTCAATTTGACAACTATAAAACAAATTATATTTAAAATAAAAAATATATGGAAATACAAATTTCAAATTTGCCTCTTGTAAGCTTCTGCTTTGGCCGTAAGGGGAAAGAACAAGTCCGGAAGAAAAGTTATCTGCGCACTGGCTTCTCCTTATAACATGGAATACATAGCTATCCCGCCATTTGAATTTCATAATTTATTTCAGTAATTTAAATTCAAATTTCCAAAAAGATAATTTTTGAAATCGTTATTTTCATTTAGTTTGAAGTTTAAAGTCAATAAATTTGTTTTTGAGGGAGTATTTGTCTCTTTTCAATGTACAGAAGAATTGTTTTTGAGCTATTATAACTCTCACGAATTTTATGGCCGAGCTTCTCTCCCAATTCGAGGTGTGCTCCTTTTGTTTTTCCTACCATTGGACATTTTTATGCCGGCTCCGAACGGAGTCATATAGGCATGAGGAAAGCAAACCATTTATTTGAAAAAATACAGCAGCCTTTATATGAAAGTATTCACTGATGCCTCCTCATGATAAATTTCATCAGTGATTCATAAAGGATTCATTTCAGGTTTTTACTGCGGGGTATATGTTGTATATGTTTCTTCTTCTTTTTAGTTTTTTTCAAGTGCAGCCAATTTTCATTATGAGCCGGATTGTTTCAGTAAAAATTTATCTTAACCCAGACCCAGATGTAATAACTGAAATGCCCCTAATGTTGCACTATGCGTTGCATTTCCTCGTGTATCAATTCAACACAACACAATGACGGCTTTTCTAGGCGTCGTATTTGCCGCTTTACTAGCAATTCGAATGATACTTCGGGCGCAAACAATGCCGGTCTTGGGCCAGTTGTATTACGTACAGCCGTCAGTATGTCCATTTTACTTAAGCCAGCCAGTGGATGTATGGAATCGAGCGTGCGACCGCAGGTCTCATGGAAAATAAAACAAATACACGCACCACCGCAAAACTTTGTTGTTGCTATACTCCTAGCCGTGCCCTCAATTGTGCAGCAGTAGGCGCTAGAGCTGCAAAACTATCGATGGTACTATCGATAGTTTTTTTTTGGCGATATATCGATTTTTTTTTGCGATAGTTTCGATAGTGTCAGTGCTTTGAAAATTTGTGATTTTTATAATATTAACTGACGCTGTGATCTGAGGTTATGTAATTTTTTTAGAATTTAACGCTCAAATTGCAATATTTGTAATTTTTTACTTATTTAGGCACATATGTATATATATTATTTATACTGAAGGTTCTGTGTCTGGAAGACTTTTATCTGGGCAGATCAAATAAAATGAGTAAGTATTATTTCGCATAAGATGCATGTATGTGCATAGATAACACAAGCGTCTTTGATCCTTGTTATTTTATGCAAATATGTATGTATATTTTAAGCACATTTTGTTCGAAGTTGAAGTTCCTCTACATTTAAAATACGATAGTTTCGTAACTATCGATAGTATTTTTCGAGCTATCGAAAATATTGAATGGCGTCACTATCGATAGTTTTGCAGCTCTAGTAGGCGCTAGAAAATTTAGTTATTATTTGCAATAGCGTTTGGATTTTATCAGAAACGTCTTCGCCATACGAATGGAGCAACGATTGAAATTGTGATGGCATAACGTTAACGCGCGTCTGCAAAAAGTAAAAAAATTTTGTATGTACTCTAAATAACTTAAAGTATATTATATGAACATTTGGTTTATACCTTCAAATCTGGCAAGCAATCACGTATGTGATGCTGTGATGTATAAGCAAACGATTTAAGGTTTGCGCCGAATAAGGTGTACCATTGCGGGTAGCCAATGTTCGATATTTCCGTTGTAGAAAGGCTGCTTCATCCTTCAGCTGTTCATCGATTTGTTTCTTATCAATATCTTGCTGCGATCGATTCACCACGCCAATAATGCCCAATTTCACTGGTATAACACGACCACATAATATATCAATAGCATCCGTGTCCGCATCCATGAGATCGACTTTGGTGACAACCGCCAATGTGCCGACCATCACATTCTTTGGCCAAATTGAGTGCCTCACTTTTTGGCATACAACCAATATTATTGAATTGGGATTACCAATGTATTTCAATACCAAGTCTTTAACTTGTGCTTCAATATGGTTTGGTTGATCGCCCACTGGTACTTTGGTGATGCCAGGCAAATCAACAAGTGTTAAATTTACAACTCGCGTTGAGAATATTTTTAAATTTATTGGCTCGGGGCAAATGCCCTTGTTGGAACCGGCGGCACGATCTGTCTCCTTTTCGATTTCACTGCGAATTTTATTGAAATCCGTAAAAATCTTTTGTATGTAAAATTTTTCCCCAAATAGAAAATTAGCCATCATGGCATGGAAATAAAAGAAAGTTACAATTATAATAATTTTCGATCAGCTGTGTGACCTTTTTGACACTTTTACATCTATTGTGAACTAAGAGTATGTTCCACAGGGAGGTTATTTGCAAAAAACCATTGTGAACTCGAAAACCAATTACGATACGATAGCTATCGTATGTGGTAATGCCATTTAGCAAATACGTGAGACGTATCACGGAATTATTTTTCGTATCGAAATCGATCCGTGATCGTGTGTCACGATTCGACCCCTGGGCCCGAATTGCCACACACGTGATCGTATAACTCGTCACGTAAAAACTGGCATTTCGTATTATGACACACGTGATCGTATAACTCGACACGTAAAAATGCAAAATTTGGATTACCACATACGTGAACGTACAATCAGTTTCGTAATGACAATTGTGAATGGGTAAGCTTTCGAACTCGTTCGTTCGTATTGTTATACGATCACAAATTTTAAAACGGAATCAAACGTAATCGAGGAAAAAATGTAAGTTTATTCAAAAATAAATATTAATATAGTATTTTAACTAATATTTGAGTTATCTAAGGGCCAACTATAATAAATTGAACCCCAAACAAAAGGAACTATTGGCGGAGTTTGTGTCGGACGACCACGTTTACCGCAGGAGAACAAGGAAAGGGCTAAGCTATTGCATAAACTAAAGGCGCCATACGCGAAATACGCAGACACATAATTCATACAGAAGATGCGTTTGTAACAGAATATTGAAAGGTATGTAGTTTTTCATTTTCGTTTCTCCAAACCGAACTCAATTGTCCATACACTGTGCATTATCTTTAATCGTATATGAGGTTTTTATATCGACGGCTGCGAATAAGATCGCCCTATTTCAAAAATTGTTTCAAAAACTGCCTATTCCAAAAATTGTTTCAATAACGTCCTATTTCAGATTTTGCTTCAAAAACGCCCTATTTCAGAGAAAATTCCATATATATTTCTCTGAAATAGGGCGTTTTTGAATAATTGTCTAAAATAGGACGTTATTCAACAATTTTTGGAATAGGGCGTTTTTGAAACAAAATCTGAAATAGGACGTTATTCAAACAATTTTTGGAATAGGGCGTTTTTGAAACAATTTTTGAAATAGGGCGATCTTATTCTCAGCCGTCGTTATGCTAATTTCAGCGACAAGGAGCGTATGGAGAAAGTTAAGCGAATTTATCAGGAGGCGGCAATGCAACAAGGTGAACTCAATGTATTGGAACGCCTTCAGGACTTTTGACATTATCCTTTAATACACCCGGATGTTCATTCGTGTCAGGCACCATTTTCCCAGCTCCCAAAACGGTTTGCACGGACAGACGATATGCCAAAACGCGTGGCAAGCCCATGGACAAGCGTAAACTTATTTCTGTGCATTATTGTATATTGCGTTTGTACACAAGCGAAATTGTAAGACATATGTTTTAAATATGTACATATGTATATCAAATTTTAAAACTGCAATATTAAATGCTGTCCCTGTGCCTAAAAGAAAAGCACCTACACTGCCGGTAGACTACAGACCCATTAGTATTTTACCCTTGTTCTCTAAAATTTTTGAGAAGTTTCTTGCTAGACAAATAGTGGAGCATGTACAATCCGGTAAACTCTTATCGGATTATCAATCCGGCTTCAGGAAGGGGCACAGCTGTGCTACTGCCATGGTAAAAGTAATAGATGACATACGCGATAAGTACGGTAATGGTGATCTAAGCATTCTTGTTCTCCTAGATTTCTCTAAGGCATTCGACACGCTGTGCTTTGACGTATTGTTGGTAAAATTACAGAAATATTTTGGCTTTGATCGCCACTCAGTTGAGCTAATGAAAAGTTACTTACCGTCGAGATTGCAAAGGGTTTGCTGTGGAGAGCGGAGGTCCTATCTTGGGACGCTGGACACGGGGGTACCACAAGGTTCTATACTTGGTCCAATCCTGTTTACTTTATTTGTTAATGATATTGTACATTGCTGCGAGTATACCTCAATACATCTTTATGCTGATGACGTACAAATATACTTTTCTCGACCAATAGGACTTTGTGAGGATCTTGTCTGGAGGATGAATGAGGATTTAGATAGAATCTCTAAGGGCCGTTTACTCAACCTCCGGTTAAGCACTTAACCACAGATTTTTGTCCGGTTAAGCAATTTATTTGACAGGTCACTATACAATTTACGTCAAACTAACCAGCGATTAAATTAATCAGATGTTGAGTAAACGGCCCTAAATGGGCTTTAAGTAACAGCTTAGTGTTGAATGAATCCAAAACCCAAGCAATACCTATTTCGCACGAGATGTTTGACACAAACTCTATTCCGCGTATTTGTATTAATAATACAGCCATTAATTATGTAGATCGCGTTACGAGTCTGGGTTTCAGGATAAATCGAACGCTAAGCTGCTGTGATCAAGTAAACTACACTGTGAGCAGGATATACGCTGTTGTCAGGATGCTCTGGGCTTCCTCCAGTTTTCTTACTAAAGACACAAAATTAAGATTGGTACGAGCTCTAGTTAATCCTTTATTGTCTTATAGTGTACTACTGCCTCACAATACAAGCTCCGGCTAAGTATTAACAGCGCTACCAGATATGTATTCTCATTAAGAAAGTATGACCATATATCAAGTTTCTCGAACCAAATACTTAGTTGTGATATCACGACTTATTACAATGTCATTAACCTTACTTTTTTACATAAGGTAATATATACCCAAAGCCCTGGTTATCTTTTCGAGAAACTTTCTTTTGCCCATTCCTCGAGGACGCTCAACTTATTACCTCCCAAGTTTAATTATTTAGCTACATCTAGATTTTTCTTTGTTAGTGCTATCAAACTTTGGAATCAACTACCACATAATATTAAATCCATTCGAAAAATTAGACTCTTCAAGCTGGCTGTAGTAGCTGTAGAATTTTTGAATGAATGAGATTACTAAATTTCTTATAGTGAGTTAGTTCTAGGTTAGAGTTAAGCTTTCATTTGTAATACATATACATAAGCACATTGTAAACCTTAATGTACTTCATGATGTACTACACGAGACTTGTCTCAATGTACAATTTAATTGAATAAACTTAAACTTAAACTTAAATATGTAAGTATGTATTTATGTATATTTGATACAAAATAAAGAAAAAACTTTGAATTTTACAAAGGCAAACAAAAACAAAATTAAATTATAATTTTTTTTTTAATAATTACTTTCATATATTTATTTATGTACTTGTTCTTGAGTATAATTTTGTTGTTGTTGCGCATATTGCTGTTGCTGATTATGCTGTTGTAGTTGTTGTTGCGCATATTGCTGTTGCTGCTGATTATGTTGTTGTTGATGGTTTGTTGTTACTTGCGGTGACGAATTCGTATTGCGTGGCGTATTTGCACGCCGTTGCACTTGTGCGCTCATTTGGCTAAATGGTTCAGTAATATTGTCTGCCTTCAGAAGACTTGGGACCAGTGCAGCATCTTTATGAAAGTCCGGATGCTTCGTATTTATATAAGCTAAGTCTATAGCTACCAAATTTTCCACCATCACGTTGGTGGCTGGTAAGCGCCGACGTAGCAGCTGTGTAACAACATCAACGATCTCATGCAATTTCGGGAAACTAAATGAAAAAAGTAAATTATTTTATTTGATTCCATTCTCCGGTTGTTTTTTTTTGTTTTAACTTACTGCAGCATCTCCTGTTGCACCTCATTGCCACAATGTTGCACTATGCGTTGCATTTCCTCGTGTATCAATTCAACACAACACAATTACGGCTCTTCTAGGCGTCGCATTTGCCGCTTTACTATCAATTCGAATGATACTTCGGGCACAAACAATGCCGGTCTTGGGCCAGTTGTATTACGTATAGCCGTCAATATGTCCATTTTACTTAAGCCAGCCAGTGGATGTATGGAATCGAGCAAATACACGCACCACCGCAAAACTTTGTTGTTGCTATACTCCTAGCCGTGCCCTCAATTGTGCAGCGGTAGGCGCTAGAGCTGCAAAACTACCGATGGTACTATCGATAGTTTTTTTTTTTGCGATATATCGATTTTTTTTTGCGATAGTCCGCGTGGCGTATTTGCACGCCGTTGCACTTGTGCGCTCATTTGGCTAAATGGTTCAGTAATATTGTCTGCCTTCAGAAGACTGGGGACCAGTGCAGCATCTTTATGAAAGTCCGGATGCTTCGTATTTATATAAGCTAAGTCTATAGCTACCAAATTTTCCACCATCACGTTGGTGGCTGGTAAGCGCCGACGTAGCAGCTGTGTAACAACATCAACGATCTCATGCAATTTCGGGAAACTAAATCAAAAAAGTAAATTATTTTATTTGATTCCATTCTCCGGTTGTTTTCTTTTTTGTTTTAACTTACTGCAGCATCTCCTGTTGCACCTCATTGCCACAATAGCCGTGTTTCACATACGGTGATCCTAACCCAGATAAAAATTTTTGCACGTAAATGCAACAACAAAGATTTCAACTCGATTAAACCAGATAAATTGCTGGTTCAATTTTTGATCCGCCCTGTTCGATTTGTTTTTTCCGTGCTGATTTGGCAGCACAGTGCTTTTTTGATTTGGCAGAACTGAAAAGTGACATTTGTGTATGTATACATATATATAGATATACCCTGCAGTAAATTTGTTTCACTGCTAAATGATCATTGATGATTCTTTGTTGAATATTCATCACTATCGTTTTGCGTTGGTGCAAGAAAGCAAGCTATATTGAAAAAACCAAACGAAATACCATCTAGGCGGTTAAAAACCAACGAGCCAGCTTGTATTTCGGTAGGTTTTTTGACATTCGGCAGCTTTTCTGACAAAGTTTTCAATTTGACAACTATAAAACAAATTATATTTAAAATAAAAAATATATGGAAATACAAATTTCAAATTTGCCTCTTGTAAGCTTCTGCTTTGGCCGTAAGGGGAAAGAACAAGTCCGGAAGAAAAGTTATCTGCGCACTGGCTTCTCCTTATAACATGGAATACATAGCTATCCCGCCATTTGAATTTCATAATTTATTTCAGTAATTTAAATTCAAATTTCCAAAAAGATAATTTTTGAAATCGTTATTTTCATTTAGTTTGAAGTTTAAAGTCAATAAATTTGTTTTTGAGGGAGTATTTGTCTCTTTTCAATGTACAGAAGAATTGTTTTTGCGCTATTATAACTCTCACGAATTTTATGGCCGAGCTTCTCTCCCAATTCGAGGTGTGCTCCTTTTGTTTTTCCTACCATTGGACAGTTTTATGCCGGCTCCGAACGGAGTCATATAGGCATGAGGAAAGCAAACCATTTATTTGAAAAAATACAGCAGCCTTTATATGAAAGTATTCACTGATGCCTCCTCATGATAAATTTCATCAGTGATTCATAAAGGATTCATTTCAGATTTTTACTGCGGGGTATATGTTGTATATGTTTCTTCTTCTTTTTAGTTTTTTTCAAGTGCAGCCAATTTTCATTATGAGCCGGATTGTTTCAGTAAAAATTTATCTTAACCCAGACCCAGATGTAGTAACTGAAATGCCCCTAATGTTGCACTATGCGTTGCATTTCCTCGTGTATCAATTCAACACAACACAATGACGGCTTTTCTAGGCGTCGTATTTGCCGCTTTACTAGCAATTCGAATGATACTTCGGGCACAAACAATGCCGGTCTTGGGCCAGTTGTATTACGTACAGCCGTCAGTATGTCCATTTTACTTAAGCCAGCCAGTGGATGTATGGAATCGAGCGTGCGACCGCAGGTCTCATGGAAAATAAAACAAATACACGCACCACCGCAAAACTTTGTTGTTGCTATACTCCTAGCCGTGCCCTCAATTGTGCAGCAGTAGGCGCTAGAGCTGCAAAACTATCGATGGTACTATCGATAGTTTTTTTTTTGGCGATATATCGATTTTTTTTTGCGATAGTTTCGATAGTGTCAGTGCTTTGAAAATTTGTGATTTTTATAATATTAACTGACGCTGTGATCTGAGGTTATGTAATTTTTTTAGAATTTAACGCTCAAATTGCAATATTTGTAATTTTTTACTTATTTAGGCACATATGTATATATTTAAGCTTAGTATCGACCTCTCAAGAAACGCAAAAGTTTCATATAAAATGACGTACAAGAAATGCTCAAGAAATTTTTCTTGTGAAACTTTCTTGAGCGAGTATCGACCTCTCAAGAAATTTAGTACACTTTTTTAATACTATTTTTCAACGTTATGTGAACACAGCAACACAGGTTTTGCCAAGAAATATATCATCGAGCATTTATTTCTTAAAGAAATTTTGACGTTTGTTGCGTGTTGAAAAAAAATCGTGAAAATCGTTAGTGAAAGTGGCAAAAAAGAAACGAAAAATATAATGCACAATTTTTCTAATGATGCAAGGGCATAGTTGGCATCGATTTCTCATATTTTATTCCATTCCGGCCATCAATATAACACAGTTTACCAGTAATATAAGGTCATCCTCGTCGCTTTCGATGATTTCCTAAAAGAACAACAAAATAAAACTATTGAAAACATACAACAAAAAGGTTTATTTTGTTTACGTTTTTGATGCTCTTCTTCATTTCACTTGGTATTCACGGTGGATTACTAAACGTCAAAATTTCTTGCCTACTACTATTTTTACTCAAGAAATAAATCCAAAAATTTCTTGAGCTGTTTCTTGAGAGGTCGATACCAGCCTTTATACTGAAGGTTCTGTGTCTGGAAGAGTTTTATCTGGGCAGATCAAATAAAATGAGTAAGTATTATTTCGCATAAGATGCATGTATGTGCATAGATAACACAAGCGTCTTTGATCCTTGTTATTTTATGCAAATATGTATGTATATTTTAAGCACATTTTGTTCGAAGTTGAAGTTCCTCTACATTTAAAATACGATAGTTTCGTAACTATCGATAGTATTTTTCGAGCTATCGAAAATATTGAATGGCGTCACTATCGATAGTTTTGCAGCTCTAGTAGGCGCTAGAAAATTTAGTTATTATTTGCAATAGCGTTTGGATTTTATCAGAAACGTCTTCGCCATACGAATGGAGCAACGATTGAAATTGTGATGGCATAACGTTAACGCGCGTCTGCAAAAAGTAAAAAAATTTTGTATGTACTCTAAATAACTTAAAGTATATTATATGAACATTTGGTTTATACCTTCAAATCTGGCAAGCAATCACGTATGTGATGCTGTGATGTATAAGCAAACGATTTAAGGTTTGCGCCAAATAAGGTGTACCATTGCGGGTAGCCAATGTTCGATATTTCCGTTGTAGAAAGGCTGCTTCATCCTTCAGCTGTTCATCGATTTGTTTCTTATCAATATCTTGCTGCGATCGATTCACTACGCCAATAATGCCCAATTTCACTGGTATAACACGACCACATAATATATCAATAGCATCCGTGTCCGCATCCATGAGATCGACTTTGGTGACAACCGCCAATGTGCCGACCATCACATTCTTTGGCCAAATTGAGTGCCTCACTTTTTGGCATACAACCAATATTATTGAATTGGGATTACCAATGTATTTCAATACCAAGTCTTTAACTTGTGCTTCAATATGGTTTGGTTGATCGCCCACTGGTACTTTGGTGATGCCAGGCAAATCAACAAGTGTTAAATTTACAACTCGCGTTGAGAATATTTTTAAATTTATTGGCTCGGGGCAAATGCCCTTGTTGGAACCGGCGGCACGATCTGTCTCCTTTTCGATTTCACTGCGAATTTTATTGAAATCCGTAAAAATCTTTTGTATGTAAAATTTTTCCCCAAATAGAAAATTAGCCATCATGGCATGGAAATAAAAGAAAGTTACAATTATAATAATTTTCGATCAGCTGTGTGACCTTTTTGACACTTCTACATCTATTGTGAACTAAGAGTATGTTCCACAGGGAGGTTATTTGCAAAAAACCATTGTGAACTCGAAAACCAATTACGATACGATAGCTATCGTATGTGGTAATGCCATTTAGCAAATACGTGAGACGTATCACGGAATTATTTTTCGTATCGAAATCGATCCGTGATCGTGTGTCACGATTCGACCCCTGTTTCGATTTCGGTATATAGCAAAGTTTAAAGGTATTAATTTAAGTTTGATTTTATTTATATGTTCCTTCCAACTTAAGTTGGTATCAAACCATATGCCCAAATATTTATATTTCATATTCATATATTTATATTTCATATTCAAGGTCTGGCAACCTTCGCGAACAAGTGTAAAAAGTTTGCGCGGAAATAAGTATTATAGTTAATAGCTTATTTCAGTCAATATCGGGAGTTAAAAAAATCAAAATAATTCGCCTTAGGCGTTCTTTAACTCTTTTCTTCACAGTGGTCACCACTGTTAACCACCCATATTTTTTCGCTTAACTCAACACAGAGCCATCTTACGGAAATCGTGTGCATTCAGGGCCGTTAATAAGCAAGCCATGCGGTTTTTGCAAAAAAAAATATTTGAAAAAAGCTAGCGCAACTGTCGTTTTCAATTATAATAAATCAGTCGAAATCGCGCATTTCTAAGTTGTGGGTGTGAGTGCAAGTTTTTTCTCTATTTGGAAGCAAATAAAATATTTTATGGTTTCCTATTATGCAAAAGACTTATTTCATTACTATTAAAGTAAAATAAAACTCAAATTTGGCTCAACTTTTTTATTATTAGATTTATTTGAAGTGGTTAGCAGCGGTAACCACCGTTCGGTAAGTAGCTAAATTGTAAGACAATTTTTGGTGAAATGCAAGGTAGTATAAATGTGTGCTTTTTAGAGAAAATGGCCCGTAGCAAGTTATCTGACCGTGAAATTGAATTCCTGTTATTTGAAGAAATACCTTCAGACGCTGATAGTTGCGTGGGTGGTGATGAGTCAGGTAATGTGTCAGAAGTGGAAGAGCCACAGCCCTTTCTATACGGTAATTTATCAGAACATGAGTTTGACCCTGAGGACGAGGTTCCACTAGCACATCTGCTCGGAAGGAGTCAATCGGATACACAAGGAGCCCCGCCCCTAGCCCTTGCAAAGCGATCTCCAAAATGGAAGAGGGCATATTCATTTTAAGTCCTGATAACTTTGCGCGTTCAACTCATTTGCCGGACGAAGTTAATAGTTTAGTATTGAGCCAACAGTTGACACCCCTTAAAATTTTCAAACTTCTTTGGACGGATCATGGTATAAAAAATACAGGTTTGTGCATTGTCATTTTGACGCTGTCTTTTTGATTAAAAAGCAGATTTTTGAAGTTTGATCTTATGTCAGTTTTGGAGTATAGCGATGCCAGACTTTTATTTTTTGAATGCGTAGATTTTTGTTTGAAAGTTTGGGTATTTCAGGAATCAAAGGACAGAAAGAGAAAGGGCACTAGTGAGCAGATTTATGGAACTTCCGATAGCTTCTCTTCGCTTACTCCACAAATCTTCATCCACTCTCCGCGAATAAAGGGTATCGTCGGAAATTGGAAAAATTTTATATCACCGTCTTTGCAGCCATATTTGGTATTATTGCACCGCGGAAATAAGCAACTCATTTTGTTAAAATCTAGGGTACATATTTTTTTGTAATTGGATTGGACATATGTACATACATACATATATAGACTGAAATGCTCACTTGGTATGGTGGTGTACATAAATATTGTCGTTTAAAGTGCAAAACCGTGTGAAATTTTTGCCAAAAATGAGATTTCATCAAAAATACATTCCTGGCGTCCGTCCCCATCCATTCATGCAACAATTTTGAGATTCACACAACGCAGTTCCAAATAATGACACAGTTTCAAAACCGCTTTTTTAAAGGAAATCTTTCGAACCAATACCGCGAATAATAGGCGTTATTGTTTTATAACTGTACTGCAATGTACTAAAGTTGATTATACCTTCATAAACACGAAATGGATTATAACTTTGCTTTATTGAAGAAACGGGATACGCCCCTGCAAGAAACGACTGATGGAAACACCAACACATAGACAAATTTTTTGACAACACTAACACACTTGCAAAAACGCTGTCCAACATTTTAGCAATCATTTGCCTGACTTTGGTGATGTATATCAATATTTCTCAACATTTGATTAATCATCTGCTCGACACTGCTGATGTCAATCACTTGTCAATCATGAGGTATATCAGTAATTCCGAACATTTGATTAATCATGTGAGGTACACTGCTGATGTAAACATCTCAGCATCCCTCATCATCTGATCAATCATTTGTACGACACGACTGATGTATATCAGCATATCCTGACATTTGATCAATCATATGTGCGACACAGCTGATGTATATATGCATTATTTAGGAATTATAATGAAGAAGAAGATGGCATGCGTTAAAAGTTTGAAAACTTTCGTGAAGTGCGGTCGGAGTTTTGTAAGATTTTGCATAAAACAACTAAATTTAAAAAAAAAAAGCAATAAAATGAATAAAAGGCATTTTGCTAACTGTCGTAGCGTTGAAAAAAAAAAACAATTTGAGAAAAAAAAATTAAAAATAAAAGCAGTACAAAATGCGGAGTGTGTGGTTTTTGCAAAAAGTGAAAGTGCTTTGTTAACTGCCAGTGCAAATGCAGATAGTTTATTTCACGAAAGCTCTGTAGGGCAATGTGTTCATCAGGAAGATTTTTCCTTTTTGGAAGACTTTGATAGCAGGGAATATGGTATAGATGAGGACTCACCCTTTGAAGACTTTGATAGCAGGGAATATGGTATAGATGAGAACTCACCCGCAGATACAGGTTTTAGTGTATCTGAGGCAATTAGGGGCTGAACTGTAGGTTACAAATTATCACAAAATTGTTTAGATGCTTTACTTAAGATTTTGAATAAAGGAGGAGTTAAGGATTTGCCGCAATGCGCAAAAACTCTTTTAAAGACGAGCAGGGAGAAAGCTAACATTCAAAACTTTTCAAATGGAGAATTTATTTACATGGGCATTCAAAAACACTTTCATTCAGGTCCCATTGAGTTTTTAATAAAGCACGGTGAAGTTCTAATTGATGTAGGAATCGATGGATTGCAACTCTTCAATAGTTCGAATAGAGTTTTGTGGCCTATTCTTGGTTCGCTGGCTCATTTTCCAGCTACTACTCCATTTCTGATTGGTTGCTTCTCGGGGAAAAAAAAGCCTGATAACTTAAACGTTTTTCTGTCCGATTTTTCGTCGGATGTTGAGACTTTACGGAAAAATGGAGTCGAAGTTGGCCCAGATAAGATTATTTTGAAATTTGATGTTCGTGTGTTCATTTGTGATTCTCCAGCTAGGGCTTTTGTTGCAGGTGTAAAATCTTTCAACGGGAAGCTCGGATGTCCGAAATGCTGTCAGGAAGGTATACACAAAGATCATAGAACTTATTTTCCATACAAAGTATGTACTCCTCGTTCAGACACAACATTTGAATTACGGCTTGATCCTTTTCACCACCTCTCACATTTTCGACAGGAAAAAAGTGTATTGGAACAGGCAGGATTTTCAATGGTTTCTCAGTTCACGTTAGACTGTATGCATTTGGTAGACCTGGGTGTAATGAAAAAGTTTTTAAAACTTCTTTTAAAAAGGGCAGACGTCAAAAAGATAAATGAAAATCTAAAATTTACTAAGAATTATTTTCCCTCCGAATTTTGTCGCACTTCAAGAAGTGTAGATGAGGTAGCTTATTGGAAAGCAACTGAGTTTAGGCAGTTTTTATTGTACACAGGAGTGTTTGTCCTCAAAAATTGCATCGACAGTGACCTATATTTCCTGTTTTTACTTTTGCACAGTGGTATACGTTTGTTGTCTAGTGAAAAGTCGTATAGGTCCGATACTGAGGTTGCCCAACAGATTTTAGAACATTTCGTTTATCTTTTTAGTATAAAGTTCGGGAATGAGTTTGTTAGTTTCAATGTTCACGGTCTTCTTCACTTGTCTGAATGCGTTAAAAGTATAGGTCCGTTAGATTCTTTTTCCGCTTATAGGTTCGATAACTATATGCAGTTTCTGAAAAAAATTATAAAAAAACCAAATCAAGTCTTACAGCAGATTTTCAGTAGAATAAGTGAAAGACAGGGTCTGGATTCAAATCCGACCTCTAAAGTAGGATCTTTTGATATTGACCTTAGAAAGGAAAAAGATTGTTATTGCTTTTATAAAAGTGGGGGACCCGTTAAAGTTATTGATGTTGGTGTAGCAGAAAATTCTGAAATTGTGTATTGTCGGCTATTTCGTAAAACCGAAAACTTTTTTGAGAAGCCTGTTAGTTCCTTTTCAAGTCTTGGTATACTTGTCGCAAGCGACCTTAGCACTGAATTGATAGGTATTAGAAGAGAGGAACTCGACCTTGAGTATTTTTGTTTACCTATTGAATCTAAGTTCTTATTAATACCCCTTCTTCACCACATATTTCATGAATTTTGTAATTAAACCACATACTGCTGGAAGAAATTATTCATTGCTTATATTTTAATCCCGGAACCATACGAAAACTAGCACTTTCAAAATTTCTTACAAAGAAATACTGAGTAAAAAATTTGAAAGTGCTAGTTTTCGTATGGTACGACGATATCTTCAAAGATTTTTTCATTTCAAAAATTCTTTGAGTAATTATTATCAGTAGAATTTTTTTATATCTTCAAGAAACTTTCATTGAGACGAATTTCAAAAAAGTTTTTCAGAATTCTTTTCTTTTTACACAATTTTGAGTAACTTTCATATAAGTATTTCAAATTTCAAGCAAAATTTCCAACTGGAATTTGTATAAAAATTTCTCATTCATAACAATTATAAAAAGAATTAGACCGGTATTCATAAAAATATAAAATAGGATTAAAAACTGTTAAAATCGAAAAATTTTATGAAAATTTTACTTTATACAATCGTTAAAACTTATTTTATTTTTTATGAATACCGGTCTTAAAAAATATCTCAGAAATAAATATTATGGAAAGACTCTTAAAATATGTTTCTTTCAATAATAATTATATCTTGATTTTTATTTTTTCTTATGATAATTACACCTTTAAAAAATAGCCCTTTATTCATCATACAAAAGTGCATCGCTCGTTCATAACTAAATAATTTAAATAATGTCAGATCACAACAACAGTAAGTATAATTATTTTGTAACACCTTTTATGCAAGTTAAATGCTCGACCTACTTTCTTTCTAGCGAACCCTTTCGACAAATATTTCACCACCAGTGGCAGTTTTGACTTATCAGGTGCAATGAACGTTGTTGAGGCGCTTGCAGTAGATGGAGAAGTTCAGGGAGAAGGTGGAGCTGTCAACGTCACTGAAGGCAATTATATTTACACTAAAGCTCAGATCACACAATTTGCACATTTGTACAAAAAATCGAGAAAATCAAGAAAGGTCGTTCAATTAGTCGACAATTAGTGATCTTAGCTTTACAGTTCTATTCTTTTTTTTTTTAATTTAAATATTTATATACATATACATATGTTTATACTCTAGATCTATCAAGCAAATTGGATATTTTGATGGAGGCTGTACTGAGAATTGAAAAGAAGGTGGATGAAGGAGATAAGAGGATGGAAAACTTGACGGCGGGTATAGCTACAATACAAAGCAATGTGGGTATTTCTATCCCTCTACTAAGATTTAACTCTCAATAACTATTTCTCACTTTTTAGCAATGTATAATGAACGAAACGCAGAATGTCACAGCACAGCGAGTTGTAAGAAACAATACTTTTTATATGTTATGTTACTTTTGTGGAAACCACGAAATGAAAGCTCGTGCAATTTTACTATATGTTTCCTAACAACATAATTCTATACGATGTGTAGTTTAACCTTTTTTTTCCAATTATTTACAAATCACTCATACAAAATTTCGCAAATTCAAATTCGCTATAAAACAATCCTCAATTTATGTCAGTATAAATTTTCCACTTACCTCACAAGGAAAATATTATATATTTGATAAATATATAGACTGGTATTCATAAAAAATAAAATAGGTTTTAACAATTGTATTAAGTGACACTTTCATAAATTTTTCGATTTTAACAGTTTTATATAGGTATATAAATACATATGTATATATTTATTCATATATCTACATATGCATGTACATTAGGCCGTATCACGTTGTATGGACAAAAAAAAAGTTTAGTGTGTGTCAGTTTTATTTGAACACTTATGTCGAAAAAATATTTTTGGTGTAAAAAAAATTTTTTTAAGCCCGCGTTAAAAACAGCTAAATCGCGTTTTTTGTAATAACTTCCTTATTTGATGTCGGATCTTTATCATCTTAATGTCGCTGAAAAGGTCTCGCCCAGCTCTATATTTGGCCCATATAAAGTTTTGACCTCAAAGGTTGTTCTGATTTTTACCTTTAAAAATTTTGAAGTTGCTATCCCTAGATTTTTTCTTTTTAACCACTAATACAAAGCTCTCAAAAAACGATGAGGAATCCCCCAAAAAAAATCTATCCTTTGTTTACAAAGAAAAAAGTTATAACGATGTAAAATGAAACAATTGTTTTTTTTTTGTAAAAAATTCCACAGTAGGGAGTCAAAAATACCACAGAGAATCGGCGAAACACGTCAGCTTAATTTATGGCTCCAGATTACGATGGCGTTTTTAGAAAATCCGGATTAGCTGTCATTTTCGAGATATTTAAGAAAGAATTTTCAGTTTTCACATACAAAGCGATCCGATTCAGGGGGGAAGGGGGTGGGCGTTTGAGTAACTATTGTTGAGGTAATAAAAATAAAGAAAAGGGGAAAAACTGCTTTTAATATCGTTCATAGTATATACGTCAGGGCCGTGCGCACGGGGGGGGAGTTTTGGGGGTTCAAACCCCACCCCCCCATGACCAAATGTAAGTTGCAATGATTTTGCAAAAATTTGCAAAACACAGTTTATAAATTTTGCATTGAATCTTGACTCATAATTTTTGACAAAATTAGTATGTACAATAATTTTACGGAAGAAGAAATTGGTGAAAGTTGCAAAAAATAAGGTTGGCCAATACATAAGTTCGGCACTTTGAATTGCGCTTGGAGCTTTCCGAAATTACAAAGTTGTGTAGCATATGTTCGTTTGAAATTTTTCAAAAAATTGTACTGATAACAAGAAATTTTCATTTTGTGAAAACAGTGAGTAGTTTCAATTAACAAGTACTGTAAACAGTACTATTCAGGACCTGGTTAACTAGGTTTTGATGAATCAGAATTAGACCAGATAAGTCAACTATTTTGGCAAAGGGATGTTCTCATTGTTTGTTTACGTTTGACGGAAACACGGTGTACTTTATATAAAGCGAGTGCTGCATAAAGTGGGCGTGATTTACTTACTTAGCCAAACATTTGGAGGGAAAATAGTTAAAATCGGTTGACGGCCACGCCCACTTTTATATATGGGAACTATAAAGGGGCCTAATAAAAACATTTTAAGCGATATCTCTGTCAAATATAAAGATATATCACTGAAATTTTGTCCCATGAGTTCAACTATGGACATAAAACAGAAAACACAAAAATGTTGAAAAATGGGCGGTGCCACGCCCACTTATTAAGGGGCACACATTGAAAGTTTTATGAGTCATAACTCAAAAACCGTTGAAGATATAGCGATGAAATTTGGTGTGCGTAATATACTTACTTAGGCAAATATTTGGACTAAAAATTGCCAAAATCGGTTGACGACCACGCCCACTTTTTTATATGTGTATTATAAAGTGGCCCAATAACAAAATTTTAAGCGATATCTCTGTCAAATATAAAGATATATCATTGAAATTTTATGACAGGAGTCCAAATATGGACATAAACGGAAACCACAAAAATTTTGGAAAATGGGCGTGGCACCGCCTCTTTTTAGAAGCACGAATATACTAGATTTCTGAGCCCATAACTCCACAAATAATTGATATATAATGACGAAACTTGGTGCGTACACTTTTATTGCTTGTGGTAATACATGTTCAAAATTTTAGCGCAATCGGTTGACTACCACGCCCACTTTTATATATGGGTATTATAAAGTGGCCTAATAAAAACATTTTAAGCGATATCTTTGTCAAATATAAAGGTAATTCATTGAAATTTTGTGGCATGAGTTCCACAATAGACCGGAAACAAAGTAGAAAAATTTTGGAAAATGGGCGAGGCACCGCCTCTTTTTAGACAAAGGAATATACGAGATTTCTTAGCCTATAACTCGACAAATAATTGAGATATTATGACGAAACTTGGTTTATACACTTTTGTAACTTGTGTTAATAGACACGCAAAAATTTATTGAAATCGGTTTATGACCACGCCTACTTTTTAACAAAGATATTTCTGGAACACCCTTTGGGAATTTGTAACGTGACATCTTTGTAACTAGAAGTCATAAAGGAATGAAATTTTGCACAAAGAATAATATTCATATGCTTAGTTGGATGACTGATAAAAATTTTGAAAATGGGCGCGGCTACGCCCACTTTATGCAGCACTTGCTTTATATAAAGTACCTACACCGTGTTTCCATCAAACGCAAACAAACAATGAAAGCATACAGCTGAGTATCTAATGTTCGATTCCACTCGAACTTAGGCTTCCTTACTTGTTTTTAATGTAAATAATGTGATATTTTTTGGTTGCAATGTAAATATGTAAATACAATGTAAATAGGTATGTTTTTTTTTGTTAAAATGTAAATATGTGATATGAAGTACTTTTTTTTATTTTGTAAACATATAATAGTTTTAAGCAGAGACCAACTTTAACAGTTAACACTTATTTTCATTCCATTTCAGTCTGACGGAAACACAAAAACGCTGAGCGCAAAGTGTTTCCCACTGACTGAAACAGAAAGCTCTCACACTCAAAGTGTTTCTCACCGTGGGCAACCTCTCCCAACGATCTTCTTTCTGTTGCTATTTAATACCATGTCTCCACATAACGTGTTTCGCTCTTTTTTCTGCATTTTCTCTCTCAATCTTGTTTCGACACGGAAACCAGTGCCGAAACTCGCCATTTTCCACACAAATTTCTGAGAGCGAGTGAAGATTGAAACACTGTTTCATTCTGAATCATCTTGCCAACCTCGATTATATCGATGTCTTCTCTAATTTTGTATCGAAAATCTATCGAAATCTCACACAGACCAAAACAAAGACGCAAAAATAAGCAAACATACAAACATTTAAGAAGAACAAGAAAGAGAAGTGTCAAACTGAATCACGATTAGCCACGTGGAGACGGGTTATTGAGAGAGATGTTTTGCTACATGTTTCTCTGGTGAATCAAGTTATGTGGAGACGGGCTTTAAGAGTTATTTTTCAACACTCAAAAATATCCCTCAGCAAGTGGCGGTTTCAATGAGACTTTTATTTTTTTCCGTCCTTTGAAAACAGTTAAAAACATAGGGATAAAGAAAAGTGTTGCTGAAAAATATGTTTGCATATGTAGATATGCATGTACGTTCGTGCGCATACGTATGTGTGCAAATGGAAGAAAATTTGTATTCGTAGTATGACTGTATTTAAAATAACCAATTTTGTAACTTAGCAGGTATGGACAGGAATTTTATTTTGAATTATTTAGTTAATACATAATATATGTATTAAAATATAATTTTATGTTAGATTCGTTACTTACATATTTATGTACATATTAATATAGGTATTTAATAATAAATGCATGTGTCTGATTTTGTTTACATACATAGGTACTCTGCAGGGAAGTTAATAAGTAACTAGAGAACAGAATTTCTGGTTCAGAACTAGCGAAAATGTGTCAAAGAGGCACCAGTTCATTTGCCGTCGGCTTTGCATATTTCTGCAATTCTTATACATGCATACATACATATGTACATATGTACTTACATACATATTAACATATCATAGTTAAGCTTAGTAGTACGTAGGTGCATACCTGTGTACATAACTAGTTTATATTATTATTGCTAATACTTAGAGTTCGGCTTTATTAAAAATAACGAATTTATTATTTTGGTATTACAATTTTACGGCCTCTCACTTAAAATTTAATAAAAGGCGACTACCTAATCTACATATGTATAAAAAGATACATATATGCAAAAAAATGTTAAACGAAAGATTCAATAATGTATAATAAACATAGAAAATTGCATTACCTGCTTTCCATTCCACCAGATCGCAGGCATACCGGCGTACTATTTATTATAGATAACTAGCTGTACCCGACCAAGCTTTGCTTTGGCCCACTCCCTATTATAGGTACTTGAAGTGAAAAACGGCACACTTTAAAATATGTTGGAAGTATCTAGAAACCGAAATTACCTCGGGCTGCAGAGCTCAGCTCAATTCAGATATGTAAGTTTAAAAAAGTGAAGGAAAAAATTGATATTTTCAAAAGTTTGCCCTCTTCATGTTCTTATCCCATTTTTCTTCGTATCGCTCTCTCTTACCTCTTCTTTTCTGTCTTTCTCCTTTTTATTCCCCCCTTATTCCTTCTCTAACTCCCTGTCTTACTGTCTCTCTCCCCATCCTCTTCATTCCATTTTTATTATATTCTCCTTTTCCGTCCGTTTGCCTTTCCCAGTCTCATTACTCTAATTTAATTTTAATTAATTTTTTATGAATACCAGTCTATATATTTATCAAATATATAATATTTTCCTTGTGAGGTAAGTGGAAAATTTATACTGACATAAATTGAGGATTGTTTTATAGCGAATTTGAATTTGCGAAATTTTGTATGAGTGATTTGTAAATAATTGGAAAAAAAAAAAGGTTAAACTACACATCGTATAGAATTATGTTGTTAGGAAACATATAGTAAAATTGCACGAGCTTTCATTTCGTGGTTTCCACAAAAGTAACATAACATATAAAAAGTATTGTTTCTTACAACTCGCTGTGCTGTGACATTCTGCGTTTCGTTCATTATACATTGCTAAAAAGTGAGAAATAGTTATTGAGAGTTAAATCTTAGTAGAGGGATAGAAATACCCACATTGCTTTGTATTGTAGCTATACCCGCCGTCAAGTTTTCCATCCTCTTATCTCCTTCATCCACCTTCTTTTCAATTCTCAGTACAGCCTCCATCAAAATATCCAATTTGCTTGATAGATCTAGAGTATAAACATATGTATATGTATATAAATATTTAAATTAAAAAAAAAAAGAATAGAACTGTAAAGCTAAGATCACTAATTGTCGACTAATTGAACGACCTTTCTTGATTTTCTCGATTTTTTGTACAAATGTGCAAATTATGTGATCTGAGCTTTAGTGTAAATATAATTGCCTTCAGTGACGTTGACAGCTCCACCTTCTCCCTGAGCTTCTCCATCTACTGCAAGCGCCTCAACAACGTTCATTGCACCTGATAAGTCAAAACTGCCACTGGTGGTGAAATATTTGTCGAAAGGGTTCGCTAGAAAGAAAGTAGGTCGAGCATTTAACTTGCATAAAAGGTGTTACAAAATAATTATACTTACTGTTGTTGTGATCTGACATTATTTAAATTATTTAGTTATGAACGAGCGATGCACTTTTGTATGATGAATAAAAGGCTATTTTTTAAAGGTGTAATTATCATAAGAAAAAATAAAAATCAAGATATAATTATTATTGAAAGAAACATATTTTAAGAGTCTTTCCATAATATTTATTTCTGAGATATTTTTTAAGACCGGTATTCATAAAAAATAAAATAAGTTTTAACGATTGTATAAAGTAAAATTTTCATAAAATTTTTCGATTTTAACAGTTTTTAAACCTATTTTATTTTTTTATGAATACCGGTCTAATTCTTTTTATAATTGTTATGAATGAGAAATTTTTATACAAATTCCAGTTGGAAATTTTGCTTGAAATTTGAAATACTTATATGAAAGTTACTCAAAATTGTGTAAAAAGAAAAGAATTCTGAAAAGCTTTTTTGAAATTCGTCTCAATGAAAGTTTCTTGAAGATATAAAAAAATTCTACTGATAATAATTACTCAAAGAATTTTTGAAATGAAAAAATCTTTGAAGATATCGTCATACCATACGAAAACTAGCACTTTAAAATTTTTTACTCAGTATTTCTTTGTAAGAAATTTTGAAAGTGCTAGTTTTCGTATGGTTCCGGGATTAAAATATAAGCAATGAATAATTTCTTCCAGCAGTATGTGGTTTAATTACAAAATTCATGAAATATGTGGTGAAGAAGGGGTATTAATAAGAACTTAGATTCAATAGGTAAACAAAAATACTCAAGGTCGTTCCTCTCTTCTAATACCTATCAATTCAGTGCTAAGGTCGCTTGCGACAAGTATACCAAGACTTGAAAAGGAACTAACAGGCTTCTCAAAAAAGTTTTCGGTTTTACGAAATAGCCGACAATACACAATTTCAGAATTTTCTGCTACACCAACATCAATAACTTTAACGGGTCCCCCACTTTTATAAAAGCAATAACAATCTTTTTCCTTTCTAAGGTCAATATCAAAAGATCCTACTTTAGAGGTCGGATTTGAATCCAGACCCTGTCTTTCACTTATTCTACTGAAAATCTGCTGTAAGACTTGATTTGGTTTTTTTATAATTTTTTTCAGAAACTGCATATAGTTATCGAACCTATAAGCGGAAAAAGAATCTAACGGACCTATACTTTTAACGCATTCAGACAAGTGAAGAAGACCGTGAACATTGAAACTAACAAACTCATTCCCGAACTTTATACTAAAAAGATAAACGAAATGTTCTAAAATCTGTTGGGCAACCTCAGTATCGGACCTATACGACTTTTCACTAGACAACAAACGTATACCACTGTGCAAAAGTAAAAACAGGAAATATAGGTCACTGTCGATGCAATTTTTGAGGACAAACACTCCTGTGTACAATAAAAACTGCCTAAACTCAGTTGCTTTCCAATAAGCTACCTCATCTACACTTCTTGAAGTGCGACAAAATTCGGAGGGAAAATAATTCTTAGTAAATTTTAGATTTTCATTTATCTTTTTGACGTCTGCCCTTTTTAAAAGAAGTTTTAAAAACTTTTTCATTACACCCAGGTCTACCAAATGCATACAGTCTAACGTGAACTGAGAAACCATTGAAAATCCTGCCTGTTCCAATACACTTTTTTCCTGTCGAAAATGTGAGAGGTGCTGAAAAGGATCAAGCCGTAATTCAAATGTTGTGTCTGAACGAGGAGTACATACTTTGTATGGAAAATAAGTTCTATGATCTTTGTGTATACCTTCCTGACAGCATTTCGGGCATCCGAGCTTCCCGTTGAAAGATTTTACACCTGCAACAAAAGCCCTAGCTGGAGAATCACAAATGAACACACGAACATCAAATTTCAAAATAATCTTATCTGGGCCAACTTCGACTCCATTTTTCCGTAAAGTCTCAACATCCGACGAAAAATCGGACAGAAAAACGTTTAAGTTATCAGGCTTTTTTTTCCCCGAGAAGCAACCAATCAGAAATGGAGTAGTAGCTGGAAAATGAGCCAGCGAACCAAGAATAGGCCACAAAACTCTATTCGAACTATTGAAGAGTTGCAATCCATCGATTCCTACATCAATTAGAACTTCACCGTGCTTTATTAAAAACTCAAAGGGACCTGAATGAAAGTGTTTTTGAATGCCCATGTAAATAAATTCTCCATTTGAAAATTTTTGAATGTTAGCTTTCTCCCTGCTCGTCTTTAAAAGAGTTTTTGCGCATTGCGGCAAATCCTTAACTCCTCCTTTATTCAAAATCTTAAGTAAAGCATCTAAACAATTTTGTGATAATTTGTAACCTACAGCCCAGCCCCTAATTGCCTCAGATAAACTAAAACCTGTATCTGCGGGTGAGTTCTCATCTATACCATATTCCCTGCTATCAAAGTCTTCAAAGGGTGAGTCCTCATCTATACCATATTCCCTGCTATCAAAGCACTTTCACTTTTTGCAAAAACCACACACTCCGCATTTTGCTTTTATTTTTAATTTTTTTTTCTCAAATTGTTTTTTTTTTCAACGCTACGACAGTTAGCAAAATGCCTTTTATTCATTTTATTGCTTTTTTTTTTTAAATTTAGTTGTTTTATGCAAAATCTTACAAAACTCCGACCGCACTTCACGAAAGTTTTCAAACTTTTAACGCATGCCATCTTCTTCTTCATTATAATTCCTAAATAATACATATATACATCAGCTGTGTCGCACATATGATTGATCAAATGTCAGGATATGCTGATATACATCAGTCGTGTCGTACAAATGATTGATCAGATGATGAGGGATGCTGAGATGTTTACATCAGCAGTGTACCTCACATGATTAATCAAATGTTCGGAATTACTGATATACCTCATGATTGACTAAATGTCTGAAACAAGTGATTGACATCAGCAGTGTCGAGCAGATGATTAATCAAATGTTGAAAAATATTGATATACATCACCAAAGTCAGGCAAATGATTGCTAAAATGTTGGACAGCGTTTTTGCAAGTGTGTTAGTGTTGTCAAAAAATTTGTCTATGTGTTGGTGTTTCCATCAGTCGTTTCTTGCAGGGGCGTATCCCGTTTCTTCAATAAAGCAAAGTTATAATCCATTTCGTGTTTATGAAGGTATAATCAACTTTAGTACATTGCAGTACAGTTATAAAACAATAACGCCTATTATTCGCGGTATTGGTTCGAAAGATTTCCTTAAAAAAAGCGGTTTTGAAACTGTGTCATTATTTGGAACTGCGTTGTGTGAATCTCAAAATTGTTGCATGAATGGATGGGGACGGACGCCAGGAATGTATTTTTGATGAAATCTTATTTTTGGCAAAAATGTCACACGGTTTTGCACTTTAAACGACAATATTTATGTACACCACCATACCAAGTGAGCATTTCAGTCTATATATGTATGTATGTACATATGTCCAATCCAATTACAAAAAAATATGTACCCTAGATTTTAACAAAATGAGTTGCTTATTTCCGCGGTGCAATAATACCACATATGGCTGCAAAGACGGTGATATAAAATTTTTCCAATTTCCGACGATACCCTTTATTCGCGGAGAGTGGATGAAGATTTGTGGAGTAAGCGAAGAGAAGCTATCGGAAGTTCCATAAATCTGCTCACTAGTGCCCTTTCTCTTTCTGTCCTTTGATTCCTGAAATACCCAAACTTTCAAACAAAAATCTACGAATTTAAAAAATAAAAGTCTGGCATCGCTATACTCCAAAACTGACATAAGATCAAACTTCAAAAATCTGCTTTTTAATCAAAAAGACAGCGTCAAAATGACAATGCACATACCTGTATTTTTTATACCATGATCCGTCCAAAGAAGTTTGAAAATTTTAAGGGGTGTCAACTGTTGGCTCAATACTAAACTATTAACTTCGTCCGGCAAATGAGTTGAACGCGCAAAGTTATCAGGACTTAAAATGAATATGCACTCTTCCATTTTGGAGATCGCTTTGCAAGGGCTAGGGGCGGGGCTCCTTGTGTATCCGATTGACTCCTTCCGAGCAGATGTGCTAGTGGAACCTCGTCCTCAGGGTCAAACTCATGTTCTGATAAATTACCGTATAGAAAGGGCTGTGGCTCTTCCACTTCTGACACATTACCTGACTCATCACCACCCACGCAACTATCAGCGTCTGAAGGTATTTCTTCAAATAACAGGAATTCAATTTCACGGTCAGATAACTTGCTACGGGCCATTTTCTCTAAAAAGCACACATTTATACTACCTTGCATTTCACCAAAAATTGTCTTACAATTTAGCTACTTACCGAACGGTGGTTACCGCTGCTAACCACTTCAAATAAATCTAATAATAAAAAAGTTGAGCCAAATTTGAGTTTTATTTTACTTTAATAGTAATGAAATAAGTCTTTTGCATAATAGGAAACCATAAAATATTTTATTTGCTTACAAATAGAGAAAAAACTTGCACTCACACCCACAACTTAGAAATGCGCGATTTCGACTGATTTATTATAATTGAAAACGACAGTTGCGCTAGCTTTTTTCAAATATTTTTTTTTGCAAAAACCGCATGGCTTGCTTATTAACGGCCCTGAATGCACACGATTTCCGTAAGATGGCTCTGTGTTGAGTTAAGCGAAAAAATATGGGTGGTTAACAGTGGTGACCACTGTGAAGAAAAGAGTTAAAGAACGCCTAAGGCGAATTATTTTGATTTTTTTAACTCCCGATATTGACTGAAATAAGCTATTAACTATAATACTTATTTCCGCGCAAACTTTTTACACTTGTTCGCGAAGGTTGCCAGACCTTGAATAAGAAATATAAATATATGAATATGAAATATAAATATTTGGGCATATGGTTTGATACCAACTTAAGTTGGAAGGAACATATAAATAAAATCAAACTTAAATTAATACCTTTAAACTTTGCTATATACCGAAATCGAAACAGGGGTCGAATCGTGACACACGATCACGGATCGATTTCGATACGAAAAATAATTCCGTGATACGTCTCACGTATTTGCTAAATGGCATTACCACATACGATAGCTATCGTATCGTAATTGGTTTTCGAGTTCACAATGGTTTTTTGCAAATAACCTCCCTGTGGAACATACTCTTAGTTCACAATAGATGTAGAAGTGTCAAAAAGGTCACACAGCTGATCGAAAATTATTATAATTGTAACTTTCTTTTATTTCCATGCCATGATGGCTAATTTTCTATTTGGGGAAAAATTTTACATACAAAAGATTTTTACGGATTTCAATAAAATTCGCAGTGAAATCGAAAAGGAGACAGATCGTGCCGCCGGTTCCAACAAGGGCATTTGCCCCGAGCCAATAAATTTAAAAATATTCTCAACGCGAGTTGTAAATTTAACACTTGTTGATTTGCCTGGCATCACCAAAGTACCAGTGGGCGATCAACCAAACCATATTGAAGCACAAGTTAAAGACTTGGTATTGAAATACATTGGTAATCCCAATTCAATAATATTGGTTGTATGCCAAAAAGTGAGGCACTCAATTTGGCCAAAGAATGTGATGGTCGGCACATTGGCGGTTGTCACCAAAGTCGATCTCATGGATGCGGACACGGATGCTATTGATATATTATGTGGTCGTGTTATACCAGTGAAATTGGGCATTATTGGCGTGGTGAATCGATCGCAGCAAGATATTGATAAGAAACAAATCGATGAACAGCTGAAGGATGAAGCAGCCTTTCTACAACGGAAATATCGAACATTGGCTACCCGCAATGGTACACCTTATTCGGCGCAAACCTTAAATCGTTTGCTTATACATCACAGCATCACATACGTGATTGCTTGCCAGATTTGAAGGTATAAACCAAATGTTCATATAATATACTTTAAGTTATTTAGAGTACATACAAAATTTTTTTACTTTTTGCAGACGCGCGTTAACGTTATGCCATCACAATTTCAATCGTTGCTCCATTCGTATGGCGAAGACGTTTCTGATAAAATCCAAACGCTATTGCAAATAATAACTAAATTTTCTAGCGCCTACTAGAGCTGCAAAACTATCGATAGTGACGCCATTCAATATTTTCGATAGCTCGAAAAATACTATCGATAGTTACGAAACTATCGTATTTTAAATGTAGAGGAACTTCAACTTCGAACAAAATGTGCTTAAAATATACATACATATTTGCATAAAATAACAAGGATCAAAGACGCTTGTGTTATCTATGCGCATACATGCATCTTATGCGAAATAATACTTACTCATTTAATTTTATCTGCCCAGATAAAACTCTTCCAGACACAGAACCTTCAGTATAAATAATATATATACATATGTGCCTAAATAAGTAAAAAATTACAAATATTGCAATTTGAGCGTTAAATTCTAAAAAAATTACATAACCTCAGATCACAGCGTCAGTTAATATTATAAAAATCACAAATTTTCAAAGCACTGACGCTATCGAAACTATCGCAAAAAAAAATCGCCAAAAAAAAACTATCGATAGTACCATCGATAGTTTTGCAGCTCTAGCGCCTACTGCTGCACAATTGAGGGCACGGCTAGGAGTATAGCAACAACAAAGTTTTGCGGTGGTGCGTGTATTTGTTTTATTTTCCATGAGACCTGCGGTCGCACGCTCGATTCCATACATCCACTGGCTGGCTTAAGTAAAATGGACATACTGACGGCTGTACGTAATACAACTGGCCCAAGACCGGCATTGTTTGTGCCCGAAGTATCATTCGAATTGCTAGTAAAGCGGCAAATACGACGCCTAGAAAAGCCGTCATTGTGTTGTGTTGAATTGATACACGAGGAAATGCAACGCATAGTGCAACATTAGGGGCATTTCAGTTATTACATCTGGGTCTGGGTTAAGATAAATTTTTACTGAAACAATCCGGCTCATAATGAAAATTGGCTGCACTTGAAAAAAACTAAAAAGAAGAAGAAACATATACAACATATACCCCGCAGTAAAAATCTGAAATGAATCCTTTATGAATCACTGATGAAATTTATCATGAGGAGGCATCAGTGAATACTTTCATATAAAGGCTGCTGTATTTTTTCAAATAAATGGTTTGCTTTCCTCATGCCTATATGACTCCGTTCGGAGCCGGCATAAAACTGTCCAATGGTAGGAAAAACAAAAGGAGCACACCTCGAATTGGGAGAGAAGCTCGGCCATAAAATTCGTGAGAGTTATAATAGCGCAAAAACAATTCTTCTGTACATTGAAAAGAGACAAATACTCCCTCAAAAACAATTTTATTGACTTTAAACTTCAAACTAAATGAAAATAACGATTTCAAAAATTATCTTTTTGGAAATTTGAATTTAAATTACTGAAATAAATTATGAAATTCAAATGGCGGGATAGCTTTGTATTCCATGTTATAAGGAGAAGCCAGTGCGCAGATAACTTTTCTTCCGGACTTGTTCTTTCCCCTTACGGCCAAAGCAGAAGCTTACAAGAGGCAAATTTGAAATTTGTATTTCCATATATTTTTTATTTTAAATATAATTTGTTTTATAGTTGTCAAATTTAAAACTTTGTCAGAAAAGCTGCCGAATGTCAAAAAACCTACCGAAATACAAGCTGGCTCGTTGGTTTTTAACCGCCTAGATGGTATTTCGTTTGGTTTTTTCAATATAGCTTGCTCGCTTGCACCAACGCAAAACGATAGTGATGAATATTCAACAAAGAATCATCAATGATCATTTAGCAGTGAAACAAATTTACTGCAGGGTATATCTATATATATGTATACATACACAAATGTCACTTTTCAGTTCTGCCAAATCAAAAAAGCACTGTGCTGCCAAATCAGCACGGAAAAAACAAATCGAACAGGGCGGATCAAAAATTGAACCAGCAATTTATCTGGTTTAATCGAGTTGAAATCTTTGTTGTTGCATTTACGTGCAAAAATTTTTATCTGGGTTAGGATCACCGTATATGAAACACGGCTATTGTGGCAATGAGGTGCAACAGGAGATGCTGCAGTAAGTTAAAACAAAAAAGAAAACAACCGGAGAATGGAATCAAATAAAATAATTTACTTTTTTGATTTAGTTTCCCGAAATTGCATGAGATCGTTGATGTTGTTACACAGCTGCTACGTCGGCGCTTACCAGCCACCAACGTGATGGTGGAAAATTTGGTAGCTATAGACTTAGCTTATATAAATACGAAGCATCCGGACTTTCATAAAGATGCTGCACTGGTCCCCAGTCTTCTGAAGGCAGACAATATTACTGAACCATTTAGCCAAATGAGCGCACAAGTGCAACGGCGTGCAAATACGCCACGCGGACTATCGCAAAAAAAAATCGATATATCGCCAAAAAAAAACTATCGATAGTACCATCGGTAGTTTTGCAGCTCTAGCGCCTACCGCTGCACAATTGAGGGCACGGCTAGGAGTATAGCAACAACAAAGTTTTGCGGTGGTGCGTGTATTTGTTATATTTTCCATGAGACCTGCGGTCGCACGCTCGATTCCATACATCCACTGGCTGGCTTAAGTAAAATGGACATACTGACGGCTATACGTAATACAACTGGCCCAAGACCGGCATTGTTTGTGCCCGAAGTATCATTCGAATTGATAGTAAAGCGGCAAATGCGACGCCTAGAAGAGCCGTCATTGTGTTGTGTTGAATTGATACACGAGGAAATGCAACGCATAGTGCAACATTGTGGCAATGAGGTGCAACAGGAGATGCTGCAGTAAGTTAAAACAAAAAAAAACAACCGGAGAATGGAATCAAATAAAATAATTTACTTTTTTCATTTAGTTTCCCGAAATTGCATGAGATCGTTGATGTTGTTACACAGCTGCTACGTCGGCGCTTACCAGCCACCAACGTGATGGTGGAAAATTTGGTAGCTATAGACTTAGCTTATATAAATACGAAGCATCCGGACTTTCATAAAGATGCTGCACTGGTCCCCAGTCTTCTGAAGGCAGACAATATTACTGAACCATTTAGCCAAATGAGCGCACAAGTGCAACGGCGTGCAAATACGCCACGCAATACGAATTCGTCACCGCAAGTAACAACAAACCATCAACAACAACATAATCAGCAGCAACAGCAATATGCGCAACAACAACTACAACAGCATAATCAGCAACAGCAATATGCGCAACAACAACAAAATTATACTCAAGAACAAGTACATAAATAAATATATGAAAGTAATTATTAAAAAAAAATTATAATTTAATTTTGTTTTTGTTTGCCTTTGTAAAATTCAAAGTTTTTTCTTTATTTTGTATCAAATATACATAAATACATACTTACATATTTAAGTTTAAGTTTAAGTTTATTCAATTAAATTGTACATTGAGACAAGTCTCGTGTAGTACATCATGAAGTACATTAAGGTTTACAATGTGCTTATGTATATGTATTACAAATGAAAGCTTAACTCTAACCTAGAACTAACTCACTATAAGAAATTTAGTAATCTCATTCATTCAAAAATTCTACAGCTACTACAGCCAGCTTGAAGAGTCTAATTTTTCGAATGGATTTAATATTATGTGGTAGTTGATTCCAAAGTTTGATAGCACTAACAAAGAAAAATCTAGATGTAGCTAAATAATTAAACTTGGGAGGTAATAAGTTGAGCGTCCTCGAGGAATGGGCAAAAGAAAGTTTCTCGAAAAGATAACCAGGGCTTTGGGTATATATTACCTTATGTAAAAAAGTAAGGTTAATGACATTGTAATAAGTCGTGATATCACAACTAAGTATTTGGTTCGAGAAACTTGATATATGGTCATACTTTCTTAATGAGAATACATATCTGGTAGCGCTGTTAATACTTAGCCGGAGCTTGTATTGTGAGGCAGAGTCTAATTTGCAGTAAAGTAGTACACTATAAGACAATAAAGGAGTAACTAGAGCTCGTACCAATCTTAATTTTGTGTCTTTAGTAAGAAAACTGGAGGAAGCCCAGAGCTTCCTGACAACAGCGTATATCCTGCTCACAGTGTAGTTTACTTGATCACAGCAGCTTAGCGTTCGATTTATCCTGAAACCCAGACTCGTAACGCGATCTACATAATTAATGGCTGTATTATTAATACAAATACGCGGAATAGAGTTTGTGTCAAACATCTCGTGCGAAATAGGTATTGCTTGGGTTTTGGATTCATTCAACACTAAGCTGTTACTTAAAGCCCATTTAGGGCCGTTTACTCAACATCTGATTAATTTAATCGCTGGTTAGTTTGACGTAAATTGTATGGTGACCTGTCAAATAAATTGCTTAACCGGACAAAAATCTGTGGTTAAGTGCTTAACCGGAGGTTGAGTAAACGGCCCTTAGAGATTCTATCTAAATCCTCATTCATCCTCCAGACAAGATCCTCACAAAGTCCTATTGGTCGAGAAAAGTATATTTGTACGTCATCAGCATAAAGATGTATTGAGGTATACTCGCAGCAATGTACAATATCATTAACAAATAAAGTAAACAGGATTGGACCAAGTATAGAACCTTGTGGTACCCCCGTGTCCAGCGTCCCAAGATAGGACCTCCGCTCTCCACAGCAAACCCTTTGCAATCTCGACGTTAAGTAACTTTTCATTAGCTCAACTGAGTGGCGATCAAAGCCAAAATATTTCTGTAATTTTACCAACAATACGTCAAAGCACAGCGCACAGTGCTTCGTCCCATAGGCAAAATTGAGATAAAATAAACTGCGTAATTTATTCAAGTAATATATATTTTTGTGAAGCTAACATATCACATGAAATAAATATATAAGTAGAATTTATAATCTCATGCTTTTGTTGCCAATAGAGGTCGCTAAAGTCAGTACAATTTCGAGGCAAAACTGTTTTAAGGTAATACGATTTTTAATGTGTTACAAAAAAAAATTGCCAAAAATTCATTTTAAATCGGATAACTCTGAAACTTGCCACATTTGCTTACCATTATATGCCCTAATAGCTGAAATAACTTTTGATAAATGATTCATTTCCGAAAGGTGACTAGTTCCATCGAAACATTTGCGACTTTTTTATTGGAGTTCAAAAAATTACTAAAGTTTGATAGAGTCAAACAAAAAAATAAAAAAGAACGACTATTTTTTTATTAGCGAATTTGGTTAACTTTGAAGTGTTCTAGTAAAATCTGTAAGAAAATTGCATTGTTTTTTGCCGGAAATGTAGAAATTGTACGATTTTGTAAAGCCATATTTTTAAAATTTTAAAAAATTTTGCAGAACCTTATATATATGGTATGGAAAAAATTTAGCAAAATTAATGTATGTAGTTATATTTTCTCTCATGCTATAGGAAATTAGCCTAATTATGCTAAACTATACAGTTTTTATTAATATGTGACAAATACTAACAAAAAACATACATGTAATACTAACTTTTTTAGGTGAGACACATAAAATTTTACAAAGTTTGACAAAATTTGCAAAAAAAACAAGAAAAAACGACTATTTTTTTATTTTAATTTTCGATTCTATGCTAGGAGGTCTTGCTACCAAAAAAGAAAAAGTTTCAAAAATTATGCCGGAAATCGCTAATTTAGTACTTTATTTAACATCCCAAAAATTTTATTTTTACATGGAAAAATTTTATAATAAAAAAGTATTTCTGTGTTAACTCTAATAATATTGCGCTTTTTAAAGTTACAATTTGATATGTGCCAAAATCATATTGATATTTTGCAATAGAATAGTGCATTAAACTATAACAACCAACATATTTTCTGAACAAATTTAAGAGTAATTTTCTTTAGAACCATTTTTTGCAATAACTAACGGGAGTAGTCCATCCTTGATTTTAAAAGGATAATTATATATGTTATAGTAAGTTTTTAATGCATTGTGATTACATGTTAATCCAAAAATTACTTTTTGTAAAAAAGGATATATGGGAGGTAGTCATGTCCTTGCACTGAAAAGGACGAAACTTCTCACCTAGTTTAAAAACATAATTCTATAAACATACACCAAAATTCATTTCATTCTGTTTGAAATTGAAGTTGAAATCACAATTTTAAAATTAAGGATATATGGGAGGTACTTATATCCTTTCACATAAAAGAACGAAAGTTATAACCTAGTTTAAAAGCATAATTCTATCAAGATATGCCAAATTTGATGTCATTCTGTTTGAAATTGAAGTTGAAATCACAACTTTAAAATCAAGGACCATATGGGAGGTAGTCATGTCCTTGCATCGATTTGGCCAAAACTTCGTTTTTTTTCTTATCTCTATTATTTTATGAGTGTACACAAAATTTCATCGTTCTGTGATTACTCCCCTAATTTTGCCGATTCACTATATTGAGACGAAGCACTGTGCAGCGTGTCGAATGCCTTAGAGAAATCTAGGAGAACAAGAATGCTTAGATCACCATTACCGTACTTATCGCGTATGTCATCTATTACTTTTACCATGGCAGTAGCACAGCTGTGCCCCTTCCTGAAGCCGGATTGATAATCCGATAAGAGTTTACCGGATTGTACATGCTCCACTATTTGTCTAGCAAGAAACTTCTCAAAAATTTTAGAGAACAAGGGTAAAATACTAATGGGTCTGTAGTCTACCGGCAGTGTAGGTGCTTTTCTTTTAGGCACAGGGACAACATTTAATATTGCAGTTTTAAAAATTGATATACATATGTACATATTTAAAACATATGTCTTACAATTTCGCTTGTGTACAAACGCAATATACAATAATGCACAGAAATAAGTTTACGCTTGTCCATGGGCTTGCCACGCGTTTTGGCATATCGTCTGTCCGTGCAAACCGTTTTGGGAGCTGGGAAAATGGTGCCTGACACGAATGAACATCCGGGTGTATTAAAGGATAATGTCAAAAGTCCTGAAGGCGTTCCAATACATTGAGTTTACCTTGTTGCATTGCCGCCTCCTGATAAATTCGCTTAACTTTCTCCATACGCTCCTTGTCGCTGAAATTAGCATAACGACGGCTGAGAATAAGATCGCCCTATTTCAAAAATTGTTTCAAAAACGCCCTATTCCAAAAATTGTTTGAATAACGTCCTATTTCAGATTTTGTTTCAAAAACGCCCTATTCCAAAAATTGTTGAATAACGTCCTATTTTAGACAATTATTCAAAAACGCCCTATTTCAGAGAAATATATATGGAATTTTCTCTGAAATAGGACGTTTTTGAAGCAAAATCTGAAATAGGACGTTATTGAAACAATTTTTGGAATAGGCAGTTTTTGAAACAATTTTTGAAATAGGGCGATCTTATTCGCAGCCGTCGATATAAAAACCTCATATACGATTAAAGATTATGCACAGTGTATGGACAATTGAGTTCGGTTTGGAGAAACGAAAATGAAAAACTACATACCTTTCAATCTTCTGTTACAAACGCATCTTCTGTATGAATTATGTGTCTGCGTATTTCGCGTATGGCGCCTTTAGTTTATGCAATAGCTTAGCCCTTTCCTTGTTCTCCTGCGGTAAACGTGGTCGTCCGACACAAACTCCGCCAATAGTTCCTTTTGTTTGGGGTTCAATTTATTATAGTTGGCCCTTAGATAACTCAAATATTAGTTAAAATACTATATTAATATTTATTTTTGAATAAACTTACATTTTTTCCTCGATTACGTTTGATTCTGTTTTAAAATTTGTGATCGTATAACAATACGAACGAACGAGTTCGAAAGCTTACCCATTCACAATTGTCATTACGAAACTGATTGTACGTTCACGTATGTGGTAATCCAAATTTTGCATTTTTACGTGTCGAGTTATACGATCACGTATGTCATAATACGAAATGCCAGTTTTTACGTGACGAGTTATACGATCACGTGTGTGGCAATTCGGGCCCAGTATTCCAAGAAAACAACTGTGGCTGTTATATGATGCATTCTTCATGTCTCAAATAACATATCTAAATCCTATCTGGAACGGATGTGCGGACAATAAAATTAGTGAATTGCAGAGACTGCAAAATAAAATAGAGAATATTCTATATCTGCCAAAATTCACACCAACAATTAGTCTGTATGAAAATAGGTTAGATATTAGGAAACACAGTATGCTACAAACATTGATAACTGTTTACAAGATTAAAAACAACTTAGTAAAGCATAACATTGACTTGCACTTCACAGAAAACTTAATATATGAATTTAGAAATAATCTAAACAAAAGAAGTTGTTACTTCCGAACTCAAAGAAGCACAAATTCTATACGTAGTTATGGTATGAGATTGTTTAATAAACTGCCAAATAATGTTAAGATATGCTCCAGTATTATTGAATTCAAGAAAGAAGTAAAAGTTCTACTACTACAAAATTATAATTTCGAGCTATAAAACATAATAGAGAACATGTAAATACACACCTTTGGAAAACCATCACAAATTGAAAAAAACACATAATATGCAATAATGTAAGTTTATCTTTATCATAAAACATATAATATGCAATAATGTAAGTTTATCTCTACCACAAAACATATATGTATTGTAATATTTACATCATTAACGCAGTTGACAGCGTAGCAAGCAAGGAAACATACCTCTATTAAGCTATCTTCTCACACAAAATGTATATTTTTGAGAAAATTTCTGTATTAATTTAAAATACGCAATCAATAAAGAAAAAAAAAATTTGTGTTTTACCTGATTTTTTTTTCTTCAAATATTCAAATAAAAATGAAAATGTTTTATTAAATAAACTATAGAATTTTAATTTGCATATTGTTTTCAAATGGATTAGTTCTTTACAGTGTCAGTGCAAACGTTTCTTTCTTTTATCATAGCCATCTTTTCAATTTCAGTTAGTCAGCCAGGGTTGTTTTTGATGAAATCGTTGCCTCGACAACGTCCACATCATTCCTTCAGCAAACGCAACTTTTCGGACTATTTCATGCGTTTTTATTATTTCAACGGACGCGCTTAGGATGGTTTACATATTAGTGCTGCCACGTCTCATAAAAGTGATCCGCATCGTTCCGGTGAGATTGTGATTCAGATACGGAACTGGATAGCCCACGGGAACGCTACCTTTATTACTCAACTAATGCTGCGATGATGGTATATAGGGACCTTAAAGCACGTCTCCACATAACTTGATTCGCCAGCGAAACATCTCGCTCAATAACCCATCTCCACGTGGCTGATCGTTATTCTGTTTAACATTTCTTTCTAGTTCTTCTTAAATGTTTGTATGTTTGCTTATTTTTGCGTTTTTGTTTTGTTCTGTGTGAGATTTTGATAGATTTTCTATAAAAAATTAGAGAAGTCATCGATATCATCGCGTTTGGCAAGAGGATTGAGAACGAAACAAGTGTTGATGTGACAGGGTGTCTCAATAGTGACCCAACAATGGTGTTTTAAAAACTCGTATATTGTTAATTGTTAAAGAGAATGACGCTGCTAAAAACCCATCTCGATGGCATAAATTGAATGAACAGAATTTTATTTAAAAGATATTTCTTTATTTATATTTAACGTCTTCATCAGTAATTATGCCACATTCCAGGCCTTTTGCAGTCAACATTAATTCATATAACTGTACAACTTGATCGCCCTTTAACATTTCAACGGTATTTCTGTCCAATTCCCTACCAATGATCCCCGTTGGTTTGCCTTTCAGTCCCAGTTGAGACGTAATCGTTACCGCATATTTCTGTAAAATATCAGATATAAAGTCTTGTCATGAAAAGTGATATACATATGTACATTAAAATACAACTGAAATAGAATTCGAGTATTCAAACAATTGGTACAATTCAATATGTCTTCAGAGAAATTCGAAAAACGAACGAGGGAAGACGAATCATTGTCCACCATGACAATGCGAGCTCTCACACATCGGCTCAAACCAACGCCTTTTTGACCGGGAAAAACGTCGAATTGATGGGTCATCCGCCGTACAGCCCTGACAGCACCCAATGACTTTTTATTATTTCCGCACATCAAGAAAGAAATGCGTGGTCAACTATTTTCGTCGCCAGAAGATGCTGTTCAAGCGTTCAAAAACCATGTTTTGGAGGTGTCTCAATCGGAGTGGAAAAAGTGCTTCGACAATTGGCTTGAGCGCATGCAAAACTGTATAAATCATGCTGGAGAATTTTTTGCAAAACAATAAAACTATTCTTGATGATTAATATTAGCATTTTCATTATTGGGCTAAAAATATATCGAGCAGCCCTCGTATAATTTAATTTAAAAAAAATTTTATTATAAAAAACAGATTTGCTTAACACATCACAGAAGTATACTAAATTTGCTATAACAGCCGAAATATATGTATATACATACATATGTATGTACTTAATACATATGTATGTATGGTTAAAATAAATAATAGCTTAAAAACACGCTTTAATCTTAAAAATCGTACTAAAAATTGAGAAATAATTTAATTAGAAACGAAATGATGAACGAAAATACAAGTATTTAAGCAAATGCGTCGGGTGCTCAGTATGTCAAAAAATATTTAAAATCGCTGTTTTTTTACTAATATTTTTATTTTGACATTTTTGAGATTTCATATATCGTACTCTATAATTTCGCAACTAGGTATATTTTTGTACTAGTTGTACGAATCGAATATTTTCATGTTCAAATATTATTGAGCACCCCCACGGTTTTCCTTAAATACTTATATTTTCGTTCATCATTTTGTTTCTAATTAAATTATTTCTCAATTTTTAGTACGATTTTTAAGATTAAAGCGTGTTTTTTAGTTTTTTAAGCTATTATTTATTTTTAACTTTTTAGTTAAATTTTTCATTAAAGGATGTTTTATGAGAACGCAAGAATAAAAATAAAAAGAAGTCTGATGAAGGGATGTGGTGATCTCCGAAATAGATCTACATACATATGTATTTATAACTTCTACCAAAAATATTAATTTTTCACATACATTTTTTCCTTATAAAAAAAAACATTGGTGATGAGAGCTCAAAAATGAAGCCTAAACGAAAAAATATCAACTAATATGTACTATGTGTATCGACGCAAAACTATTTCAGTTTTTAATCGGAGATATGCCTTTCTTTATTTGCCTGTGCATTTTCACAATGAACAGTCAGCGCTCCAAAATATTCTCATTGTCCTATAATCACTTCCATATTTTTCTTGTATACCAAAAATAGTAAACAACTTCTTGAAAATAAAAATTGCCAAACACATGTGAAAGTTACCAAGAAACCAACAGCGAAAAAATAACCTATTTTGGTAGGTGCCGTGATTTAATCCCAAGTGGCATAACCCCAATTTTAAAATTTGGGATTATGTCACTCACCATGGTGTGACATAATCCCAATTTTTTTACTTGGGATTATGTCACCTATGTGGGAGTGACATAATCCCAAATAAAAGGGAGCCAGAATACCAAATCACTCGAGTAGGTACTAGTGCGAAGCAAAATCGCGATTTTTGCTTCCAAATTTTTTATTTTTTATAGATATATTATATATTTATATATAAGTTAACACACAGCAGATAGCTACAACAACAACATAAGCTGCATAATGGAAACAACACGAGCCAAAGCAATGCATTATAGCTACATCAACAACATATGATGCCTAATGTAAATAGTATCACTCAGAGTGTCACATTCTGGATGCCGAATCAGCAACCACAAGCTGGTAGCGCGATTTGACTATTTTTCCGACTAACGGAATGTGCAACTTGACTCCATCAATTTGCAGTTCTCGCTAACAACGAACAAATAACACCAGCTGCACATCTGCATGCAATTCCCAGTAATAACCAAAGTCAACGTCTTCAACAAAACAACGATGGCAATAGCAACAACCACAACTCACACTCAAGGTTAGGGAGGTTAGGTATTTAGGTGCAGTCACCGCTCAAGTCAGTTGTTATAACTCCTCAAAACGAAACGGCTGCCTTTGCTCTAAGCAAAGGAAATAAATTATTATAAAAACAAAACGGTGTTTCGTTTGTATTTAATGGCGCCCAGGCGTGTCCGCGAACTTGCATAGCCGGTCGTGGAAATAAAACATATAACGCGATTGATGAAAAAAAGCGTTTATTAAATAAATTTAAAAATAACGTGTGTAATCCAATTAAAAAAAACACGAGAACTTTTTAAATTTGAAATATTTAAGTCCCAAGGACAGCTAAACAAAGTGTTTTAAGCAGAGACCTAAAATAACAATTGTCCTAATATCGACAATCGTTAAAATTACGGGATTGGACAGTTTTTGTTTTTCGATCGGCACATAATTGTTATGAGCATAAAATAATTGGTGGTAACCGAGACATACCTCAGGATTTTTCGAGACATACAGCGTAACTTGGTATACGGATCGGGATTTGGTGATAGCAGCGACTAAATACATAGTTTAAGATATGCAAATATTCATGTAAGTAGAGTGGCCAGCATTTACAATAATAATACAAAAAAGAAAAAACTTAAGAAATAAAGTGATACGTTGAAGTGGGGTTAGTTATGGACGCTAATACCATGCAGGCACTCTTGAATGCCGCGGTTCGTACGGCAACTGAACAGACCAGGCAGGACTTTCAGAGTAGAATTACGAACTGACAAACAGACTGTCACAAATGGAAACCACTGCCCGCGTTGAGGAATTTCGTGCGGTTACGATCCAACAGGGGGTTGCTTGTGATGAGTCGCTTGATTTAGTGAAGTCACTGCCGGAATTCAACGGTGATCAGGCGCGATATGTGTCTTGGAGACAGGCCGCTCACACGGCTTACAGGGTTTTCGAACCTTACGTGGGTAGTTCGAGGCACTATCAAGCCATAGGAATAATTCGAAACAAGGTTGTCGGGTCCGCGGATATGGTGTTATCCTCTTTTAATACAGTCCTGAATTTTCAGGCTATTATATCAAGGTTAGATTTTACATATGCCGATAAGAGGCCGGTTTACCTGATCGAGCAAGAGCTCTCAATGCTTAGTCAGGGTTCGATGACGGTGGCTAAGTTCTACGACGAAATTGAGCGGAAGCTCACCCTTATAATCAATAAAACGAAGACGACTCATGGCGAAAACTCGACATTAATAGTCTTTAAGCCAAAAATACCGCGAAGATGCCCTGCGCGTATTCATTTCAGGACTCAGTCGTCCACTCTGCGATATTCTCTTTTCATCTCGTCCTTCCGACCAGGATAGCGAGCGAACAGTACAATGAACGGCCGACACCAATGGACATTGATCCATCTCTCTCCCGCTTTAGGCACAATAGAGTGCAACCAGCACAGCACAATGACAATAGACAGCTTCAACCCTTCCGACAATATGAACCAAACAGAAACAATTCACTTAGACGAACGAACAACCAAGCCATTGCGCAGCCATTGCCTGCTATAAATTCTGTGGAAAGACCCCAAAAAAGGCAACATGGGAGCGAACGTGTTCCTCCTCAAAAGCTTCAGCGGGTGAATAATCTGTTGGAGAAAACCAGTGTAGACGAAAACCGGGTAGATGACAACTACGATGACTCAAACATTCAATACAAGGAACAGCTTGACGAGGGTGGAGAAATATTCAAACCTGATGACGACATTAATTTTTTAGGGGTAGGTCCCTCTTGCCCTATGTCAGCAGGACACTTGGGGGAAGAGGTTTAAAATTGCTTGTTGATACGGGGGCATCAAGGAGTTATATAAAGGAGCTCGCCGGTCTTAAGGGAATAAAAAGGTATGAAAAAGCCTTTGCCGCCAAGTCCATACATGGTGCCGAAAAAATCGATAGGTATTGTACAGTGAATGTTTTCAATAGAAATTCAAATTTTTTTATACTTTCCGGTTTGGATACCTTTGATGGTATAATAGGCTTTGATCTCCTTTGGGAGGTAAATGGTAATATCGGCTGTAGGAAGGGAACTTTTAGTTATGATGGCGGAAAGGAGAAATTGTATTTTTTTCGTTGCCCAAAAATTAACAAATTAGACGAACCGGAGGAGACCCAAGTGGACGTTGATCGTCCTACTGCATCGGTGTTGGAGCGGCATATCGACGTTTTTGCCGATCCAAATGAAGCTTTGCCAAATAACACCAACATTGTTGCAACAATAAGGACTGTTGACGACGTTCCAGTGTGTTGTAGAAATTACCCATATCCAATGGCTGCGGCGGAGTTCGTCAATGGTGAAATTTCAAGCTTATTATGTGATGGTATAGTGAGACCATCGCACTCTCCCTACAACAACCCAATTGTGGTAGTAGAAAAGAAAGGATACGATGAGCAGGGTAATAGGAAATCGCGGCTAGTAATAGACTTTAGAAAGCTTAATAGCAAGACTATTAGCGACAAATATCCGATCCCTGATACCTCTGTTATTCTGTCGAATATGGGAAGCTCTAAGTTTTTTTCAACAATAGACCTAAAATCGGGTTTTCATCAGATAAAGCTAGCTGAGGGAGATCGAGAAAAAACAGCTTTTTCGGTCAATGGGAAGTATGAATTTTGCAGGCTTCCATTCGGCCTGAAGAACGCTCCCAGCATTTTCCAAAGGGCCATTGATAATATCCTTAGAGAAGAAATAGGCAGGACATGTCATGTCTACATTGACGATGTCATTATATTCTCTAAGACTGCGGAGGAGCATTTAAGGGATATAGACCGAGTACTTTCGAAGTTGTTTAGGGCCAACATGAGAGTGTCCGCTGAAAAGTCGAAATTTTTCAAACAGAGTGTCGAGTTTCTCGGTTTCACGGTATCTCAAGATGGTATAAGAACTTGTCCCGACAAAGTCAAGGCCATACTTGAGTTTGAGGTTCCGAAATCTCTGCGAGCTTTGCGCTCATTCCTGGGTCTGGCTGGTTATTATCGCCGATTTGTAAGGGATTTTGCTACGATTGCAAAGCCATTGACCCAATATTTGCGCGGTGAGAATGGGAATGTTAAAGCAAATCAATCAAGAAAAATTAAAATTGAGTTAGATGGTGAAGCTCTCAGCGCCTTTGATAGAATAAAACGTATTCTTGCATCGGAGGATGTGTTGCTTCTTTACCCTGATTTTGACAAGACATTTGACTTGACTACCGATGCCTCTTCTCATGACATAGGTGCCGTTTTGTCTCAGAATGGACGGCCAATAACAATGATTTCTAAAACTCTTTCTGCTACTGAAGAGGGCTACGCTACTAATGAAAAAGAGATGTTGGCCATAGTTTAGGCCTTGCAGAATCTTCGCAACTACTTGTACGGCGTGAAGAATCTTAGAATATTCACCGACCATCAGCCATTGACATTTTCAATTTCGGACAAGAATCCAAATGCCAAGCTTAGACGGTGGCGCGCATTCGTGGAGGAATTCTCTCCGCAGTTCCACTATAAACCAGGGAAGGAAAACCTGGTCGCAGATGCATTATCCCGACAGCATATTAATGCGTTGGAGGAGGATTCAGAGGAGGAGGATTCAGACAGTGTTGTGGCGAATAGTGAGGAGTCACTCACGCAGACTATCTCGACCGTCACAAATCCTTTGAATTGTTTTAGGAACCAAATTGTCCTCGAAGAGGGTGGGACATTTTCAAAAACTTCAAAAATAATTTCAGAACAAGAATGAGGCATCATGTAATTTTTTCAAGGATGGAAGAGCTTGTGAACACATTGAGGCAATGCCTTAATCCTAATGTTGTTAACGGTTTGATGTGCGATCTGCCGACACTTGCCAAGATTCAAGACAGAATACTTACCGAATTTCCTGGTGTTAGCATCCGACATACAAAAAAGATAGTGATAGACGTTTTCAATAGGGATGACCAGGGCGAGATTTTACTTACTGAGCATAACAGAGCCCACCGATCATTGCGCGAGAACATACAACAAGTCCTCGAGTGCTATTATTTCCCCGACATGAGAAAGATGCTGAAGGAGGTGATCTCTAACTGTAAAATATGCCGCGAGGCCAAATATCAGAGACATCCCCCAAAGCCGGGAATTGAAGAGACTCCCATTCCTTCATACCCAGGAGAAATTCTACATGTTGACATTTATTCTACCGACAAAACTCATTTTTTAACTTCCATAGACAAGTTTTCAAAATTTGCCGTGGTTTTTCCAATAAAATCAAGAGCTATAGTCGATATAAGGGAACCAATTTACGAACTGCTTAATTTTTACAAGAACACTAAAATTTTGGTTTGTGACAATGAAAGGTCTTTAAACTCAGAAACAATTAAGGCAATATTGAGAAACCACTTTGGAGTGGAAATTTATACTACACCTCCAGCCCATAGTACTTCAAACGGTCAGGTAGAGAGGTTCCATAGCACCCTAACGGAGATTGCTCGTTGCCAGATACTCGAAAATTGCGTGAGCGACACAGCTGAACTTATTCTGCTTGCCACGGTGAAATACAACCGTACAATTCATTGAATACAATTTCAAGCCATTACCAAATTATGAAAAAACCCTGCTGGGTACAGGTGAAGCTAATAAAAGCGTGTTAAAAATAATGAAGTTTTACTAAAATGTAAAATTGTCTTCCAGACTGAAAATTGTGTGTCAAGATCAGCCGTTTTTAACTTGCAAATTGTACAAATTACCTGCTTATATACCTTATATGCAGTTAGCTTATTCCTTATCAATAAGGTGATAAAAAAAACTATGTATGTATGTAAATACTCTATTCCAATACAATATTCGAAGGCTGTTTTGAGTAAAATAATGTCGTATTAATTTAATTCGAAGTCTTTAAATATATAACATATATATATATATATATATAACATTATGTATTCGCAATTCATTCTGCGGCTGAGGCTAGGGTACTTAATTACACTAGCTCGTACTACATTCCTCTTACAACTGGTAGGGTGGCCTTGTATAACCAATACACATTTTTATTGCACAAGACTAACTTGACCACATACGAATCAATAATCGACGATGCGAACGGACTATCGGAGAAATTCCCTATAAGCCACGCCAGACGACTTTTGGAGAATGACGCAACACAAATAGAAAAACTGCTTGATGCAATTAGGGTTCACCATCGACATGCTCGTGGTATTAACATCCTGGGGACTGCTCTAAAGTATATCGCCGGAACTCCTGACTTCGATGACTTTCAGAAGATTGAGAGAAGCACCGACACTTTAATACAATCACATGAGGAACAAATTTTTATAAATTCAAAAATGCAAAAAAGGATTAGCGAGCTAACCACCACTGTCAACGAATTACTAAAGAATGCAAAAAAGGATCAAGTAGATGTTGGTAGTCTTTTCTCTTTGATAAGCGCCAGAAACAGAGCTGTAATAATGGAGTTAGAGACTATTATCACTTCTGTCACCTTGGGTAAAGTAAATATAATCAACCCAATTTTGTTGAATGGTGTGGAAATTAACGAAATACTACACCTTTTCCAATTGTACTTTCGAAAGCATCAATTTGATTTTAGAAAGCATCATTTTGATTTTAGAAAGCATCAAATGTACTTTAGAATAGTCAAATGTTCTTTAGAAAGCGGCAAATGTACTTTAGAATTATCAAATGTACTTTAGAATTCATCATTTTGATTTTAGAAAGAATCAAATGTACTTTAGAATAGTCAAATGTACTTTAGAATGCGTCAAATGTACTTTAGAAAGCGTCAAATGTACTTTGGAAAGCGTCAAATGTACTTTCGAAAGCGTCAAATATATTTTCGAAGTATCAAATTTACCTTGTTAAGTATTTCTACTGTATAATATGTATGTATGCACTTGATGATATGCCAGTTGGACAATCAAATTATTAATTTCGTTTAATTTTGCCCATTTGACGCTTTCGAAAGTACATTTGACGCTTTCTAAAGTACATTTGACGCTTTCCAAAGTACATTTGACGCTTTCTAAAGTACATTTGATGATTTCCAAAGTACATTTGTCTATTCTAAAGTACATTTGATGCTTTCTAAAATCAAAATGATGACCTCTAAAGTACATTTGATTATTCTAAAGTACATTTGACGCTTTCTAAAGAACATTTGACTATTCTAAAGTAAATTTGATGCTTTCTAAAATCAAAATGATGTTTTCTAAAATCAAATTGATGCTTTCGAAAGTACTGCTGGAAAAGGTGTAGATGCTGAGCACTCTGCAAATTTTAGCATAAGTGATTTGTTAAAAGTTTCTAAAATTAAGATTTTTCAAAATGACCAATGTATTTATTTCCTTATAAAGTATCCGAAAGTAGCTAGTGTTTGTAACTTTGTGAGATTGTTGCCTGTGATACATGACGAAAGGATACTATCAATGGAGACGGATGCTGTGGCTGAGTGCAATGGAAAATACGTTCCACTTTACGGGTGCGAAGAAACCGTGACAACAAGCTTTTGCCAACCTTTAACAGAAAGCCCTTGCGTAATTCAATTGCTCAACGAAAACGCGGCAAGCTGTAAATCAAGGTCGGCAGACCATATTCAATCTGTCGATGAGGTCGACAATGGTATTGTGTTGATAAACAATCAACCTTTTTCGCTGTTTGATGGTAATTCAACAAAATTAGCGAGGGGTACATTTCTTGTAACGTTTGAGGGAGAAATTACAATCAATGGTACAACCTACAAAAATTGGAATAAGATAGCCCGCTCTCGCCCCGGGGCAACTCCTGCACAAACTATAAATTTTACTGATCACATAACATTTTTGTCGCTTCCATACTTGGAGAAGCTTAACATAAAAAATCTTGAACACATGTCATACTTGCAGGATTTTGTACACTCCCGTTCAATGCAATTGCTGACCGCTTTATTGATTCTCGCAATTGCCGTTGTCATAGCCATTGCAATTATTCTGAGAAATAAACAAAATGACAAAATTGCACTGAAGAAAGTAATAATAGAAGCTGCGGACAGCTTCATTTCAAGTGGGGGAGAAGTTAACACACAGCAGATAGCTACAACAACATAAGCTGCATAATGGAAACAACACGAGCCAAAGCAATGCATTATAGCTACATCAACAACATATGATGCCTAATGTAAATAGTATCACTCAGAGTGTCACATTCTGGATGCCGAATCAGCAACCACAAGCTGGCAGCGCGATTTGACTATTTTTCCGACTAACGGAATGTGCAACTTGACTCCATCAATTTGCAGTTCTCGCTAACAACGAACAAATAACACCAGCTGCACATCTGCATGCAATTCCCAGTAATAACCAAAGTCAACGTCTTCAACAAAACAACGATGGCAATAGCAACAACCACAACTCACACTCAAGGTTAGGGAGGTTAGGTATTTAGGTGCAGTCACCGCTAAAGTCAGTTGTTATAACTCCTCAAAACGAAACGGCTGCCTTTGCTCTAAGCAAAGGAAATAAATTATTATAAAAACAAAACGGTGTTTCGTTTGTATTTAATTATATTTTCATCTTTTTATAGACATATGAGGCATTCCATATGAAAAGATAGGTCGACCTCTCCGATTTCCTTCAAATTCGGAATACATGTAGTATTTGACGTCTAGAATTGTGTGTCAAAAAAATTTTTTTGAAATTTTCAATATTTTGGATTTTATTGACATTTGAAAAATTTTGACAGCTTTTTTTTGAGTTAAAATATCTTTTAAACTATTAACTTTAGAAAAAAATCTTATACTACAAAAAGTTTTTAAAATTATTGAAATTTATAAAAAAAATAAATTTTTTTCAAAATTTTTAAAAATACTATGATTTAAAAAAAAATATTTTTTTTCAGTGTAAAGTCATGAAGGATAGCACCGATTTTCTTTAAAAAAATCTCAAATAAAATTCAAAGTATCCTTAAACTACCCTCCAAATTTGTAAGAGGGGTTTTTTTTTGTTTTCGAGAAAAAAAATTTTGAAAATTTTATGTTGATTAAATCTATGATTTTTACACACTGTAAGTTTGTGATAGAACAACTGTTGGACTCCATAACACTCCGAAATGGCATAAATATTATGAACAGATGTTTTCTACATACATATTTACCTTCTTATTGGTCAAACCTATTATATTTTCCGTGAATAAGGCCGTTATTTAATATCCAACGCGAATTCGTTACAGGTGGAAGCATTTACACATATTTTCCCATAAACTTTGTTCTTGTAATTCTCTAAAAAACACGACACACATGCATACACACGCGTTTAAAATTCTCCGGGGTTTTAAAGACATCACATTTTATAACTAATGTAAATTAAAATAAGTGAATATTTTAAAAATATAAATCCACGCGCGCCATCTGCTGGAACATAGCGGTGGTTATAACCTAATCTCATTTTTTTTTTTTATTCTATCGCAGTAGTCATTGATTTTGTACACTTTTTATTATTTCTTACCTTTCTCATGAAATTTTTTTGGATTTCAAATTCAATTGCTATTTGATTCAGATAAGAAAAGGTCTTCTCCAACGCTTTTCGCTGTATTTCGTTACAAACTATCGCACATACATATATATTCCGATTCCCAAAAATGCCAAACAAAAAATTTTGTTGTAACCCATTTGATTTGCCTAATCACAACTGGGTTAAAAAAAATGTAGGTAAATCTCCGCCAGCACTATTAAAAAAGCTACCCAATTTGGGGGAGTATGTCTGCTTTTCCTGCAAGATTAACATTCTAAAAGATACTGTACCATCTAAAAAGGTTAGTAATAGTATTGTTAAAAGTCCATTGAATGAAACTAAATTTTCCAATCTAAAAGCATATTCCGAAGGAAGTCCATCGCCAAATATATGTTCTGATGAAGAGGGTGAAGGTTTTGCAGAAGGAGATGACGGTTTAGAAATGTTATCATCTATAAAAAAAAAAGTTTCAAACCGTTTCGAATTATTCAGACAAGATTTTTTGGTTGACAGTTACTCCACCAAGTTGGACAGCATACAGACTCCAAAAAGAATTTAATATAAGTTATAGGTTAGCTTCTCATGCGAAATAAACTCAAAATAAATTTGGGTTTGGTTCCCACCCAACTCAAAAAATATCAGGACGGAAAATCTCGGAAAATGATATTTCGATAGTACAACATTTCTATAGATCAGAGGACATTAGTCGACTTATGCCTGGACAGAACGATTGCGTATCTATAAGACAAACGGATGGAAAAAAGTCAAAAATTCAAAAACGATTGGTCTTGTGCAATCTAAAAGAAGCTTATGTCGAATTTAAGAATATGTATCCTGATTTAAAAGTGGGATTCAGTAAATTTGCTGAATTGCGTCCTAGGGAATGTATTTTAGCAGATGCTGCTGGAACTCACACAGTGTGTGTATGTAAAATTCATCAGAATTTCAAATTAATGATGGATGCTTTAAAAGTTATATCAAACCAAATTTCTATTGAAACATATGAAGATGACTTACGTGAGATGACTTGTGAGAAATTCGAACATAATTGTCAACTTAGAAAGTGTAAACTTTGTCCAGGTTTTGAAGGAATAATTATTGAACTTGAAAAAGCGTTTGAAGAAAATATAAAAAGTTTAGAATTTTTACAATGGACCAGTACAGACCGTTCTTCTATAGAAAAAGTGAATCAAGATACTCATACTTTTATTGAAATGCTAAAACCCGATGCATCAGTACTTTTTAACACACAATTTTATAGCCAAGAGCCAAAAAAATTCTTCAAATCACTGAAACTTCAATTGAAGGAAGGCGAATTTATAGTAGTAGGTGATTACTTTAAAATTTTATGTTGATTAAATCTATGATTTGTACGCACTGTAAGTTTGTGATAGAACAACGGTTGGACTCTATAACACTGAAATGGCATAAATATTATGAAAGTATAGTTTTGTCTTTTAAATTAGATTATAAATATATTATATTACTTTAAAAATTTTACAATCGCTCTCATCACAAGCAGATACAACTTTACATTTAATTTCGTTTTTTGAAAAAGGTATAAAGCTATGGAATGACCGTGTGCCATTGATTCGAATAGCTTTAGCAAAACGATTCTTTAAGAAATCTTTTTCTTTTTGATAATCATTTTTGGAACAGAAATCAAACTGTATTGTTTTAAATTCATTTTTGACAGTATTAAAAAATTCAATTGGTGTAGTAATTGGCGTGGAGTCAGGACGGCGTAAACTTTCTGGTCGAACAAATCTTTTTACCGTGCCACCAATTCCATCACAAGAGTTTTTACCATGCGATGTAGCAAAAAAATGCCATTCCGCTTTTATATTAAAGTCTTGAAAGTGATACATCAAATTGATAAAATTGTATTTATTTTTATATTGCGAAACTGCGCCATCTGAGAAGTAATAAATTTTTTTAACATTATTATATTTTATTATGAGCATATATTGGGCAAAAAAGCCCAATATATGCTCATATTACTTATAAGTTGGTCAGCTAAAATTCACAATTATTATATTTTGATAAAAGCCAATTAAGCATTTTCTTCTGAAATAAATAAACAGCAGTGGTATCATGTATATTGCACTCTGAGATGAGTACAAAGCTCTCAAATTTTAAGCTCTCATTTTCATCTTTTTCTGCGCGATAAATAACAAAGGGGTGAACTGTAACCTGATTGCTATTCCAGTGGTAGTCCTGAATGGCGTTCTGCACCAAAAACGTGTAATTTTCAGAAAAATCACCTACCACTATAAATTCGCCTTCCTTCAATTGAAGTTTCAGTGATTTGAAGAATTTGTTTTGGCTCTTGGCTATTAAATTGTGCGTTAAAAGAACTGATGCATCGGATTTCAGCATTTCAATAAACGTATGAGAATCTCTATTCACTGTTTCTATAGAAGAACGGTCTGTACTGGTCCATTGTAAAAATTCTAAACTTTTTATATTATTTTCTTCGAATGCTTTTTCAAGTTCAATGCTTATTCCTTCAAAACCTGGACAAAGTTTACACTTTCTAAGTTGACAATTAGGTTCGAATTTCTCACAAGTCATCTCACGTAAGACATCTTCATATGTTTCAATAGAAATTTGGTTTGATATAACTTTTAAAGCATCCATCGTTAATTTGAAATTCTGATGAATTTTACAAACACACACTGCGTGAGTTCCAGCAGCATCTGCTAAAATACATTCCCTAGGACGCAATTCAGCAAATTTACTGGATCCCACCTTTAAATCAGGATACATATGCTTAAATTCGACATAAGCTTCTTTTAGATTGCACAACACCAATCGTTTTTGAGCGATTGTAACATTTTTAAAGTAATATAATATATTTATAATCTAATTTAAAAGACAAAACTATCCCTTCATAATATTTATGCCATTTCGGAGTGTTATGGAGTCCAACAGTTGTTCTATCACAAACTTACAGTGTGTAAAAATCATAGATTTAATCAACATAAAATTTTCAAAAATTTTTTTCTCGAAAACAAAAAAAACCCCTCTTTCAAATTTGGAGGGTAGTTTAAGGATAATTTGAAGTTTATTTGAGATTTTTTTAAAGAAAATCGGTGCTATCCTTCATGACTTTACACTGAAAAAAAAAATATTTTTTTTTTAAATCATAGTATTTTTAAAAATTTTGAAAAAATTTTATTTTTTTTATAAATTTCAATAATTTTTACAACTTTTTGTAGTATAAGATTTTTTTCTAAAGTTAATAGTTTAAAAGATATTTTAACTCAAAAAAAAGCTGTCAAAATTTTTCAAATGTCAATAAAATCCAAAATATTGAAAATTTCAAAAAAATTTTTTTGACACACAATTCTAGACGTCAAATACTACATGTATTCCGAATTTGAAGGAAATCGGAGAGGTCGACCTATCTTTTCATATGGAATGCCTCATATGTATATACCTATCGATCTATTAAAAAAAAAAGCGCCGCAGGCGAAAATTTGGAATAAAAAATCGCGTGATTTTTTCTTCCAAATTTTCATATTTTTATAGACATATGTATATACCTATTGATCTATTAGAAAAAAAAGCGGCGCAGGCGAAAATTTGGAATCAAAAATAGGCGCGATATTTTCTTCCAAATTTTCATCTTTTTATAGACATATATACAATGTACACAAATATTTATATACCTATCGTTTTATTGAAATAAATAATAGCTTAAAAAACTAAAAAACACGCTTTAATCTTAAAAATCGTACTAAAAATTGAGAAATAATTGAATTAGAAACAAAATGATGAACGAAAATATAAGTATTTAAGGAAAAGCGTGGGGTGCTCAGTATGTCAAAAAATATTTAAAATCGGTGTTTTTTTACTAATAATTTTATTTTGACTTTTTTGAGATTTCATATATCGTACTCTTTAATTTCGCAACTAGGTATATTTTTGTACTAGTTGTACGAATCGAATATTTTCATGTTCAAATATTATTGAGCAGCCCCACGCTTTTCCTTAAATACTTATATTTTCGTTCATCATTTTGTTTCTAATTAAATTATTTCTCAATTTTTAGTACGATTTTTAAGATTAAAGCGTGTTTTTTAGTTTTTTAAGCTATTATTTATTTTTGAATTTTTAGTGAAATTTTTCATTAAAGGATGTTTTATGCGGACGCAAGAATAAAAGTAAAAAGAAGTCTGATGGGATGTGGTGTTCGTTATATTTGTTTGTTATATTTCACAATCAGAAAGTGAAAAGAAGTTGAGGTGAAGCATTTGAAAAGAACAAAAAAAAAGAAACCTGATTGAATAAATTCGAAATTAGACAATAAAGCTCCGAATACGTTTGTAGCGTAATGGTGAGGTATGCTGCCTACGGACCAAGGAGCTCAGGTTCGAGTCCCGAGTGGCGCATTTTTTTTTTTTTTTTTTTTTTAGAGAAATTTTTTTCACCTCACGTTTACAAAACATTGTATAAAAATGTAATTAGGGTTCCTTTTCGTTGATTCAGAACTTACTATTAAATGAATTACAAACAAAACCAGTTCTTGCTTTGCATACATATGTATGTACATGCGATTGTTTTTATTGCAAACACAACAATGACAAAACAGAATGTTGTTACACAAAACACAAAACCAGTTCTTGCTCTGCATACGTATGTATGTATGTACATTGTACATGCGGCTGATTTCATTGCAAATACAACAAACCCAAAACAGAAAGCTACAAGCTTCATTTTTTTTTTGAGTGAATTTATGCATTGAGTTTATCGCCATCGCTATGAGCGATCGCTGGCTGTTGTGCGTTAGTTCGCTCGCTACTTGAGTGGTTGTACGTTTTTCTTTGAACATTTGTTTGTGATTTGAGTAGAATGTATTTTTGAGCGTTCGTGAGTGAGTTTTTCCGTACCCTGCAAGCTTGTTACTTATTGGCCTGTATACGGGAGTGAATTGAAATTCATTGAGGCTATTTTGAAGAAAGGTAACATAAAAGCCGCAATGAAGCATAAAATATAATGTTGAATGTCCTACTATATGATGCCGTTGGGCTGTTGATGTCATGTTTCGAATCCGGAGGAGAATAGAAATAATAAAGAGAACACAAAAAAGTGAATGTTTGAAAGATATAATAATTTAGTTAAATGTTTACAACTTTTAGGATGGGATGAAGTTACATACATACATACATACATACATACATACATACATACATACATACATACATACATACATACATACATACATACAGGTGAAACTAATAAAAGCGTGTTAAAAAGTCTGTATATATGTAAATATATTTAATTTTAATGTAATTTTTTAGTTTTAAAGTAATTTTTTGAGAACATGTGTATTTAAGTACATACATATTTCATCTTATACATATACTCAATGTATTATAAGTCATGTGAACTGCATTGTGCCTAAAGCTTACTCTAATCTGGCATTTCTGAAGCGCTATGCCAAGGATTTTAAAGACCCTTACACAAGGAAATCGCTGTTTGCTTGCCTAGTTCGCTCTAAGTTGGAGTACGCCTCAATAATCTGGAACCCTTATTATTCTACACATTCTGATAGAATAGAGCGTGTGCAACGTAATTTTACTCGTTTTGCCCTTCTGCCTCTTAGGTTTGCTGACCCCTTCACATCTTATCATTCACGCTGTCTTCTCATCAATTTAAAATCCCTTGCTAATAGACGCATGATCCAGTCCTTAATGTTCTTCTTTGATGTCATTAATGGCTCAATTGACTGTCCGCCACTTCTTGAGAAGATCTATATTAATGTACCTTCTAGGCTGTTACGTTTTTCCTACCCTCTTCATGTTGATGTAGTGAAGTCAAATTATTTTAATTATGTACCTATATCGAGAATCGCTAGTGAGATGAATAGAATATATCAAAAATTAGATCTTGACTTCGCCATGCCTCGATCTCAATTTATCTCCAAGATATCTTCATTCTATCAGTGACTCGGGTCTTTGAATTTTGATGACAAAAATTATTCATATTTATTTAATTTAACGAGCACAGGCCCAGTTATATTTTATTTTTTATTTTTAGAAACTAGAAAAAAACTTTTTTTAAGCATGGATGTAACTACAGCTGTTTCACCTTAGATCCCTCTAAGACTCATCAGGTTACTTTTGCTTCTGCCAAGACTCGAACTTGCGCACCTTGCAGTACAATAACTACAGTTCTAACCGCTGAGCTATTGCCTGCCTTCGACATCTGATAGAAAATTTGTTGCTAGTTTCTTTCCTACTATAATTCGTTTCTAACTTATGCACATACATATGTACATATTTACATATTATTGTATGATTAAACATAAGTAGCGAATAAAGTGTAGGGATGTTCAAATGAACTTAATTTTTTATTTTAATTTATTTAATTTAACGAGCACAGGCCCAGGTTATATTTTATTTTTTATTTTTTAGAAACTAGAAAAAAACTTTTTTTAAGCATGGATGTAACTACAGCTGTTTCACCTTAGATCCCTCTAAGACTCATCAGGTTACTTTTGCTTCTGCCAAGACTCGAACTTGCGCACCTTGCAGTACAATAACTACAGTTCTAACCGCTGAGCTATTGCCTGCCTTCGACATCTGATAGAAAATTTGTTGCTAGTTTCTTTCCTACTATAATTCGTTTCTAACTTATGCACATACATATGTACATATTTACATATTATTGTATGATTAAACATAAGTAGCGAATAAAGTGTAGGGATGTTCAAATGAACTTAATTTTTTATTTTAATTTATTTAATTTAACGAGCACAGGCCCAGGTTATATTTTATTTTTTATTTTTTAGAAACTAGAAAAAAACTTTTTTTAAGCATGGATGTAACTACAGCTGTTTCACCTTAGATCCCTCTAAGACTCATCAGGTTACTTTTGCTTCTGCCAAGACTCGAACTTGCGCACCTTGCAGTACAATAACTACAGTTCTAACCGCTGAGCTATTGCCTGCCTTCGACATCTGATAGAAAATTTGTTGCTAGTTTCTTTCCTACTATAATTCGTTTCTAACTTATGCACATACATATGTACATATTTACATATTATTGTATGATTAAACATAAGTAGCGAATAAAGTGTAGGGATGTTCAAATGAACTTAATTTTTTATTTTAATTTATTTAATTTAACGAGCACAGGCCCAGGTTATATTTTATTTTTTATTTTTTAGAAACTAGAAAAAAACTTTTTTTAAGCATGGATGTAACTACAGCTGTTTCACCTTAGATCCCTCTAAGACTCATCAGGTTACTTTTGCTTCTGCCAAGACTCGAACTTGCGCACCTTGCAGTACAATAACTACAGTTCTAACCGCTGAGCTATTGCCTGCCTTCGACATCTGATAGAAAATTTGTTGCTAGTTTCTTTCCTACTATAATTCGTTTCTAACTTATGCACATACATATGTACATATTTACATATTATTGTATGATTAAACATAAGTAGCGAATAAAGTGTAGGGATGTTCAAATGAACTTAATTTTTTATATTAATTTATTTAATTTAACGAGCACAGGCCCAGGTTATATTTTATTTTTTATTTTTTAGAAACTAGAAAAAAACTTTTTTTAAGCATGGATGTAACTACAGCTGTTTCACCTTAGATCCCTCTAAGACTCATCAGGTTACTTTTGCTTCTGCCAAGAATCGAACTTGCGCACCTTGCAGTACAATAACTACAGTTCTAACCGCTGAGCTATTGCCTGCCTTCGACATCTGATAGAAAATTTGTTGCTAGTTTCTTTCCTACTATAATTCGTTTCTAACTTATGCACATACATATGTACATATTTACATATTATTGTATGATTAAACATAAGTAGCGAATAAAGTGTAGGGATGTTCAAATGAACTTAATTTTTTATTTTAATTTATTTAATTTAACGAGCACAGGCCCAGGTTATATTTTATTTTTTATTTTTTAGAAACTAGAAAAAAACTTTTTTTAAGCATGGATGTAACTACAGCTGTTTCACCTTAGATCCCTCTAAGACTCATCAGGTTACTTTTGCTTCTGCCAAGACTCGAACTTGCGCACCTTGCAGTACAATAACTACAGTTCTAACCGCTGAGCTATTGCCTGCCTTCGACATCTGATAGAAAATTTGTTGCTAGTTTCTTTCCTACTATAATTCGTTTCTAACTTATGCACATACATATGTACATATTTACATATTATTGTATGATTAAACATAAGTAGCGAATAAAGTGTAGGGATGTTCAAATGAACTTAATTTTTTATTTTAATTTATTTAATTTAACGAGCACAGGCCCAGGTTATATTTTATTTTTTATTTTTTAGAAACTAGAAAAAAACTTTTTTTAAGCATGGATGTAACTACAGCTGTTTCACCTTAGATCCCTCTAAGACTCATCAGGTTACTTTTGCTTCTGCCAAGACTCGAACTTGCGCACCTTGCAGTACAATAACTACAGTTCTAACCGCTGAGCTATTGCCTGCCTTCGACATCTGATAGAAAATTTGTTGCTAGTTTCTTTCCTACTATAATTCGTTTCTAACTTATGCACATACATATGTACATATTTACATATTATTGTATGATTAAACATAAGTAGCGAATAAAGTGTAGGGATGTTCAAATGAACTTAATTTTTTATTTTAATTTATTTAATTTAACGAGCACAGGCCCAGGTTATATTTTATTTTTTATTTTTTAGAAACTAGAAAAAAACTTTTTTTAAGCATGGATGTATTATAGTAGGAAAGAAACTAGCAACAAATTTTCTATCAGATGTCGAAGGCAGGCAATAGCTCAGCGGTTAGAACTGTAGTTATTGTACTGCAAGGTGCGCAAGTTCGAGTCTTGGCAGAAGCAAAAGTAACCTGATGAGTCTTAGAGGGATCTAAGGTGAAACAGCTGTAGTTACATCCATGCTTAAAAAAAGTTTTTTTCTAGTTTCTAAAAAATAAAAAATAAAATATAACCTGGGCCTGTGCTCGTTAAATTAAATAAATTAAAATAAAAAATTAAGTTCATTTGAACATCCCTACACTTTATTCGCTACTTATGTTTAATCATACAATAATATGTAAATATGTACATATGTATGTGCATAAGTTAGAAACGAATTATAGTAGGAAAGAAACTAGCAACAAATTTTCTATCAGATGTCGAAGGCAGGCAATAGCTCAGCGGTTAGAACTGTAGTTATTGTACTGCAAGGTGCGCAAGTTCGAGTCTTGGCAGAAGCAAAAGTAACCTGATGAGTCTTAGAGGGATCTAAGGTGAAACAGCTGTAGATACATCCATGCTTAAAAAAAGTTTTTTTCTAGTTTCTAAAAAATAAAAAATAAAATATAACCTGGGCCTGTGCTCGTTAAATTAAATAAATTAAAATAAAAAATTAATTTCATTTGATCATCCCTACACTTTATTCGCTACTTATGTTTAATCATACAATAATATGTAAATATGTACATATGTATGTGCATAAGTTAGAAACGAATTATAGTAGGAAAGAAACTAGCAACAAATTTTCTATCAGATGTCGAAGGCAGGCAATAGCTCAGCGGTTAGAACTGTAGTTATTGTACTGCAAGGTGCGCAAGTTCGAGTCTTGGCAGAAGCAAAAGTAACCTGATGAGTCTTAGAGGGATCTAAGGTGAAACAGCTGTAGTTACATCCATGCTTAAAAAAGTTTTTTTCTAGTTTCTAAAAAATAAAAAATAAAATATAACCTGGGCCTGTGCTCGTTAAATTAAATAAATTAAAATAAAAAATTAAGTTCATTTGAACATCCCTACACTTTATTCGCTACTTATGTTTAATCATACAATAATATGTAAATATGTACATATGTATGTGCATAAGTTAGAAACGAATTATAGTAGGAAAGAAACTAGCAACAAATTTTCTATCAGATGTCGAAGGCAGGCAATAGCTCAGCGGTTAGAACTGTAGTTATTGTACTGCAAGGTGCGCAAGTTCGAGTCTTGGCAGAAGCAAAAGTAACCTGATGAGTCTTAGAGGGATCTAAGGTGAAACAGCTGTAGTTACACCCATGCTTAAAAAAAGTTTTTTTCTAGTTTCTAAAAAATAAAAAATAAAATATAACCTGGGCCTGTGCTCGTTAAATTAAATAAATTAAAATAAAAAATTAAGTTCATTTGAACATCCCTACACTTTATTCGCTACTTATGTTTAATCATACAATAATATGTAAATATGTACATATGTATGTGCATAAGTTAGAAACGAATTATAGTAGGAAAGAAACTAGCAACAAATTTTCTATCAGATGTCGAAGGCAGGCAATAGCTCAGCGGTTAGAACTGTAGTTATTGTACTGCAAGGTGCGCAAGTTCGAGTCTTGGCAGAAGCAAAAGTAACCTGATGAGTCTTAGAGGGATCTAAGGTGAAACAGCTGTAGTTACATCCATGTTTAAAAAAAGTTTTCTAGTTTCTAAAAAATAAAAAATAAAATGTAACCTGGGCCTGTGCTCGTTAAATTAAATAAATTAAAATAAAAAATTAAGTTCATTTGAACATCCCTACACTTTATTCGCTACTTATGTTTAATCATACAATAATATGTAAATATGTACATATGTATGTGCATAAGTTAGAAACGAATTATAGTAGGAAAGAAACTAGCAACAAATTTTCTATCAGATGTCGAAGGCAGGCAATAGCTCAGCGGTTAGAACTGTAGTTATTGTACTGCAAGGTGCGCAAGTTCGAGTCTTGGCAGAAGCAAAAGTAACCTGATGAGTCTTAGAAGGATCTAAGGTGAAACAGCTGTAGTTACATCCATGCTTAAAAAAAAGTTTTTTTCTAGTTTCTAAAAAATAAAAAAAATAAAAAAATAAAAAAAAAAAAAATAAAAATTATTCATTATATACGTACACATTAACAAAAATTATTAAAACAGCGTCAATATTAATTTTTGACTGGGTCCTTTCTGGCCCAAAATGTATTAAAATAGTGTCAAATTTAATTTTTGACTGGGTCCTTACTGGCCATTAGTGTCCTTTAAGGCACACTCGCCCCTTACTGGGTATATCACTCCCTACTGAGTGACTCTAATTTTGTATTTTATTGTTTGCAAAAAATGTATATGCATATTTTTGTACATTTATGTGTTCACTTAATATTAAAAAAAAAAAAAATAAAAAATAAAACTTGTATCTAAAATTGTATCTAGTCTGTAAGATTTTTTGTAATCATAGACCTAATAAATTGAAATTGAAAATTGAAAATTATTGTATAACAACATTAACTTTCTTGTCAGCTTTAATTTTTTTGCTTAATGTAATAAAATCTTAGAAAAAATCTGAAATGTTTTTTGAGCTTGAAAATGACATCCCAATTGGGATTATGTCACTACGCCTAGGGTGACATAAGCCCAAGTAAAAAAGTTGGGATTATGTCACCCTAGGGGGAGTGACATAATCCCAAATAAAATATTTGGGATTATGCCCCTTGGGATTATGTCAGGGTACCATTTTGGTAATTACCAAGTTCGGCAACCGTGCTATGAGTGCTATAATTTATAGCCTATAAATAGAATTTGAACAAACGAAAACACAAAACCAGTTCTTGCTTCGCATACGTACATATGTATGTACATGTTGTTTTTTTCTTTGCAAATACAGCAACAAAACAGAAAGCTTGTTACTTATTGGCTTGCATACGGGAGTGAATTGAATGAAATTCATAGAGGCTATTTTGAAGAGAGGTAACTTAAAAGCCTCAATGAAGCATGGAATATAATGTAGCATGTCCCACTATATGATGTCGTTGGGTTGAATCCCATGTTGATGTCACATTTCGAATCCGGAAGTGAATAGAAATAATAGAGGAGAGAGCACAATAAAAGTAAAGTGAATGTTTTAAAAAAATAATAATTGAGTTAAACGTTGCAACTTTTAGGATGGGATGAAGTTACATACATACATACATACAGGTGAAGCAATAAAAGCGTGTTAATATAAAAAGTAGTTTATCCCAAAATCATATTTTTTTGTTAAGCGAGTACTGCCACAGATATATGCATATATACCAGAGATGGGCACACAAACACATTCAAACAATCTCCGAAAATTGTAGGCCAAAGTGGAAAACGACAAACAATAATCAGATGTTGAGCAAGCAGGGTCATGCCGCGCACGCTTTGCGAAATTATGAAACAACGTACGTATACAAATACATACGTATGTTATATGCAAACTCTTCATAGTTTTGTTTGTTGTCTGGCTTCTGCAAATAAATCAAAAGAATTTCAAGCAACGACCACTTGCTTTCACGACAGTCGAAAGCAAATTAATTATTTTTGCTAAGCGATGATCGCCTGGTCCCATCGTAAGCGCTCGTTTTACGCTCTTTATTTGTCTGTAGTAGTGACAATCGGTGTGTATACGTGTGAATCGCAAACAGCTGGTCTGTCCGTGGTCAAGAGGCTACGCAACGCTGATATATACTAAAGGGTTGCAAGAGTTAACATACGCTATGAATGCACAGCAAAATTCATTCATCGTTCTCTTAACTCGTGTTCAGCGGCGACGATAGCTTTGTTCGCTTACTTTCTCCAACAGCATTTACTCAGCAGCCTCCAACAGCCAGGTGTTGAAGAAAAATGTAATCTTTCCTCTCACAAGAGAAAAATATCGTAAGAGGTAAACGAACACAAAATTTTCAGAGTTCAACAGCTTTGGCAAACAGCTGATTTTTATTTACATTCACAAGCCCCAAATTCAAAGGATAAAAAGGATTAAAATTAAAATGATAATAAAATTGGTGGAAATTGTTGCTGTTAAATATGTATATGTGTACATATAACATAAAAAGAATAAAATAAAACATGGTTTTTTCTTATTTAATTTCTTTTGATTCGTTTTGGGTTTCTTTTTGGTCAGATAGTCTTTTGTCACCTCGCGATAAGCTGCTCAATCTAAAATCATTCGCATAGGCTCGCAAAAAGGTTTTTTGAAATTCGAAAATGCATCCGGAACTCTCTTTTACAATAAATCGGCATTGTTTGTTCTATATAAATGCTAATGGAGATACAATTCTGCCTAAAAACAGTGGGGATATATGCACATATGTATGTATCTGCAATACAATTAACTTCATGTTGTTGTTGTTGTAGCCACCAAGACACTCCCCGAAGGTTTTGGGGAGTGTAGGGGATGTGACAGTCCTTTGCCGGATAAATCCGGTACGCTCGGGCACTAGTCCCTTCTGACACTAGTCCGACTGTCGTGCGAACGATTTTTTTTTGGCCATAATCAACCTTCTAGGCCGGTGGATTTTAGTCGCGTCTTACGACAGGCATTCCTTACAACGGGTATATTCTAGACCCCTAACCCGCTCGGTTCGCTGTTACTATCTGATAAATAGGATTTCATTGTAATAATGATCACACTAACAATTGCTTTTCTTTGTACCCATGTCCATAGTGTTTTCCACCGCAGTATGTCTTCGCGTCTGCTGCTCCGCAGAAGAGATTTCAATTTAATGCACCCGGCCCTGGCCATGCTTTAAAAAAATAACCTTCTATGGACCGATCCACAGTACTTTTGAGTACAACAAACTTTTGCGTTGGCGGCATTTGGCCGCGCTTTAAAAAAAATAGCCCCAGCCAGCAAAAAAATTTCCTTTCTCGAATTATATCTGCGGAGCGATCGGGAGTGTTACAATTAGTAAAATTAACATACATAGAACATTTCCCGAAAGTTCCAGTGGTTTGAAAATAAATACGGCGGGCGCATTATACTGAAGCCGACCCACTGCAGAACTACTCTCTACTGCCTAGAGTGGCCGCTATTTTTAAAATCCGAATAATTGGGTTTTAGTTAGAATTTGTTGTCTATCCAGGCTCAGCTTGTGTATAATAAACCAATTTCATTTATTTACAAACTACTGGGAATGTTTCAGTAAAACCAAAGAGCGTATATGGATAAGAGGCTGCAGTCTAAAAAACTTCACACTAGATGTCACATTTCGCGCGAGATGGGACCCGCTAAATGTGACATCTAGTGTGAAGATTCTCAAAGAGCGTATATGGATAAGAGGGTGCAGTAGTGAAACTTCACACTAGATGTCACACTTCGCGGGTCCCATCTCGCGCGAAATGTGACATCTAATGTGAAGTTTTTCAGACTGCAGCCTCTTATCCATATACGCTCTTTGGTAAAACTTTCAGGAAATACTTTGTAGATGATAATTCATCTTATCTTAAAACTTTCAACTATTATTAAATTATAATATTAAAGTTCTCCAGCAATATAATTCTCCCGGCTGAGGGTTATTTTTGTAAAGCGCAGCTGAAGGCCGCCAACGCAAAAGGTGTTCTATACAAAACAACTGTGGATTGGTCCATGGATATTAATCCAGAAAGAGAATTCTGCCGGCTGAGGGTAATTTTATTGAAGCGCGACCGAAGGCCGCCAAAGCAGAAAGATGTTCTACACATACATACATTAATTTAACAAGGAATATCTCCTGAACTATAAGCGTCCGGCGGGTGGTACTTTTTTTTTTGTGATCTGTGAGACCACCTCTACCCTCTGGAAAATTAATTGTTATCGGATCGTGGTTCATTATATACAAAATTTCCCTCTATCCAGGCTGGGGATCCAACCCACGACCTCTGGTAGGGCAGACTAGCCACTGCCCGCCACACCACAGTGGTTACAACACTCCCCACTGCACCACAGCGGCCTCGTTAATATATATTCCGGCAAAGGAGATTACAATTTACTAAGGTACATAATATGCATATAAATCAAGGATGGAAAATAATTATTATTTTTAAAATTTTGACCAAAAAAATCAGTATGTTCCCACTATCACAAAATAATTTTGAATATACCACTATATTTATCTCTGTATAATCTGCGGCTATCTACATTGATTTTTATTTTAAGAGTTTTATCCATAAAACTCGAAAGTAATAATTACAGCCTGAGTTTTATTTTTTCGATCGAAAGTAATTATTATTATGTAATTTTAATTTTTTTGATCACTAGTAAGTATTATTCTTGGATTTTAATTTTTTTACTCAAGGATAATTATTATTTCTTGATTTTTACTTTTTGCTTCAAAAATAATTATTATACCTGATTTTTATTTTTTCCCTCAAAGCATAATGATTATGTGTAATTTTTATTTTTTTTACTCAAGAATAAAAATTATGGTCTGATTTTTATTTTATTATTCATAAAATAAAACTCAAAACGTCATACAACCTAAACCATTAGGATTTTTGGCTTAAAATTTTGCAAGCACACACCTTCTAGTCTGCTCTAACTACTTCCGAAGAAAAATCGTTGGAAATTTTATTACAAATGGTGGAAAAAGGGTGTTGAAGTATGCATGTAATTTTGCATGTAAATTTCTTACAAAAATGTTACGTATACGCCATGGCAATATGCTCATATGTAAAACTAGCTTATACCATGTACATACGGCAACGAAATCAACTTGATTTCGTGGAATAATTTCGTAAATTACATTGCTGTCTACACGATTATTCTTGTTTGTCATAATTTCATTTGACATTTGTTTTCATTTAGATTTGTTATTTACATCTGAATTTGAAAAATGCATATAATTAACATAATTTTTTATTTAATAAAATTAATGGATGCTACTCCATTTGTGCAAGAATGTTTGACTGGGTCCAATAACCTATTAGAGCTTCTCCAAAAGAAGAACAAAGAATTGCACCTCAAACTTGTGTTATTGAGAAACATGCAAATGACGATGCTTTTAAATTTTAGCTCCTTCGACTTGCAATTTAGGTCATGTTGGACCAAAGTAAGAGTTGGGTTTTATATTTCTGTGCTAGATTAATAAGCTATTCCACTCAGAACCGTACTCAGTGCTTTTGGGAATATGATTGCCAAAGAAATGGCGCAACATTTTTCAAAGAAAACTTTCGCATGGATCGGGAATCGTTTGACATTCTATGTGATGTGGTCAAACATTTGCAAAAAAGTGACACAAATATGCGAAAAGCCATACCACTGGAAAAGAGGGTAGCAATAGCTTTATATGCTCTAGGGTCTTCTGCAGAATATAGAAGCATTGCAAATATGTTCGGAGTTGGCAAATCGACTGTGGGACAAATTTTGATGGATTTTTGCCATGAAATATGGAAGCGTTTATGGCCAATTTATTTAAAAAATTTTCCTCTCACGGAGCAAAAGATTGAAGAGTATGTTAAAGGTTTTGAAGCTCTTGGTTTCCCACAATGTATGGGAGCAGTTGGTAAGTAATTCCTAACTTTTTATAATCAAACCGTTATTTATTCAAAGGTTATTTATTATAGATGGATGCCATATCGAAGTACACCCTTCTAGTAAAGACGTCTGCGATTATTATAATTACAAAGGCTGGTATTCAACTGTGTTACTGGCTTTGGTGGACGCAAGGTGGGCTATGTACCCTGTAAAAGAATGTGCGATCAATCCACAATTAGTCCCCAATTGTTCCCTCACAGGTATAAATGTAGACTAATTGTAGACCAATTGTTCCCGAACGGGTATAAATGTAGATCAATCGCTTACTTAATTCTACAAAAATATTCAATGTATTAAAAAAAATTATAACAGTAGGTAAAAAAAATAGCCTTGGCTTACAACTTTGGATATAAGCGATTAATCTATATTACCCGTTCGAAATAAAAGCTCTACATTTATATCCTTTCTAGATAAAAGCGATTGATCTACATTTGTACCCGTGCGGGATGTAAGCGATTGATCTACATTTGTACCCTTTCGGTATGTCAGTGATTAATCTACATTGCTACCCGTTCGGGTATACAAGTTGAACAATTAGTCTCTTCATAGGACATGCTCGAACAAATGCGATCAATTCGCTCCATACAAAGGGATGTAAAATTGTATTAGTCGCATGCTCCCTTGCGATTGATCCCGGACACGTCCCAGATTAATCGCATTTTTGCAGGGTATTTGAGCAATGTATATATGTATAGATACATTAAAATAAAACATTTTGTAGGTGCCGCTTTATTTACATTAATGTCGGAGCTCCGGGTCGATGTAATGATTCATTAATCTACGAAAAGTCTCAACTTAAACAACAATTAATTGACTGCTCTCTACTCAAAGATATGTCCAAAATATTTTCAAATGTAAATGTTCCTGTGCTAATAATCGGTGACTCGGCATTCAGGCTCTCGAACACACTTATGAAGCCTTATCCATTTAGCGTTTCTCAAAGCTCACAACAAAAACAATTTAATTATTACTTGTCGAAGTCAAGAAGGGTGGTGGAAAATGCGTTTGGCCAACTCAGAGCACGTTTTCGGAGAATTGGCAAAGGCATCGACAACCAAATGAATAACGCCACCACAATTATAAAATGTTGTGTTGTACTTCATAACTTCTTAAATGATCGCAACGACCATATTAATGACAAATGGATATTAGCTCTGCGGGAGGTTGAGAGACGTCGCCAGTATCCTGATGAAATAGCAATAATTTACGACCATAATACAGAAGCAGAAGAAATTCGCACAGCAATGTCTTCATATTTTTGTAAGAAAAATTTTTATTTTTACTTTTAGCTAATTCAACAAAAGCAAAGTTTTAACTCAAATTTTTAGGAAATGGCAAAAAAACAATAGGAACAAAAACCATATCTTCACAGTTGGAACAATACATACATATCTTCGTTTAAAGTGCAAACCCGTGTATCGACCAAGTACAATACCGCGTATGTGACATTTTGACGCGTGGTCCGAATGTCAAGATTATTGTATGAATTAATGGACACGGATCCCAGGAATGTGTTTTTGGGTAAATCAAATTTTTTGGCGCAAATATCACTTACACGGTATTGTACTTGGCCGATACACGGGTTTGAACTTTAAACGAAGATATGTTCATATGTATGTATAACGGCATTCTATTTCTGCCGGTTCAAAAAGTCTATGAATGCTGTCTTAATATCAGACATATCGCTAACGTATTGCTTCAATATTTCCTTTTTGTTTTTTTCTATTTCTACCATTTCCGCGATCTTTGTTTCAGTACTTTGAATTTGCATGTTTATATCTTTTACTTGATTTTCTACGTTTGCCATATGATTTAAAATATCTTTTTGTAATTTAATTCTTTTTGCAGCAGCGCGAGATTTGCAGGGACTGCGAACTGGCGAGGATGCTTCCGTAGACCCGTCGATTTTTGAAAATGTTGGTGGCGGCGAGGACACAGACGCTGCTATGGATATAGGCACATCAGAGGGGGATGACTGGTCACTGTCACTTTGAATTTCTTTTGAAGCAGTTAATGATTCAGCAGTCGGAGAGAAATTAATGCGCATAACGTCAAGCTTCGATATTTTTGAGTTTCCTTCCATTGGATCTATGAATTTATTCGATATGTATGTACATATGAATTGGTTAAATAAAAAATAACATTTTTTTTACCCGAAATGCTATCTTCCATCATCTTCTCCACGTTGTTGCTTTTGTAAGAACCCAAAAGATAATTCATTTGACCGTATAGGTGCCATTGCGATGGCGACCCTCCTGAAGGACCAATGTTGTCTTTTTCTTTTCTACAATATATATACATATGTACATGCATATATATTTTGATAATTTTTTTTAAATATGTACATATACATATATGTACCTATACTTCGAAGTTAGGTTGTGCATCTTTATTTGAATTTCAGATGCACATACCGAGAAACCAGCCTTTCGCATCTCCACTGCAATCTCCTCCAACACATGTAAATTTTTTCTGGCTCCACGTAGTTGCTCAATTTTTGCTTGCCACAGCTCTAGGAGCAATTGTTCGGCCTGCGGGTTCCACACATTTCTTTTCTTATATTTTCGCTTTATTTTTAACTCATCCATTATTAATAATTATTTGGCCGCGCGAAAATTATTACAATTTTGACATATAGGGAGAGCAAAATTTCGATTATTGTATGTAAATTGTAATCGACTACAGGGTTGCTCAGTCGATTGAATCTAATTTGGGGCTAATTTCGGTGAAATTAAGAACACTTCTTAATTTCATTTGACATTTTACACAAGGAAAAATCACTTCATTTCAACTTAATTTCAGCTGAAATTAAGAATCTGTCGAAATCAACTTGATTTCGTTGCCGTATGTACATGGTATTACATCCTTGGGTTTCACGCCGCGTTTCTATAAAAATATGCAAAATAAATGAAACAAGAAGAACTTTAAATTTTTTATACACCCTTTCCAGCTGTATTTCAGAAAATTTCATTATATATCACACTTTTGGATAATCGGCATATTTAGACGATATAAAGTTAATGTACATAAAAAAATACGGCGGTGATATTCGATTTCCAATGGAAACTATTGACCCTTCTATCTGATTATATCTGTGGCAATTTGCAATAACTGCTTAACTCTTAAAAATTACTTTGCCGCAAATTGAGTTTTAAGTTTTAAATTGATATTTGAAGAAAGTTAAAACAGGTATCCAAACGAAAGTTAATGAAAACTATAGGTTAGTAAAGGTCCGCAACATTTCTGTGGAATTTATGTGCATTTAAAGAGATTTTTGCATTCAAACAACTTAGTCAGTTATTGCAAACGTTGGAAGATTACTAAGCAGATCCTATATCGACTTAAACGTTTATTACAGATATCAATTTAAGGAAAAATTATAGCTTATATCGACTTAGGTTTATATTGAAAATAAAAAATATACCTAACTGATGAGTTTTTCATTTTCAATAATTGCTTAAATCGTCTTAATCGATTTCAACACTTTTAATAGAATGCGAAAAAATTAAAGGAAAAAATTGCAAAAACTGCTTGTGTCGATGTAGGCGTATTTTGCAACTTATGTAAATGTTTACAATGGTTTTTAAGTAGATTTAAGCTGCTGATAATTTAAGAAAATTACCATAATTACCACTTACAGAACTTTTACACAATAAATGAGTTTTTATTAATTAAAAAATTTGTTTGGTGTTTGTCCGAACTGGGGTTAGCAGGCGAGCACTCTACTCACTAAACCACAGCGGTGAATTAGTTTAATTAAAAGTAAGAAACACACTATCATTTTGCTTTGATTACATACATAGCGGAGCTTGAAATAATAATACATATATTAATTTAATAAGCAAACGTACATATATCTTTTTCAATCATAGTGTTCGCTGCATTAATTTGAGAAAACAAAATTCTTAAAAATATACTTTGTAGGTTCACTATGTCATCCCAAGGACTTCGCCGGCCTATAATTGATGTTGTCACAAGGTGGAACTCAACGTTTGACATGCTAAAGAGTTTATTAGGTTACAAGGAATTTTGCTTTAATCATATTGACGAAAAACTGCAGCTTACAGACACAGAGTGGAATGAAATAAACGAGCTTGTTACAGTACTTGAGCCAGTCAGCGTTGCAACAGTGAAATTGCAATCTAGCCAACTATTTTTAGGAGACTTCTGCATTTTGTGGATGCAACTGAAGCTTCAATTGCAAAGTAATACCAGCACCAATAGTCAACTACTATTGAATTGTTTTGAAAAACGCGAGCCACAAATATTTGATAATCCAACTGTACTTTCCTGCATGTACCTGGACCCCCGAATAAGGCGCCTTGTAATTACAAACCCAATTAAAATGCTTAAATGTAAAGGTCATTTAAAGCAATTAATTCGGCAGATGATCACTTTGAAAGTAATGATTTCTTGGCATTATAGCTGATATTATGCATACATTCGTTACTTTTTCTTTATTTTATAGAACAAGCAAATTCCTAAAGTTGAAAATGAGCCGAATAATCAACAGGAACAGTCTGTTGAAGCCTCAGGTAATGAGCTCCAAGAACTACCAACACAAAGCTCCAATTCCTTGCTTGGATCTTTTTTAAACTCCATTGTGGTCTCCCCTGCTGATGAGGAATCAGAAGATGAGGATCGTGATGGTGAACTAAAGAGTGCTTTCAGTGAAATTGAATCATATACGCCAAAACCAATTGACATAAATGCTAGCTTGATGGAGTACTGGCAGGAAAAGCGATTTATATATCCATATTTATATTCACTGGCACAAGTCATCCACAGCGTTCCAGCTACTCAAGTGAGTGTGGAACGTTCATTTTCCGCGCTAAGGCTCTTTTTGAGCGATCTTCGCTGCAATTTGTCGCCAGAAATTCTTAACAAAATTATGTTTTTGAACGCCAATTAGGTCATTTTGATTATACATATATAATACACAATACTGAATTTAATTTACATAATAAAAAATAGTTTACATTGTCGATGTATCATCAGATATATATTATGTACATATATGTATAGTATAGTGTTTGTCGGAGCAATAGAGCAATGAAAATTGTAAATGGGAGTTCTGTACTTATGTTTTTGTTGGAGCTGTGGGTGACTAAAGAAATTCACCACATTAGCGCTATTATCAAAGCAGAGAAAATACCTTATGGGAAACGCTTGTAGTGTTTATGTCGGAGCAATAGAAGAAAGAAAGCAATAGAGCAACGAAAATTGTAAATGGGAGTTCTGTACTTCTGTTTATGTCGGAGCTGTGCTATAAGCGAATATCAAAGTATAAGAGCGAAGAAAATTAATTCATTGATTTTCTTTAGTCGATTAGCGATATTCATTATGGACACAGAAAGTTTCATCGGTGCAATTTTTAAATGACAACCTTTGTTTGATCAAAAAAATCCAAATCACCACAATAGCTTTGTCTTGGATAAGCTGTGGACGTAGCATGTGAAATGAAGTCCACACGTAAGTAAATATATACGACTTCATTCGTAGAAAATAAAATAAATTATTAAGTGACATTTTCATAAAATTTTTCAATTTTTTAAATTTTATAATATATTGTTTATGTGTTTTATTATTTTTTATTACTTGTTATGTATAATTTTTATATAAGTAACCTTTCAAATTAAAAAAAAAGTTAAATATGTAGATAAGTATGTGTGCAGAAATATACCCTGCAGAAAGAAAAAAATCAATTCCTAAAAGTAGTTGACTTTTAACTGGCTATTTTGAGACAATTAAAAAAAAATAATCAATTTGTATCAAACAGCAAGAAACCCCTTTTAAGTTAGTTGCTTTGTCATGCAGGAATATCCAAAAAAAAACGTAGTGTGTGTGACAAAAGCTTTCAAACGCCTGATGAAAATATTTTTATTCAAAAATATTTAAGCCGATAGAATTTTTCTGTGAAAATTCCTCTTTTTGCATTTGAGAAGCGAAGCAATGGAAGAATATCGAAATTTTTGCGAATTCTATGAATGTAAACATGTATGTATGTACACTCAGAAAAAAAATCATCAACACGATTCATGTAAAATTAACACGATCGATATTTACACATAGAACAGCAACAATTTTTTCAAATTACACGATGTTTGAAACATGATTTTGGCTTTGTAACTGTCATCTGAAAATTTGGTAAATTCAAGCAAATTTTATTGTTGGTACAACATGAAGAAATTTTAATTTAATTTAATGATTCAAATATAAAATTTTATTCCTAAAGTCATTTGGAATTTGGTTTATTTAACATGATGATAGTGTCAATATAAACTAAAAAAAATGTTAGAAAAATGACGTCCCAATTTTAGTGTTAATACATGAAAAAAATGTTAAAACAACAAGAACCACAATTAACAATAAAAGTTGGTTGATATAACACGAAACAATGTTCAAACATAAACGTCATCTGGAATTTTGGTTTATTCAACACGATGATAGTGTCAATATAATCTAAAAAAGTGTTAAAAAGAACATAAACATACACAATTTTTTCAACCTTTGAAGTTCTGCTGTTCGTGCAAAACACAAACTAATATAAATTTTTTTTTTTAACAAAAAGAAAATTTGTGCCGTGGCAATGATGGGAGTTTAGCATCATTGGCAGTGCGTGATAATGGTTTTTCCATTTATATTTTTAGTTCGCAGGTAAGTTAAAAGTGGATTGCATTTTTGTTTCTAAAAGTTTTTAATGTTCAATATTTTCTTTTTCCTCTGCATAGTTTGCAATTTTTTGTTAAAATCGGTTGACGGCCACACCCACTTTTATATATGTGTATTATAAAGTGACCTAATAAAAACATTTTAAGCTATATCTCTGTCAAATATAAAGATATATCACTGAAATATTGTCGAATGAGTTCAACTATGGACATAAAACAGAAAACACAAAAATTTTGGAAAATGGGCGGTGCCACGCCCACTTATTAAGGGACAAACATTGAAAGTTTTATGAGTCATAAATCAGAAACCGTTGAAGATATATGGATGAAATTTGGTATGCGTGATATACTTACTTAGGCAAATGTTTGGACTAAAAATTGCCAAAATCGGTTGACGACCACGCCCACTTTTATATATGGGTATTATAAAGTGGCCCAATAAAAACATTTTAAGCTATATCTCTGTCAAATATAAAGATATATCATTGAAATTTTATGGCAGGAGTCCAACTGCGGACATAAAACTAAAAACACAAAAATTTTGGAAAATGGGCGTGGCACCGACTCTTTTTAGAAGCAGGAATATACGAGATTTCTGAGCCCATAACTCGACAAATAATTGAGATATTGTGACGAAACTTGGTGTGTACACTTTTATTACTTGTGATAATACATGTTCAAAATTTTAGCGAAATCGGTTGACGACCACGCCCACTTTTATATATGGGTATAATAAAGTGGCCTAATAAAAAATTTTTAAGCGATATCTATGTCAAATATAAAGATAATTCATTGAAATTTTGTGGCATGAGTTCCACAATAGACCGGAAACAAAAAATATAAAAATTTTGAAAAATGGTCGTGGCACCGCCTCTTTTAAGACAAAGGAATCTACGAGATTTCGGAGCCCATAACTCGACAAATAATTTAGATATTATGACGAAACCTGGTTTTATAACTTGTGTTAATAGACACGCAAATATTAATTCAAATCGGTTTATGACATTTGATACATGATTCCTATGTAGAATTTTCCGCTAATTCCAAATATGTAATCAGATGGTTCAAAAGTAGAACAGTTTTCGAGATATTTTGAAATTTCAGTTTTTGAGATAAGAAAAAAAAATAGGATTACTAATTAGTCAATATCTCTGCCATTACCGTCTCGATTTTTACGTTATTTAATTTTGTTTTGAGAGGATGAAATACCCTTTCCAACAAAGCCAAAATAATTAAAATCGACGTTAAATTGACGGAGTTATAACGATCAAAATATGTTTTTTAATGAAAATTTTCAGTTTTTTTTTCGACATTCATACACTTTTTTGTGATTTTTTTTAAGAAATATTAAATATCCTCCTGGTTTCACACTTTGAGTCAACAGCCTGTTTCTTAGTGAACATTTTGGCACTTTCCGGATTATAATCCGCAGAAAAATTACAATGCTATAAAGGATTTAATGAACAAACCTATGTATTTTTTTTATCACAATCTTGTACTCTCCTCCTTTTTTTATTTTTATGTATATTAAAAGTGTTTAAATGTTGATAGTTTTCGACGTTTTGGTACATTTTGTTCTCCTCGAAGGTGCTAGCAAAAATGGCTCATCATTCAATTTCCCTGACATTCCAATGGCTTTAGTATCGCAATCCCATGTTTTTCTTTTTTATTTCTCCGTGAGAACGCTCACCGTTGTAAAAGTCATCACATATATGAAGCTTATGTTGAGAGGGTTTCGGGTCATTTTTTTTTATGCCGCGAAATACCGTGGAAATATTTTTTTTTTGCAACTTTTTTATTTGACACCGGATTTGTAAAATCGATATGTCATTATTTTAGTCTGCTGGAGCTCTACATATCGCTCTAATGTAATTTTGAGCTATGAACTCGTTTTCACATAGTTGGGTCACCTAACCAAGATTTCGTCTATAAAATATCCTTTTCAAATTCAAATTATCTATCTGAAAATTAAATTATCTATAGGGTACGGGGGCTAAATTTTTCTCTCCTATACAGCTTTTATGATTTTAGGACAGTCGAATCTGAAATTTCTATACAAAAATTCGATTTTTTGCCATTGTAACCAAACTACTTGACCAATTTTGAGTATGAAGGTACAAAATATTTGTTGGAACTGCTTTTACCAGCTGTCCTTATATGTCAAATCGCTAGGATGTCTAATAAATTTTTTTTATGAGGCTTATGTGAGCAAAGTATAGCATACTTATGTGGCTTTTTCTACATTTCAACTGATATCTCAAAATCTGGGTCTGCCATAAAAAATGGGGATAATATTCATCGTAAAATTTCGCTTTAGAAAAGTATTATTTTATTCTTGCTGATTATGTATTTAAATGGTTCGGTGGCGAACAGCTACCCTCTTCTGCTGGCGATGTTACCATCGAGGAAGAAAAAGAAATTACACCAGGTCACAATAGTTGCATCGTTTTATTATTATGTTATGCTATTTTTATGCATAATATATTATTTATTATGTTTTCCTACAGATGAGGACGAACGCATGGCTCGGATTCCGATGATCGACATGGAGTTCAGCGACCAAGAAAGCGAACCAGGATTTGAGGGCGATTATAAGGAATATTTGGAATAACATTGTATTTTTTTTACATAAGTGCGTAAATATTGAATTAGATAATAATTTAGTGGTCTATAACATAATTAAGCACGAGAGCGAAGTATCCGATTCCGTGAAATAGGCGTAGCGCGCGCGCATATAGGTACGCACTATTTGATTAATAAAAATACATACAGCTCCGGTCAACTAATTAGCAACGCTTCGGCACTGATATTTCTTCCTTTAACAGTACCGAAATTCCATCGAAATTTTTTGCTCTTTTTCAGTACAGTTGTCGTTTTAACTGTAATTTAATAGATTCCACTTGCTTTTCTAGCATACCTCAAATATATCGCATTTTATTCACCCCGATTCTAAACGAAAAATCCACAAGGATTTTTCCGCTTCTCCCTGTTCCCTTATTCTAAACACAAATTCCTTGTGGATTTTTTTGCTTCTCCCTTTCCGGCTATTCTAAATGATGTTCGAAAAAGTGTAAAGCGAATAAGGAAGAAAAGTAGGTATCATGAATGAAAATAAAAGCGAGAATTTATGCAATTATTTTGTGAGATTTTTCACAAGACAATTTTAAGTGAATGCTGAACAAAATGTGAGTGAATATAACTTTTGTTAATAAAAAATACATAATTGAATTAATTATGTACTGGTTTGCTTATTTTTATGACGGAAAGTATAAACAGCAAATAGATATTTTAGTAAGTTTATTGAAAGGACAGCCGGATATTTCAGGCTTGTAGGCTGTAGTATCCCTTCCGGTTGTAGTAAGGGTGCTTGTTTTGATATGGAGCGATGATACGGACATTTGTTCCATCAATACATTCAAGGACACTAGAGATGTCGTTGTTTTAAAAACCGCACTTACAAATTTTCTTTTTCGTCGCTGTTCATAGCTTTATGAATCCAAATCGGATACAACTCATTTTCAACAATTTCAACAACATTTAGAACTTTGCTGAAGGTGGATTGAGCCAATCAAACGTCGGAATTTTTTCCAACCCCGTTTGATATCCATCTTCAAGCAAAAAAACGGAAGAATGCGCATAGTTTTATTATAGGAGAGATTGCAAATAGTTTCTTTGGCTGCTGTGTATGTGATATTAAAATGTTCAATAAATATTTGAACGCAGGTTTATTAATTCTATAGTATTTAATAAATCTGCAAATTAACAAAATCAATGCAATACTCTCAAAAAACTTTTTTATTTCCTATAAAGATTCCGCCAAACGGATTCGTACCATCGCGCAATCTTCCTCTTATAGACCTCTGCTACTTCCGAAAAGCAATGCCATGTATATTCACTCTTAATTTTGTTAAATTTGCAATTTTTTAACAAAAATGCAAAATTTGTGGGGAAATTTCGATATGGGCCAGGCCCCTGAATTTTCGTTTTTTTTTTTTTTTATTTTAGGGTAGGGGGGTCATATGGATCACTAAAATGCAAACGAAATCTTGGGAAAACTTATAGTTTATTAATTATTTTTGCGTAATACACCCTAATGCGTTGGCGGCCTTCGGCTGCGCTTAAAAAAAATAACCCTCAGCCGACAGAATTCTCTTTCTGGAGTAAAATCTACGGACGGATCCACAGTTGTTTTGAGTAGAAAAACATTTTGCGTTGGAGGCCTTCGGCCTCGCTTCAAAAAAAATTACCCTCAGCCGGCGGAATTCCCTTTCTGGATTTATATTTCTGGAGCAGTGCACAGTATTTTTGCATAGTGGGGTTTTAAAATTTGTAAAATTAACATTCACATAACATTTCCAGAAAATTTTATTGAAAAATTCTTAGTGGTTTGAAAATAAATACGGCATTCGCATAATATCGAAGCCGACACAGGTAGACGCATAGGCAAATTCCGAAGCTACTTTTTGATTTACAAAGGTAGAGTGTAATGTAAAAATCAAAGCGAATTCACATCATGGCCCAATAGGAATGGGCCAGTCCCAAGTGAATTCAGGTTTTAACCAAGGCGAAATATCATTTTGACACCACACTACCAAATACAATAACAAAATGCGACGGAAATTTCTGAATCCGCTTATGCGCCTACCTTCCTAGATCTGCCTTGCAACAAAACAGCTGACTTCGAAAATCCGCTCACATGTTCGAAATTCTGTTCGCCAGTTTCTTCTCGCTAGTGGAAGAGAATAGGAGGAAATTTTCCTGGTGAACAAAAAAATCCACAAGGGCTGAGATCCTGGTGGATATTTAGAATCGGGGTGATTAAGACTTAAGCCAAAAATGCACTTTTTTAGTCGGTCACATAATTAGCAACGCTCTTATTTTATGGTCAAAAATCAAATTTTTTATTAATAGTATTTAATATTTTGTTGTCAAACAATTATTTCTAATCACTGCCTCCGACCTACGAAGCATTGACTCAAAAAAATTTGCGCAGACGTCCTTCGGAATACTTTCACACTCCCACTGCGCTTTTATCAACAAATCAGCAAAATTTCTTATTTTATGCTAGCGGACTTTCTTTTTCAAGTGCTCCCCCACATTCTTGATACGTTTTAGGTCCGCACTGCATGAAGTCCAGTCGAGATATCTAAAAATTGTTCCCTCCATCCACCGTTTTGTTGATCTTGCGGCAGGTGTCGGGTCGTTATCGTACTGAAAGATCCATGTCACCGGCATGTTGTCATCTTAAATAGGGTGAATTGCGTCACTTGATATCGAAATATACTAATGCCGGTCCATGCTACTCTCAATTTTTGTAATTGGCGAAATTCCGCGCGAGGACATTGCGTCCCACACCATGCCCACTTTTTGTTTTTTGTCTAGCTTACCGGGCCGTATTCTGCACTTGTTCCCTCAATTGAATGTATTTGTCACACATATTCACAGACGCCATTAAATGTAATTGAGGCGCATGCGCAGTACTGCCAGTGGCACAAAATTGTTGACTGAATTCATACACATTGCACAGATAGAATACTATCAATAGGAGCGTTTGGCGGCAGCAAATTGCAGAAAAAACTGCAAAATCGCGTTTTTTGAGGCTACAGCTCAGTCAAAATTTGCAGAAGAGAGCACAATTTTGACAGTTCATTGACGGAGAAAGCTGCAAAGTTTTACTGACGAAATTTGTCGTTGCAATGTTCAGTAGACTGAAAAAACATATGATTTGCGATTATATGGTTGCAATTTAAAAAAAAAGTCGAAAGTGATTTCAAGTCAAAAAAACTAAGAAAATCGGGAATGTGTATGATTCAATAGAAAATGAAGTGAGAAAATTATATTATTTTAATTTATAAAGTTTATTTAAATGATTTAATTTGTTAATAAGGTACCAGCTAAAAGGAAACGTGTTAATGACAGCGCAGTGGGATCATCGTATGCACTCTCGGGATTCTGCGTTGTTGAATCGCAAATAAGAGGTAGTATACTATGTATTGTGGAACGATCTTCCGTCATCCCTTGTCAAGTTTGGTTTGGAGACAAACCGGTTTCGGCTAATATGCGCCATCCTCAGTGTCTTTTTTCGTTCTGAGTTATTTTGTGTAAGTTCGATAGTACTTATAGTAACTAGCTTCCATCGTTTGGTCACGTACTTCGTGTTCGTGTGTTCGTGCATTCGTGTGTTCGGGCGACGTGCATGTGTGCGTGCGTGCGAGTCTGTGCGTTTAGGTATGTAAATCTATTTTTGTATCCTCATTAAACAGGCAGGTAAAGTCCGTTATTGTCCTCTTGTGTGTTGTTTTGTTTATGTCGGTTTTAGGTTTTTTGTCCTCTTTTCGGTATAATAGCTTAAGTGGTTCGAATAATGTATCTGATGCGGTGTTTATTTGTTCATTTATTATTTTACCTACGAATGTCTTCTGTTTGTATATCTCCATATTTTCTAATACGTTAAGTCGTTTTCCCTTATGTTGTATGTGGAGAATTTTAGCTGTTTTTCCTATTTTCATGGGTGTACATTTGTTTTCTGCCATGTGGTTGGCGAAATTTGATTCCACTGTCGTTGATGATTTCCTTATTTTCTTATTGTAATCTCTTACGTGTTCTCGATATCTCGTCTTGATTTGGCGTCCTGTTTGTCCTATATAGCTATTTTGGCACTCGCAAGTCAATTTGTATACGCCTTGTTTGTCAAAGGGGTCTTCCTTGTTAATGTTGTTTCGTAGAAGTTTTTCCATGCTGTTCCTCGTTTTAAATGCTGCATTAATGTTATATTTTTGGAAAACTTTAGCCAACTTGTAAGATGTTGCTCCGGTATATGATAAGACAGCCCATTTCTTCTCTACCTTTTCTTTGTTTTCTGATTTCCTTGAAGTTATGTTTTTCTGTATTTTCTTCACCAAACTTTTTTGATATCCGTTGTTCTCCGCGATTGTGTATATTGTACTGAGTTCCTTGTTGTAAGCTTCCTTTTCTAACGGGGTCCGTTCAAGTCGTGTTAATAAATGTCTGAAAGCGGCGTTCTTGTGTTGTTGAGGATGGCTAGATTTATTGTGTATTACTGTATCCGTTGCTGTGGGTTTTCTGTATATTTCGTAAGTAAATTTGTTAGTCTCTTTGTTTATTTTAATTGTGAGGTCTAGGTAGTTGATTTGTCCATTTTTCTCTGCGTCCATGGTGAATTTTATATTTTTGTGTTGGCCGTTGAGGTATTCCAAAATTTCTTCTTCTCTATTTCCTGATATGAGGCAGATGATGTCGTCTACATACCTGGCATAAAAATTTACCCCCAGATTTTTCGCCAGTTCTTCCATGTAACTTTCCTCCAAATGTTGCATAAATACTTCCATAAGAATGGCTGATGTGGGGTTACCCATTCTCAGTCCGTGAGTTTGTCTGTATATTTTATTGTCAAATTTGATATTTTTTATGCCAGGTATGTAGACGACATCATCTGCCTCATATCAGGAAATAGAGAAGAAGAAATTTTGGAATACCTCAACGGCCAACACAAAAATATAAAATTCACCATGGACGCAGAGAAAAATGGACAAATCAACTACCTAGACCTCACAATTAAAATAAACAAAGAGACTAACAAATTTACTTACGAAATATACAGAAAACCCACAGCAACGGATACAGTAATACACAATAAATCTAGCCATCCTCAACAACACAAGAACGCCGCTTTCAGACATTTATTAACACGACTTGAACGGACCCCGTTAGAAAAGGAAGCTTACAACAAGGAACTCAGTACAATATACACAATCGCGGAGAACAACGGATATCAAAAAAGTTTGGTGAAGAAAATACAGAAAAACATAACTTCAAGGAAATCAGAAAACAAAGAAAAGGTAGAGAAGAAATGGGCTGTCTTATCATATACCGGAGCAACATCTTACAAGTTGGCTAAAGTTTTCCAAAGAATATAACATGAATGCAGCATTTAAAACGAGGAACAGCATGGAAAAACTTCTACGAAACAACATTAACATGGAAGACCCCTTTGACAAACAAGGCGTATACAAAATTGACTTGCGAGTGCCGAAATAGCTATATAGGACAAACAGGACGCCAAATCAAGACGAGATATCGAGAACACGTAAGAGATTACAATAAGAAAATAAGGAAATCATCAACGACAGTGGAATCAAATTTCGCCAGCCACATGGCAGAAAACAAATGTACACCCATGAAAATAGGAAAAACAGCTAAAATTCTCCACATACAACATAAGGGAAAACGACTTAACGTATTAGAAAATATGGAGATATACAAACAGAAGACATTCGTAGGTAAAATAATAAATGAACAAATAAACACCGCATCAGATACATTATTCGAACCACTTAAGCTATTATACCGAAAAGAGGACAAAAAACCTAAAACCGACATAAACAAAACAACACACAAGAGGACAATAACGGACTTTTACCTGTCTGTTTAATGAGGATACAAAAATAGATTTACATACCTAAACGCAGACTCGCACGCACGCACACATGCACGTCGCCCGAACACACGAATGCACGAACACATCACACGAACACGAAGTACGTGACCAAACGATGGAAGATAGTTACTATAAGTACTATCGAACTTACACAAAATAACTCAGAACGAAAAAAGACACTGAGGATGGCGCATAAGTATTAGCCGAAACCGGTTTGTCTCCAAACCAAACTTGACAAGGGATGACGGAAGATCGTTCCACAATACATCATATTCCTACCCTGTCGGAAAAACAAGCAACCAAAAAGTATGTAGTATACTACTTAATTGGGAAAATTTTCCATTAATGAAGCATGCCCTGAAAAAATAATTTTTTCACAGATGTCAGGACAGAAATAAAAACTTGCCGGAAACTTATAAAGGTTGTTCTCTCTCTGTGATTTTGGCCTGGCAAATTTGCCGAGATGACATAAGTGTGATAAATTTGCCGAGCACAACAACAAAATACACGTCTTTTCAAATTTGGAGCTTCGGCAAATTTCTCATACCCCAACCCGTGATATGTGATATCATGAGAAAAATATCACGGGAAATGCAACCATGTTATTACATTCACAATGGTCTTCTATGAGAAGTGAGTTTCAATTTATGTTTCTAGTTCTTCTTTTTAAGTATTTTATTTTATTCAGATAAAAAATTAATTAATTCGAAATTGAAGCAAGCAAAGCGACAACAGTTGTATAAAGAGTGGAAAGAATATGACTAACATGCTAGTTCACAATGAAGTCAGTTAGAATTTTATTTTCTTAAAGGTGCGCTCTCTCTGTGTGGCAAATTTCTCAAGATATCATGATATCTCGGCAAAAAATATTAGACACAGAGAACAACCTTATAGTTTATGAGATATTTGTTGGTAAAGTTGTAAAATCCACCAAACAAAACACCAAAACTACACACTAATGGGCTAAACAGAATCAGTACTTCTCCGTCATGACGGACAAGGAAGAAACTGGCAGCTGAGTAGACTGTGTATATTTTGCTCGTGCAACGCTAGATTGGCAACGTATCAGTCGCCGGATCCGGCATACTTTGCCAATTTTCTATTTTGCCGTACGTCAGTAATATAAGATGTGTTCGGTGAAGGCATTAGAGTACTCTAGTGCAGAAAATTGCGTTCGATAACTCGTTTTTGTACTAAACTGTGTAGAATTGTGTTTTGCAACCAACTTAAAATTAAATATTAGTATTAATTAATACTATTAATACATATTCCATGCGATTTGGCTCTTAGCAATTCGATAATTTTCGTTTTTTGACGCCTTTACCTAAAACTTCTGTGACAAATGTCTGATATTGTCCTACACTACACTTTTAGTGCATTCACCGAACACATATTTTATGTACCACTCTTTCCGCTACGTACGTCCTGTCAGTCGAAAACGATGTACGTCATGACGGAGAAGTACTGATTCTGCTTAGCGCTTAATACCGCGGAAATACCTTTTCGCGTTGATGCCCTTGGGCCGCACTTTAAAAAGATAACCCTCAGCCGGCAGAATGCCCTTTCTGGATTTATTCCTGGACCAATCCACAGTGCTTTTGTGTAGAACATAGAACACTGCACTTTTAGCTTTCCCTTCGATTCCATTTGGCAAAATTTTAATTTTGTTATGCACTTGTGAATAAGGACAAACAGCTGATTGGCTGCAAGTTCATAAGTCGTGTCAATGTTTATAGTTTCTAAACCACTGCATATTTTTAAATGAATTTCACAGGAGGAATTGTGGGAGTGTCTATTAACAAATATATTTACTATTTTTTATGAAATTGTTAATAGTAGTAGCCACGGTTATGACACACGACCGGACTTGGATGGCGTAGCCCAGGGTTATTTTTTATAAGCGCGGTCGAAAGCCGCCAACGCAGAAAAGTGTTCTGCGCAAAAGCACTGTGGATCCATCTTAGATTCTACTCCAGAGAGAATTCTGCCGGCTGAGGGTTATTTTTTTGAAGCGCGGCCGAAGGCCGCCAACGCATGAGGGTATTATACGCATAACTTTTATAAAACATCTCTTTGTCCATTTTAGACATTTTTTGATTGCTGTTTTTTTTTGGATTTTTTGTTGTTGTGTGGAAGTACTAGACCGACAGACCAATCGATTTGCACGCAAAAAAGAGTTTTTCAGTGTGACAATTTACGCAACTTTAAACATTAATATTTCCAAAACTATTTGTTTCCTAGCCGTATGGACTTCAGATATAGAATCGGGGGGCGGTGCCACGCCCCCTTAAAAAACAGTTTTCCTGGAATCGTGGCACGACTTATGAAGTTCCAACCAGCTGATTTTCTGCAAATTTTGACAAAGTTCTGTTCGTTGAAATGCCAGTAAATTTGCATAAGTTGCTCTCTTTAGGAGAGCAAGACATATTTTTCTTTAATTGCAAATTGCTGCAATTTGCTGCCGCCGAATGGATCTAATATAGAAGTACTATATATATGCTTCACCGCTTTCCTCGTTGTTCTTTTGCACCGTTCCACTATTCTTTCTCCTAAGGCATGTTTTGTACATACACACCCCGATTCTAAATATCCACCAGGATTTCAACCCTTGTGGATTTTTTTGTTCACCAGGAAAATTTCCTCCTATTCTCTTTCACTAGCGAGAAGAAAAACTGGCGAACAGAATTTCGAACATGTGAGCGGATTTTCGAAGTCAGCTGTTTTGTTGCAAGGCAGATCTAGGAAGGTAGGCGCATAAGCGGATTCAGAAATTTCCCATGCATTTTGTTATTGGAATTGGTAGTGTAGTATCAAAATGATATTTCGCCTTGGTTAAAACCTGAATTCACTTGTGACTGGCCTATTCCTATTGGGCCATGATGTGATTTCGCTTTGATTTTTACATTACACTCTACCTTTGTGTAAATAAAAAAGTAGCTTCGGAATTTGCCTATGCGCTTACCTGTGTCGGCTTCCATATTATGCGAATGCCACTTCCAATGAACTTACTAAAATATCTATTTGCTGTTTATAATTTCCGTCATAAAAATAAGAAAACCAGTACATAATTCAATTATGTATTTTTTATTAACAAAAGTTATATTAACTCACATTTTGTTCAGCATTCACTTTAAATTGTCTTGTGAAAAATCTCACAACATAATTGCATAAATTCTCGCTTTTGTTTTCATTCGTAATACCTACTTTTCTCCCTTATTCGCTTTTCACTTTTTCGAACATCATTTAGAATAGCCGGAAAGGGAGAAGCGAAAAAATCCACAAGGAATTTGTGTTCAGAATGTCGACGTCCAAACACGGAGACAAATAGTTGAGCAACCCGCTGCTTTTGATCGTTTGTAGGCGAGAAGGCGACGAGGAAAGGAGGGGAGCACCAAGTCGTCGGTGCTCGGCCAACACGCTTTGTGCTGTCATTCTTATCGCCAACGACCAATCAGAGCGTTCGAAGAATGCCACAACATTCCCACGACAGCCGGTTCTACGTACCGGAATGACTCGGGGTTCCCCCGACCAAGGGCTGTCATTTCAGTCTAACCCCGTTTAGACCGGCACACACGATTCACAAACTACGTTCATTTGAGCAGACCCATGCAGCTGGTCTGCTCAAAATCCTTCTATTAATGTCAGGTATAGAACCCAATCCCGGACCTGTCGAGTATTTCTGCTGCGTATGCCGGAACAGGCTCCACCGTAACTCCACATCAGTCAGGTGTAACACCTACAACGGATGGAGCCACCTAAGAAACTGCTCCGGCCTAGCTTCTCACAGACAGTGGACTACACAATTTGTAGCACCATGCTGCTCACGCCAAGCGACACAAACAATGCCGCAAGCCCCATCTGGGCACACACAGCACTTAGCTGTAAATCAAGGAGCAGCAACTTCCACCGCACCAACAACGAGACAGGCCGGACCGGGGCAGTTTCCGACGGGCTCTCGTGCCCTTCTACAGCCAGTCATCTGGCTATGTTCAGTGTGCAACACCAGGATACCTGCGAACATGACCTCAGTAAAATTCAACTCGTGCAACAGCTGGTGTCATTTTCGCAGGTGCTCTGGGTTGCACACTACAAGAGATTGGACTGCGAACTACATCGCACCATGCTGCCAGGCTGGATTAACATCGGTGCACCCGATGCAAGCTCCCGCAGGAAGACAACCGCCCACCTACGGGCAGCAAACAACTCAACACCAGCCTGTAAGCTCAGTGCAGCAGTCGCTCACGCCCAGAGTCACGTCCACCCCTCCGCGTAACTTCAAGTTCCTGCAATTTAACTGCAATGGTCTCGCTGGAAAGATCGCAGAGATCACAGACTTCATGAATTGGCATGGAATACCTATAGCCGCGGTCCAAGAAACCAAACTAACACCTAATTCAGCATTACTTAGTCATGCTGAATATAATATACATAGAAAGGACCGCGCAAGTGGTAATGGTGGCGGACTCGCGTTCATAACACACAACGCCGTGCATTACCGTCTCATCGAAGCAGACATAGCCCGCGTGGACACTACCCTAGAATGTCAGGGCATAGCAGTCCGAGCCGGCGATGTCGAACTGCAGATATATAACATATACGTACCTCCAGCCTCCTGCTGCCCGCCTCAATACCTCCCTGAAATCAGCTCGCTGTTGACGGGAGAAAATAGGCTGGTAGTAGGAGACTTCAATGCTCATCATGAGCTTTGGCAATCGGCTCTGTCACACGACAGACGAGGCCTATATCTTGCAGATCAGATAGACGCATCTACATTCTGTATGGCAAACGACGAGTCCCCCACTAGGATTACGGGAAGTTGCTGCAGCTCGCCAGACATCACAATAGTAAGTGCTAATCTGATAAACAACGTAGACTGGCAACCTACGTTGACTCTAGCATCAGATCACCTTCCCTTAATCATCTCGATAGATATGCCCGCCGACTTCATGACCACAGACAAAAGGACCTACATTAACCATAACAAAGCGGACTGGGACAACTGGACGACATATACAGAGAGCATATTTGGTGCCCTCTCCGCTCCGACTGATGTGCTCGGCGGCGAAAAACAATTCCGCAAGGTCATTGCCAAAGCTAATGCACGCTTCATCCCGGCTGGAAGAATTCCTGAAATTCGACCAAACTTCCCGGGTGAAGCCACTACATTAGCCAGGGAGCGAGACCAGATCCGCCACACCGACCCGGGAGACCCCCGCATAAAGGACCTCAACCGGGAAATTCGGGCGTTGGTGGACGAGCACAAAAGATCGAAGTGGAGGGAGCACCTTAAATCCTGTAACCTCTCTGCTGGGGTTGCCAAGCTCTGGACCACCGTGAAAGCCCTGTCTAACCCGACGAAGCCTAAGGACAAAAGTGTCCATAACCTTTGGAGGTGAGGCTGAATCGGACCCGAAGCGATGTGCGAACCAATTCGGTCGACAATTTCTACTACATCCTCCGGTAGACAAGGCCAAGCGTCGAATTTTCAGAAAGATGCGCAAACTGCCAAATAATGATGCGCACCTTGACATCTCCAGCACAGAGGTTCAGGAAGCCATAAAAAAGGCGAAATCGTCAAAATCGATCGGACCAGACGGAATCTCCATGTTGATGCTTAAACACTTAGGACAGGCGGGAGTAAGATACCTAAGTGAGGTCCTTGAGTTATCACTGACCACCCTTGTCATCCCCAATATCTGGAAGATGGCACGGATGGTCCCACTACTCAAACCGGGGAAACTTGCTAATGAGGGTGAATCTTACCGACCAATATCACTCCTCTCCCCAGTAGTGAAGATACTCGAGGCTATCTTGCTCCCATATTTTAACAGACATCTGACTCTTGCGACTCATCAACATGGCTTCCGCAAAACGCATAGCACAACAACAGCTCTAAACGCCATAAACACTCAGATAGTTCGCGGACTAAACCAACGCCGCCCATGTGAAAGAACGGTCCTCGTGGCACTAGACCTGTCGAAAGCATTCGACACGGTCAACCACGCCACACTAATGGAAGACCTCGAACAAACATCCCTCCCACCAAGGCTAAAGCGTTGGTCCGCCAACTACCTGAGTGGTCGACAGGCATCGGTACAGTTTAGGAACATAACATCTAAGGCAAGACGAATTAAACAAGGGGTGCCTCAGGGTGGTGTCCTATCCCCACTATTGTTTAACTTCTACATCTCTAAACTCCCTCCCCCACCAGAGGAAGTCAACATTGTTTCCTACGCCGATGACTGTTCGAAAATGGCAACAGGCACCGACATTGACGACCTATGCTCTAAAATTAACAACTATCTCCCCGATCTTTCCAGCTTTTTCAATTCGAGAAATCTGGCTTTGTCACCTAGTAAGTCCTCCGCCACCGTATTAACGACATGGACGAAGGAGGTGAGACTTGAGTTGGATATCCATATTGGTAACAATAGGATACCAACAACAAACAATCCTAAAATTTTGGGTGGACGTTTGACAGTCTCGCCTCTTCCTCCGCGCATACGACCGCGATTGCCAATAAAGTACAAAGTCGCAACAAGATTCTCAAATCGCTAGCCGGCAGCACATGGGGCAAAGATAAAGAAACTTTAATAGCGACATACAAAGCAATCGGCCGGCCGGTCCTCAACTACACCCAGAAAAAAAATAGTGTGAAATCAACCAAAAATCAACAAATTTTGTGGTTAATGTTTTTCAACACGATGCTTAATGTATGCCATCATGTAATCGTGTAAATTTAACACTACTGTCAAGTGTTAGTTTAACAGGATAACAACTGTAGAATTAACACTAAAAAGTATTGAGTCTTCCTGTTGATTTTACAATATTAACTAGTTAATCTTACAATAAAAGCTGGTTAAATTAACACGAAGTGGTCCTGTTGAATTAACAATAACATCTTTTTTATTTTACCTTAAATTTATTGTTAAATTAACTAGAAAGTCTTGTTGATTTTGGAATTTATTTTTTTTTTTTAAATAAAAAACATATAAAACATAAAATACACTCACGGAAAAAAGTATTGGCACAGCAGACAAAGTTGGTTTCGACCTCAAAAAACGCTTCCAAAGAACTAAAGTTTTTATTATTTCCTATTTTTGTTACATTAGTACAAGTATTAGGAATACGCTAAAGAAGAAATTACATTAATTCATGGAATGGTTTAAGCACATTAATTCGTGGAATTAAAAAAGTCCTATTTTTATGTGGAAAAAAGTATTGGCACACTTCACTTTCAGATTAAATAACAGCTAAATTTTTTAGCGCTAGTATATTGTGGGCGTACCGTTTTATTTTCTAACATCATCAAGTGGGTTTGGCATAGAATATACCAACTTTTTGGTAGTTTCCTCCCCAATATTTGGCCATTCTTCAATTAAGATTGCTTTTAGACTTTGCTTACCACTTTCTTAACCGCGGCTCCAGCTTATCCCACAGTTACTCGATTGGGTTGAGGTCCGGGGGCTGTTGGAGATGTGGTAGAACATGATTAGTGTTATATGCAAGCCTGATACGAACTTCGTGGGGTGGTATTTCGGGTCGTTGCCATTTTGGAAGGTGTGTGATGTACCCAAGTTTAACTTTTAAGCGCTTTTTCTGGCGTCTTCTTTCAAAATATTGGTATAAACTTGCTTGTACATTATACCCTCAATAAAAACCAATTCGAACACACCTGCAGTGGACATGCATCCCCATACTATCACGTTTCCCCCAGTATGTTTTATAGTGCGAATAAGTTGTTTTTGAATCTAATCCTGTATGAGCTTTTCGTCATACCCTTACTCATCCATATGAGCGAAAAATATTAAATTTGCTTTCATCCGAAAATATAACTTCGTCTCAGTTGCTGCTAGGCTTGTCTTTGTAAGCCTTTGCATAGCGCTTTCTACTTATTTGAATGAAAACTTTGCTTCCACTGTTAAACATGGCGGTTGGAAGCATGACAGTGTGGGGCTGCATGTCCACTGCCGGTGTGTTCTAATTGGTTTTTATTGGGGTTATAATGGACAAGCAAGTTTATACCAATATTTTGAAAGAAGACGCCAGAAAAAGCGCTGAAAAGTTAAACTTGGGTACATCACGCACCTTCCAAAATGACAACGACCCGAAATACCACCCCACGAAGTTCTTATGAGGCTTGCATATAACACTACTCATGTTCTACCACATCTCCCACAGCCCCCAGACCTCAACCCAATCGAGTAACTGTGGGATAAGCTGGAGCCGCTGTTAAGAAAGTGGTAAGTAAAGTCTAAAAGCAACCTTAATGGAAGAACCAAATAATGGGGAGGAAACTACCAAAAAGTTGGTATATTCTATGCCAAACCCACTTAATGATGTTAGAAAATAAAACGGTACGCCCACAATATACTAGCGTTAAAAATTTAGTTGTTATTTAATCTGAAAGTGAAGTGTGCCAATACTTTTTTCCACATAAAAATAGGACTTTTTTAATTCCACGAATTAATATGCTTAAACCATTCGATAAATTAATGTGATTTCTTCTTTAGCGTATTCCTAATACTTGTAATAATGTAACAAAAATAGGAAATAATAAAAACTTTAGTTCTTTGGAAGCGTTTTTTGAGGTCGAAACCAACTTTGTCTGCTGTGCCAATACTTTTACCGTGAGTGTATATAATCATCAGATCAATAAAGCATATTCGAGTACATCACCCCACAACCGACCAAATTGAAAGCGTCCTTCTCATACGAATAGTTCATACATGGGCGATAGTACTTACTATCACTGGCACCGAGTAATGTTTGGCCGCTAATGCAACGGTATATGCACAGCATGCTGCGTGAAAGACTCCATTCGCTAAACATCTCTTCGTGGTAAAAATTGCAAACTATGAAGAGGACAAAGAAAATATTGAACATTAAAAACTTTTAGAAACAAAAATGCAACCCACTTTTAACTTACCTGCGAACTAAAAACATAAATGGAAAACCCATTATCACGCACTGCCAATGATGCTAAACTCCCATCATTGCCACGGCACAAAATTTTCTTTTTGTTAAAAAAAATTATTAGTTTGTGTTTTGCACGAACAGCAGAAGTTCAAACGTTGAAAAATTGTGTATGTTTCAAAACAATTTTGACGTTCTTTTTAACACTTTTTTAGATTATATTGACACTATCATCGTGTTGAATAAATCAAAAATTCCAAATGATGTTTATGTTTGAACATTGTTTCGTGTTATATAAACCAACTTTAATCGTTGATTGTGGTTCTTGTTGTTTTAACATTTGTTTTCATGTTGTATTAACACTAAAATTGGTACGTCATTTTTCTAACATTTTTTTTTAGTTTACATTAACACTATCATAATGTTAAATAAACCAAATTCCAAATGACATTTAGGAATAAAATTGTATATTTGAATCATTTTATATATTTTAAAATTTCTTCATGTTGTATCAACAATAAAATTTGGTTGAATTTACCAAATTTTCAGATGACAGTTACAAAGCCAAAATCAAGTTTCAAACATCGTGTAATTTGAAAAAATTGTTGCTGTTCTATGTGTAAAGATCGATCGTGTTAATTTTACATGAATCGTGTTGATGATTTTTTTTCTGAGTGTATGCGTCGCCAATGTGGTCGCCGGGGACTTGCACCACCCAATGGACAAAGCTACAGGCGTGCAAAAACACCGCACTTAGGACTGCCACAGGATGCCTCCAGATGACTCAACAACACCACCTTCACCTTGAGACCCAAATGCTCCCAGTCAAAACTCACAACAATATGCTTGACAAACAATTTCTACTGGGATGCTATCGTAGAGGTCACCTAAATAGTCATCTTATTGAGCCTGAACCACCTCCTCGTCACATCAGGAATCACCTTCTTGATCACCGCAAAGAGGTGGAAAAATACATCCCACAACCGCTCAACCAGACATCCTATAGGCAAGCCCTCAACAACATCCATAAAGACACAGTCAACAGCTACGTGTCCGTCCGTCCGGCATACCTTTTGATTAGAGACCAACCCCCACCAGTAGCAGAAGAAGAAAAAGAACTACCGCGAGAGACACGAGTTGCACTCGCGCAACTCCGTTCCGGATACTGCAGTAGACTAAACTCTTACAGGTCCCGAATTGATTCCAGCATACCGAATGTATACCCAGCATGTGGAGAGTCACCACACGACACCAAACACCTCTTCACATGCCCAACTAAACTAACTCATCTAACACCAATGTCCATAGTGTATAGCATACAGTGAAATGGCTCTGGGATGCGTAGTCGAAATTCGATAAAAAAAAAGACGATAAGTCATCGAAAAATATCAAAATCGGGGACAGATTGGTATGGCGGCGACTTCCGGGGGTACAGATTGGTATGGCGGCCGGATGTGGTTGTTGTAAGAAAAGGGACCATAATGACAAGGTCGTAGCAATCAAGACAGAAACGCAATTCCGGAATTGGGAATTGAAAAAACCAATTCATAATTCCGAAAAGAATTTAAGGCTGAGTTCCTAAAACGCAATTCCCGGTGATAGCGTAAACGCCATCTATTCCACGAATAACATGTGCAAGAATGTAAAATCAACAACCTACAAAACAAAAAGAAGAAGAGCAACTTCTATTGCTTTCACCATCGTTATTGGGCCATAACAGCAACCCTGAAATCAGCTGAGCACAGCTGTTCGACCTTTTTAACACACATCCCAGAGTCAAGTCACTTGTATCCATTCACAATGCCAATGTCCCTTTGGACACATTAGGGCTGGGTAAGTCGACTTCGACTTTAATCGATAATCGACTTTTTGCTAAAAAAAAATCGACTTCTACAATCGATTGTTGTGTGTGAAAGTTAGTCGAAAATCGATTAATTGGCTCGACTAATCGACTAATGGCGGTAAAATTTTGTCAGTACTAATATATAAAAAAGCGTGTTAGAAATTGTAGCATCTAAATTTTAGATTCTAAAATAAGAAAAGAAGCGTTCGCAGTTCGCAGCTGGCACTGTTTAGCAGGAAAAACAAAAGTTAAAGAGCACGCCTCCAATTGGGAGATAAACGTAGTCACAGTTACATATAAACGCGAGTGTATTAAACATATATAAAAACGTTTCTTGAATATGGCTCCAAGTGTAGTGTGGAACTTCTTCAAAAAAATGGAGCACGGAAAGTTCGTCAAATGTATTATTTGTAAGAAAACTTTCCGCTATAACAATAGCACATCGTCGATGCGGAGCCATCTCGTATGTATCCATAAAATGAACGTTCCAGCCAATAAAAGGATGACTGACGTGGAGGATTCCCATCAAAAAGTAAGTCGGGAAAATTTGTATATAATGAATCACGATCCGATAAAAATTATTTTTTCCGGAGGGTATCGGTGGTCTCACAGATCACAAAAAAACAAAGTCCCACCCGCCCGACGCTTATAGTTCAGAAGATATTCCTTGTTATAGTAATGTGTGTAGAACAATTTTTGCGTTGGCGGTCTTCGGCCGCGCTTTAAAAAATAACCCTTAGCCGGCACAATTCTCTTGCTGGATTAATATCAATGGACTAATCGGCTCAGCTTGGATATAATGAACCAATTTCCTTTATTTTTCATTTATTTATTTGGGAATTTTTCAGTGAAACTTTCAGGAAATATTCTCTGGATGGCAATTCATTCATCTAATTTTAAAACCTTCAACTATTATTAAATTATAATATTAAAGATCTCCAGAAAGAGAATTCTGCCGGCTGAGGGTTATTTTTTTAAAGCGCGGCCAAAGGCCGCCAACGCAAAAAGGTGTTCTACACACGCACATTACTTTAACAAAGAATATCTCCTGAACTATAAGCATCCGGCGTGGTAGCATATTGGAAATTGTTATATAATATTTTAATTTTTGCCACATTTACCTTTTAGGATATACCGGACACTGAAAAACCATCTTGTTCACAGAAATACATTGTAGGACCTCTTGATCAGTGCATGCAAAATAAAATATCGTTCAGTGGTAAAATTTTTAATGCGATTTAATTTTTTTGAATTTATATATCTATGTATATACTTATACTAGATAGAGGTGAGGAAGAAAATCTAATTGCAGTTCAAGAACAAGAGCTTCAAAAGGAAAACGATGATGACGATATATGGTCTTACATTGATGACGTTGTGAGCTCCAGCAATCTTCATGCAGATACAGATGAAGCTGGAGGATTACCAATTCAATTACGCCAATACTTAACTCAGCCAGCTGTAAGCCGCAAGCAAAATCCGAATCCCTTTATCGTTTGGGAAAGCCTGAAATGTGAATACCCACAGCTTTGGAAGGTAGCCATGCAATTTTTACCTATCATGGCAACCTCCGTACCATGTGAAAGATTGTTTTCCCATGCCGGTCTAATCGCTAATCAACTCAGGAGCAGTTTATCACCTCAACATTTAAATGAACTAATTTTTTTAAGATCACTCGATGAAGATATGTGGTAGAGTCTCTAAATATGGACATGATTTCTTGGGAAATAACACTGTCACGGTAAGGTAGAACAAATTTTAATACGAAATGCAGACCACCCACGAGGTTATTGCAGAATACTGAAGTTCAATGCTTCGTTAACAAGAATCTGTCAAAACCAGGGACCGTAAAGATAATGAGTTATATACAAAAAGTTAATTTTTAATAATAATTTTCTGGGTTTTATTTTTTTCTGAGAAAATAAGTTATTTTTTGATTTTTATTTTTCGCTTAGAAAATAAATGTTAGTTTGTGAATTTTATTTTTCGCTTAGAAAATAAAAGTTATTTTTTGAGTTTTTTTCCCTCAGAAAACAAGTTATTTTTTAGTTTTATTTCTCGATCAGAAAATAAAAGTTAATTTTTGTTTTATTTTCTTGCTCAGAGAATAAAAGTTTCTCAGTTTAATTTTAGCTGCAATTGTCGACTTTGCCACATAAATACGTAGGTAAAGTTTATAAATAAAAAAAAATTTATCCTATACTTTACCTATTTATATGGGGAAATCTGTAATTGCAGTCGAAATTAAACTGAAACACTTTTATTATCTGAGCAAGAATTAAAACAAAAATTAACTTTTATTTTCTGATCGAAAAATAAAACTAAAAAATAACTTATTTTCTGAGGGAAAAAAACTCAAAAAATAACTTATTTTCTAAGCGAAAAATATAAATCAAAAAATAACTTATTTTCTCAGAAAAAAATAAAGCCCAGAAAATTATTATTAAAAATTAACTTTTAGAATATAACTCATTATCTTTACGGTCCCTGGTTTTGATAGATTCTTGTTAATGAAGCATTGAACTTCAGTATTCTGCAATAACCTCGTAAGTGGTCTGCATTTCGTATTAAAATTTGTTCTACCCTACCGTGCTGTGTGACAATGAAAAAGCACTTTTGCGAGACATACCTCAGGTTGTAAGTCTACACCTTTTTCAGTTTGAATTCAAAAAGTTCCAATTGATATTCAGAATTTCCATTTGAAATTCAGAAAATTACATTTGAAATTGAGAAACCTTCATCTTGTGTCTTTTTTTTTATATAAAAACGCAAACAAAAATGTTCACTGTACCAAGTTATAGAAATGTATCCTTTTCTAAAAAATCTTTTAACTATATTAAATTGCAGTCAACATCGCGTGATACCATATATTTGTATATTTATTTATTTATTAAAATTGGTAGGAAAAACAAAAGGAGCACACCTCGAATTGGGAGAGAAGCTTGGCCATAAAACTCGTCAGAGTTATAATAGCGCCATTGTATTATAAATTTATAATAAAAAATTATAATTATGTAGCTGTCTAGCCATAGCGCCAAAGGCCTTAAGCTATTTTTTTAAAGCGCGGCCGAAGGACAGAAAGAGAATTGTGCCGGCTGAGGGTTTTTTTGTAAAGCGCAGCCGAAGGCCGCCAGCGAAAAAAGGTTTTCTACACACATATATACATATGTGCGTGTTTTTTATAAGTGCCCTTCCTCGGTAATAGTCTGCAGTTTCGGGGTTTTGCTTTGTAAATTTTACAACTTACAAACTTCTCCGGTCGACGGGACCTCCTCTACAACCCCCGTTATCTCTTTTTTTTTCAACGCGTGGTAGACTGTTGGAGAATTTTCTCAGCTAATACACCAAACATTATAAACAAGTGAAATTTCAGTATTTTCAGTGCGACAAATTCCAGAAAAGAGGAAGGGACTTTAATTAACAAATGCAGGAAAACTATTAACATTTTCATAAAAAATAGTAAATATATTTGTTAGTAGACACTCCTACTACACCTCCTGTGAATTTAATTGAAACATTTGCAACGATATAGAAATTATGCAAATTGGCACGACTTATGAACTTGCAGCTTATAAAGCTTCGGATATGCCATCATCCATGCCTTTCATCTGCGTAAATATGCCGAAACGTGCTAACAAGTCACAATATATCAATTAGTTCCATTGCATCCACAAGGTATACCTCCCTACGGAAAGACTGAATTAAAATAATTAAAAAATAAAAATTTAATCAATTACCGTACCAGCTGATGTTGCTTTATTCTTAACAGCATAATATAGTTGATTGCATCTTTGGTTGATTGATTTGCCAGCAGGGCCATTACTCAACTAAAGAAGGAAAAATTGCAGGAAAAAAGTCGAAAAGTCGACTTAAATCGATTATCATAGCCGACTAATCGACTTCGATAATCGAAATGATAAAAGTCGAGTCGAAAATCGAAAATCGACTTTTCGCCGAGTCGACCCAGCCCTAGGACACATCCCACTGAAGCCACAACAAAACATAATGAACAAAAGTTGGTGAGCGACTAACTTTTGTTCATTATGTTTTGTTCTGGCATTCTTCGAATGCTCTGATTGGTCGTTGGCGATACGAATTGCAGCACAAAGCGTGTTGTCCATAACCTAACTATAGAAGGTCCATGCAAGGGAGAGTAGCTCTTCTTACGCGAGTTTGTAGCGTATGTCAAACTATTGTTACGTATTTGTCGATAGCTCGATTATTTCTATAGGGTTCGTATCGCTGAATTGTTAAATAAAAGTCTTTATTTACTTCTTAATTCACACTGCTTTATTTCACGACTAAAAAGTCTACACTTGTTTTACTTGACTTGATGTTAACACTTCTACGGTTAAATTACGACTGACTCTGGGGCGCCTGCTCGCCGCCTTATATAGTCTGTCAAACGCAATCTGGAAAATTCTGGCAACACTGGAAATTATCTGGTATCTTCTTCTAGTTCTGGCACTTTCCATAGAGATGTGTTCAATCATTTTAGTGATGTAAGTGGAGAACCGATTATATTCGCCACACTGCCCTCCACCTAAGTCTGATCGTCCCGATCTGACACATTACTTGTCCCAAATGCTGCTAGCCTTTCCAGATGAACCACTTTCATTTTATTCCTTGGTCTTCCAATCGTTTGTATGCGATACACAACATCGTTGAGCCGTTTAATCACTTTGTAGGGCCCTTCCCAAGTACACTGCAATTTCGGGGACAAACCTTTCTTTCGCTGCGGGTTGTATAGCAAAACTAGATCTCCCTCAACAAAACCTTCTGAGTTCATTGCCTTGTCGTATCTGGCCTTCATCTTGTCACTCATGATCTTTGTTCGCTGTCTTACAAGTTCATGTATTTCTCTCATTTCCTCTTCCAGAACGTTGTTAGATTGTCTGGCATTTATTCCCGCATCAGCACTTATCCCAAATTTCAAGTCAGCTGGCAGTCGAAGATCACTACCAAAGATTACTTTTGCAGGAGTCTGACCTGTTGTATCGTGTACGGCCGATCGATATGCCATCAGGAACAGAGGAATATGAGTGTCCCAATCTCTCTGGAACTTGTCCACCACTTTTCGTAAATGTTCCTCTAATGTTCTGTTAAATCTTTCTACCATGCCGTCTGATTGTGGATGCAACGCAGTTGTTCGGGTTTTCCTAATACCCAGTGTTTTGCACAGCTCCTGAAACACAACTGATTCGAAGTTCCTTCCTTGGTCAGAATGTAGCTCTATAGGTGCACCATATCTCGCCACCCAATTGTTGGTGAATACTTCGGCTATAGTTTCTGCTTCTTGATTTGGAATCGGGTACACCTCCGGCCATTTGCTGAAGTAATCCATGACTACCAGTACATATTTGTTTCCAAGTTTGCTAGTAGGAAATGGCCCAGCTACATCCATGGCAATTCTCTCAAATGGTGCTCCTGAGTTGTATTGTTTCATCAGCCCATGACTCCTGGATTTGGGACCCTTAGCCTTTATGCACACGTCGCAGTTCGCAATCCACTCAACAACTGTCTGACGGCAGCCGACCCAATAAAACCTCTTCTTGATTTTCTCTACCGTCTTTGTTACTCCAAGATGACCTCCACTTGGACCATTGTGTAGTTCATTTAACACATCCGGTATTCTTTTCCTTGGAACAACTATCAATGTTTTAGAACTTTGACCATCTTCACTCTCCCAAACACGATCTAGGCAACCATTTACCAATTGCAAACTATTCCACTGTGCCCAATATGATTTGGCAACAGGACTCTCTGCTGACATCTCTTCTTTTGATGGTCGTTCATTTTGCTTCAAACCGATCATTACACGTGCCAGATCTGGATCTTCTAGCTGACACTTCCTTAATTGTTCCGCATCCCATTCGTCTGTGGATGTTATTGTCATTCGCCGAACATTTACGACGACTCCCTTCCGCTCAGCTCTGGAGGAATTCTTTCGTTCGAGGTTACATGGTTTTCGCAATACGGCATCAGTATTTCCTTGTATGGTTCCTTTCTGGCGATCTATTAATTTGGACATTTGCTCATGCCCGTCAACCTTGCGCTTTCGCTTGTCCACAGTGCTGAAATTACTGGAGCTATTGCTGCAGTGGCGTGCTATATGTCCTATTTTTCCGCATCTGAAGCATTTCACAGCATTACTTTTCTTTTTCTGCATTTCATTCAACGCCTCCCATATTTTGCTTAGTAAGTCTGGCGTTTCCACTTCCACACGATGAGCCTTGTAAGTGGGCTTGCTTAATAGAGATGCCGTTTCCTGTGTCAAAGCATATGAGACCGTTTCAGCGAAAGTTCCTTTTGGGTTTGCATAGGTAGCCCGCTTCGTTTCAATATCTCGTATTCCATTGATGAAGCTTTGAATTTTCATTCTTTCGATGAATTCTTGAGGTGCTCCTGCGTTTGCCAAATGAGCTAGCCTCTCAATCTCAGAAGAAAATTCTTGTAACGTCTCATTTGGTTTCTGGAAGCGATTCTGCAACTCCATTTGATATATCTGCTTCCTGTGCTCGCTACCATAACGTCTTTCAATGGCACCCATAATTGCGTCATAGCTGTTCCTTTCGCCCTCGCTAACAGTCTGTAATATTTCTGCTGCAGGTCCTTTCAATGCTACGAACAGGGCAGCGACTTTGTCCTCCGCACTCCAATTATTTACAACTGCCGTTTTCTCAAATTGTAGCTTGAATACTTGAAATGGACCACTTCCATCAAACGACGGAGGTTTTATCTTCTGTGTAGCAGTTGAAGCGACTGGACGACTTAGTTGAATATCCTGGAGACGGGCTTTCAATGCTTTTACATCGTCCTCTAATTTTTCTTGTCTTTCTTCAAGGACCTCCTTAACTTGTATAATTTTTGCATCCTGTGCCTTGAATTGTAAGGACATGCGTTCTTCTTGTGCCTCCAACTGAGCCGCAATGCCGGACACCTGTGATGAAAGTACTGACTGTTGCAATTCCATTTTTGACGTTATCTGTGCCTGTTGTTCTTCGATTTTTGTCGACATCTGTGCCTGTTGATCTTCCATTTTTGCCGATATCTGTGCCTGTTGTTCTTCGATTTTTGTCGACATCTGTGCCTGTTGATCTTCCATTTTTGCCGATATCTGTGCCTGTTGTTCTTCCATTTTTTTCGACATTTGTGTCAGCACAGCCAATATCGAGTTCATGTCTACGTTTGCTACTGACTGTGGAGCCTCTTCCTTCTGGGTTTCTTCCTTTTGCACCTCTTCCACATCATCGTTGAAATCAAACTCATCTACATTAATGTTATATGCTTCCATAGCTACTCTTAACCTTGCCTGTAGTTCAATTTTATTGCCGGTGGTACTCAGGTTTCTCTTTTCTAACTCCCTTTTAAGTTCTTGGATTTTCAGATCATTTAACTTTGCCATTATTCTTATTTCGTTATCCTTGTCTCGTTATCCTTGTTTCCTTATCCTTGATTCGTTATCCTTGATTCGTTATCCTTGCTTCGTTATCCTTGGTCCTGGAATTTATTTAACAATTCCAATTCTGACACCAATTGTTACGTATTTGTCGATAGCTCGATTATTTCTATAGGGTTCGTATCGCTGAATTGTTAAATAAAAGTCTTTATTTACTTCTTAATTCACACTGCTTTATTTCACGACTAAAAAGTCTACACTTGTTTTACTTGACTTGATGTTAACACTTCTACGGTTAAATTACGACTGACTCTGGGGCGCCTGCTCGCCGCCTTATATAGTCTGTCAAACGCAATCTGGAAAATTCTGGCAACACTGGAAATTATCTGGTATCTTCTTCTAGTTCTGGCACTTTCCATAGAGATGTGTTCAATCATTTTAGTGATGTAAGTGGAGAACCGATTATATTCGCCACACTATTGTCTTTTGTTTTGGTTTTGCATTCTTGCACGTGTTTTTCGTGGAAATATCTTGTGTGTTCGGTTGTGCGTTTGTGTGTTCGGTAGTGTGTTCGCTCACGTTTTCTCTGCTTTTGACATTCTGGAAAGACGTCATCTAACTGTAATCACCTATTTTGCTTCACATAAGAGGACCTGTTTAGATTGGTCCATGGTACAATAACTTAAGAGGTAGGCGCATGGACGAATTCAGAAACAACTTTTTTTATTTCCAAAGGTAGAGTGTAATGTTAAATTCCAAGCGAATTATAATCATGGCCAATAGGAATGAGCGAGTCCCAAGCGAATTCAGATTTTAACCACGGCGAAATATCATTTTGACATTACACTCTACCAATTACAATAACAAAATACATGGGGATTTTCTGAATTCGCCCCTGCGCCTACCTGGTATATCTGCCTTGGATTGGTCTTGGTGTTTTCCGAGCACCGACGACTTGGTGCCCCCACCTTTCCTCGTCGCCTTCGGGGAAATTTTCCAATAATGCCGCACGCCCCAAAAAAAACGACTTGTACCGGTGGTTAGGGGAGGGGAAGGGTGTTCTGAATCCGTAAAATTTAGGCGCCGGACATACCTCGTTTTCGAGGAATTTATGTTTAAAGTTTAGTAACTCTCCATATAAATTCGATAGATAAAGAAAAAACACAGTGCTTTTGCGCAGAACACTTTTCTGCGTTGGCGGCCTTCGCCCGCGCTTATTTAAAATAACCCTGGGCTACGCCACCAAAGTCCGGATATACAACCTAACCTAACCTACACGGTGATGTCCTTCTGCGTAGTACACCTTTCAGCGTATTATCTATGGCCCGGTCTACAGTACTTTTGCGGCCATTTCAACTCGCAAAATTGTACAAACACTTACCTTGTACCTATCGGAGTGACAATCTTACCGTCCATTCAGTCATAAATAATTGAGCTTCCATCGGTGAGCAATTAATATGGCGTCGGAACTCATCCCTTGCATACTTATCACCCAAATCACGGAGCTCTTCTGGCAAACCTACATATGTAATATACAGGTGGGACAGTCAACTCTTCACTGCTTATTTAATTTACCTCCGTGTAAACGCAATATCACCTTATATAAAATGCGAAATTTTTTAGCGTTGGACAAATGATCAACTGCTAGTTTAGACATTTTCAAGGTAGTGATCAAAGAATACTCTATAAATGGTTTTCATTTAAAATTAAAAATTTTAATTAATTAAATAAATTAAATTTAAATTACGTCAATCCATGATTCAATTATAAATTATGGCCCAGTTAGTCGAGAACGTGTGGTCCGCTCGCTGACGCAAACGCCCGTATGAAATTTTTAGGATTTTTTGAACCCGTAGCAATCAGCTGTTTTAAGGTCCCCACAAACAGAAGCGATACGATACAGCCCACATATGAAAAATCGTATCGCGTCATGCACAATTGCATATGTGGGCTGTATCGTATCGCTTCTGTTTGTGGGGACCCTTACTCACACATATTTACATATATATATAGTTTGTTTATAAACTATACATTACATTTTGGCAGGGTTGCCGTTTAGTCATTTTTGAACAAACAAGATTTTTACTAATCTTCAAAGTGTTATGCGGATTACTCTTCAATACAAAACTGTGCATTATTTGCCAAATGACAAGAAAATACTAATTTAATCGTTTTTAAAGTTGTCGTTGACGACTTTTTTTTTATTTTGGTTACTTTTTTACGGCTTTGTTGGTAATTAAAACACACTTTTCTTGTAATTTTGTTGCTGCCCAATATATTTCCATCACACCTTGGTGATAGATATCAAGGACTAAAACATAAAATAACAAAAAACACAGTCAGAACATTAAATTTACAATTGAAAATCCATAAAAAAATTATATTGGGAAGCAACAAGATTCTCACAAAAATCTGTGTTTAATTAAGAAATCTGTACTGAGTTTCTGTAACTCATAACTTTTCTAGTATAAATAGGTGGTGACAAAGTGTGGATCGTATTAGTCTGACATCACTTTAACTGATTTTGTCACGGAAACTCAGATTTATTGTGGCAATTTATAACTTTTTAATGTAGAAACATTGCAGAAGAAGACCACCAAGAGTTATCAATTAAGAAAATACCGCCACCATTGTGGATAAATACAATTTTTGCTTTAAATTTCAGTAATATCTTCATTTATTAGGAGTGTTCAATATCTCAAAATTTTTACATATTTTTACGAATAGTTACGAATTTATGTTCAATAACCCAAAAAATTCGCAAAAGAGGGCCAAATTGAGAGAGTAAGACCTCGAGAGAGTTGATAAACGCTGCAAGTAAAACTTTCCTTGCAGCTTTAAAAAAATATAGGTGTCAAAAATATATGATCACAAAAATTCCAATTGGAAATATACAAACATTTTAAACGCAAACTTCTAATTGTGTACTAAATAAGTTAGCGCAAAAACGAATCTTGATGATGTTGTGGAATAGCCAAAGTAGAATTTTGTTTTCCTAATTCTGTTATTTCAATTCATTTCCAATTTCAAAAATTTCAATTACAACCCAACCTAAAAATCAAATTGTCAAGACAGCGTATCAGCTGTTTTCTTGCGAATGTTTACGATTTTGTGTTCAATTACTTTGGTTGATAATTTTCTCTTTTTCTCGTTTTTACTCTTAATTTGTCATTGACGCGTTGAACGAAGCTATTATCTTGTTATATATATATATATATTTACATTTTGTTTGGGATTTAAAAAAAAAGTTATAAACGTTTTCTTTCCTTTCTTTTTAAAAATTAAAGTAATAATAAATGGTTCGGTTAAGTACACATACTATTTTTTCCATGTGAACACATATATGTATATTCGATAACATATTACAATCTTGTTGAGTTAGTTGTATAATACTGTGAAAATTACTGTTTAAATATTTAATAACTAAAAATGTTCAACTGGCAACCCTTCTACCTTGCAACCATGCGAGCGATCAGCTGACACATTTTTACGTAAAAAATGATTTTGATTTCTGCGGTACGGGCTTCTGCGTCGACCGTCGTTGAATAATCGGTTACATACAAATCCCATTAAATAGGTTGGATCAGCTGACACGGTACACGGGTTTACGTTCTCGACTAACTGGGCTATAAGCCTTGCGTCTAGTGTTGGGGGATATATATCGATATATCGATATTTTTAAAATAGTACAGCCGATAATATCGACGATATTTTGAATTACCGTGCATCGATAATCGATAATTTTTTGCCATTTCGAGCCAAATTCGATATTTTTCATACATTTCTGATTTGCTTTGAATCTAGCACCAGAACATTTTTTAAGAAGTGGTATATCTATAATGTTCGGGTGCTTGAATATACACTACTTTCTTCAAGCAATTCTTAATAATTTTTATGTTTATACTTAAGGATTCGTAGAATATCTGTAGACTCATTGAACTTCAACAACAAATAAATAATAGCTTAAAAAAACTAAAAAACACGCTTTAATCTTAAAAATCGTACTAAAAATTGAGAAATAATTTAATTAGAAACAAAATGATGAACGAAAATATAAGTATTTAAGGAAAAGCGTGGGGTGCTCAGTATGTCAAAAAATATTTAAAATCTGTGTTTTTTACTAATAATTTTATTTTGACTTTTTTGAGATTTCATATATCGTACTCTTTAATTTCGCAACTAGGTATATTTTTGTACTAGTTGTACGAATCGAATATTTTCATGTTCAAATATTATTGAGCACCCCCACGCTTTTCCTTAAATACTTATATTTTCGTTCATCATTTTGTTTCTAATTAAATTATTTCTCGATTTTTAAGATTAAAGCGTGTTTTTTAGTTGTTTTAAGCTATTATTTATTTTTAACTTTTTAGTGAAATTTTTCATTAAAGGATGTTTTATGCGGACGCAAGAATAAAAGTAAAAAGAAGTCTGATGGGATGTGGTGCTCTCCGAAATAGATCTACATACATATGTATTTATAACTTCTACCAAAAATCCCAATATGCAGTGAAGTAAACTAGCTTATTATGCAATATTTTCCAAACACTTTTATTCAAGGTTTTCCAAACTAGTTTGGAAATACAAAATTTCCCAAACGTTTTGTTTTATTTTACAATCAGAAAGTGAAGAGAAGTTGAGGTGAAGCATTTGAAAAGAACAAAAAAAAGAAACCTGATTGAATAAATTCGAATTTAGACAACAAAGTTCCGAATACGTTTGTAGCGTAATGGTGAGGTATGCTGCCTACGGACCAAGGAGCTCAGTTTCGAGTCCCGAGTGGCGCATTTTTTTATTTTTTTTATTTTTACTTTTTTATAGAGAAATTTTTTTCACCTCACGTTTACAAAACATTGTATAAAAATTGCTTTCCAAACGTGAAATGCAATTATAGAATTAGGGTTCCTTTTCGTTGATTCAGCACTTACTATTAAATGAATTACAAACAAAACCAGTTCTTGCTTTGCATACGTATTGTTATGGATGCGCATTCTATACGAGTGGAGCAGCAATGCATGGTGGTCGGCATGATCTAGGGTTGCACTGTGGCTAGTCATTGTCGGCTGGGCGGGGTTCTTGCCTACATTGCTGTCCTGCGCCATAAACAGAAAAAAATTCATATCATGCCTTTTCAAAAATAACGAGAAAAATCAAACGAAAACAACATCCGGTTTGGCCGGATGCCACGGACGGACCGTTGAAAAATTCAAAAATTCAAAAGATAACCCGGAAAAATCAAATACAAGAGGCCAGACGTCAGGTAAGTTTAAATAAATGCAATCCGAGGGAAAATGTCGTTAAAATTTGAATATGAATTTTGAATGTACGTTAAAGTCAGACGGACGTTAGCAAAACATTTGAACCAAAATTTAAATCGGACGGAAATACTGACATCAACGGAAAAATTTGAAAATAGATAATCGGACGTTATATTTAAATAATCGCGGACGGAAGCGAAAAGATTTAGAATTTTAAATTTGAATATACGTTGAAATCGATGTGTATTTAATTTGAATAAACACTGAAAAAAAACTGTCAAAGTGAATTTGAATTTGAATATACATATATATCGCGAGAAAAAAAAATCGTTAACTTTGAATTTAAATTTGAATCAACCGGAAGGACCGGTTATTAACAGACATCTGGAAATACATAAAATAAGCTGAAATTTAAAATATATGAACAATCAAAAAAAGTTAAAGGCCGAACTCACAAGGGGGTGGCGTTGCTGATGTTGTTGCAGCGCCGGTGCGTTTTTGTCCCACCCTAATCCATAGTTACTGTCGCACCCGAATACCAGTAACCCCTTACCTGTAGTGCGCCGCTGGTGTTGTTGCAGCGCTGGTGCTTTTCTGGCCCACCCTCATCATTGGCCATCGGTGCACCTTAATTTCGATGACCCCGTACCTGAAATCCCTATGCCTTTTAAATGAAGAGAATCAGCATTCCTATTTTAAATTTACAAAATTTGTTCACAATTCATTTTGGTGAAATTCATAGAAAGATAGGTTCTTAAGGTCTATATATATATGTATATCCTAATACTATAGTTATTGTAATAATTTCATACAGGAGTCAAGTTTACTAACATTAGGTTAGTTCAGCGCTGACTGTGACGCTACGCTGACGATGTACTATACGGGCATATGTTGATACATGCCTACATACATAAGCAAACGATTTGCTAGATTTGGCGCTGCCGTTCAGCGTGTAATTGTCGATTTGATTAGCTTTTGATTTTTCGTGCCGCTGCTATACGCATTTTTCCCCTTCCTTCTTCCTCCCTTTTTTTTTTTGATAGCGATCAGTTATTTATTGACTATATGTGTTTTAATAAAGTTTTACGTAATTCATATGCCTGTCTGTACGTATGCAGTTTTTTTTCCATTATTTTAATACAATTACAACACTGTGAAGTTTGCTATTTTATCAAGTTGTGGGGGAAAAATATACACTTGGATTGACTGAAATTTACAATTTCTCTTCTCCGCTGCACGTTTGCGAAAACGATTCGAGCACCACAATTAAATTTTTATGTTTGTATTTTTCTTTCAAAACGCCACATATACATATATATGCAAGTTAAGATTTGTTAAATATTTTATTTAACATACTGTAATTTACTTATCTTTCAATTGTTTTTGTTCATAATAAAAGTTTCCCGTCTTATTAATTTGCACGTAAGGGAATTTAATTTTTTTTTTTTGCGTTTGCTGCTAGCGCACACAGGTCCGTTCTGACTCTGACTTTTCAAGAACCTCGACTCCGCTGTACTAAAAAAATTTTTGCGTGCCTACATTTCCGTTTTCTTTTCTCTATTCCATCCCCATTGGGAAAAATCCCGTTAATTCCATTGAATGCCATTACTTTGAATGCCATTGCATTGACATAGATTTCAGCTCGATTAAACCAGATAAATTGCTGGTTCAATTTCTGATCCGCCCTGTTCGATTTGTTTTTTCCGTGCTGATTTGGCAGCACAGTGCTTTTTTGATTTGGCAGAACTGAAAAGTGACATTTGTGTATGTATACATATATATAAATATACCCTGCAGTAAATTTGTTTCACTGCTAAATGATCATTGATCATTCTTTGTTGAATATTCATCACTATCGTTTTGCGTTGGTGCAAGCAAGCAAGCTATATTGAAACACCAAACGAAATACCATCTAGGCGGTTAAAAACCCATGAGCCAGCTTGTATTTCGGTAGGTTTTTTGACATTTGGCAGCTTTTCTGACAAATTTTTCAATTTGACTACTATAAAACAAATTATATTTAAAATAAAAAATATATGGAAATACAAATTTCAAATTTGCCTCTTGTAAGCTTCTGCTTTGGCCGTAAGGGGACAGAAGAAGTCCGGAAGAAAAATTATACTTCGCACTGGCTTATCCTTATAACATGGAATACATAGCTATCCCGCCATTTGAGTTTCATAATTTATTTCAGTAATTTAAATTCAAATTTCCAAAAAAATAATTTTTGAAATAGGGTACGTTCGCGACGGCAATCAGAACCGTAGTGTTGCAAGTATCACGTTCTTCGCGTGTTTGTGGCAACACCTGCAAAAGTCAAACGTTCGTTTGACACATCAACCGTGTGAATAATCGGCAACAGAAAATTTGTGTCTGCAATTTTTGCTTTAAAAAAATGGAAAGAGAAGGGTAAGCATGATTGCTATATATTTAATGGAATATGCAATAATGTAATTTTAATAACAGAAATTAATTGCAAATACTTTTAATAATGCTGTTATAGCAATATATCAGCTGAGTATCAGCAGGCAAGTGCAAAATAAGCAACGGGGTTGCTGTACTGCTGCAATTATACATTTTCATGAACGTACCCATAGTTATTTTCATTTAGTTTGAAGTTTAAAGTCAATCAAATTGTTTTTGAGGGAGTATTTGTCTCTTTTCAACGTACAGAAGAATTGTTTTTGCGCTATTATAACTCTGACGAGTTTTATGGCCGAGCTTCTCTCCCAATTCGAGGTGTGCTCCTTTTGTTTTTCCTACCATTGGACAGTTTTATGCCGGCTCCGAACGGAGTCATATAGGCATGAGGAAAGCAAACCATTTATTTGAAAAAATTCAGCAGCCTTTATATGAAAGCATTCACTGATGCTTCCTCATGATGAATTTCATCAGTGATTCATAAAGGATTCATTTCAGATTTTTACTGCTGGGTATATGTTGTATATGTTTCTTCTTCTTTTTAGTTCTTTTCAAGTGCACCCAATTTTCATTAGTACAAATATGTGGCAAATAATTAATTAATTTTCTGTGAACTATCTAAATTTTAAAATTGTATAGAGCGCATAAGAACATTTTATAAAATGTACATTTGAAAGTACTAAGTCACCGAATAACTATGTGTTACGTATTTTCACAATAAGGCACTCTGCACACGGAGCGTACTGCTTTAGACGCGTATTAGATACTACAGACGAAAGCTGTACGCTTTGATGTCGCGCACGTATATTTCAATTGAGGGCTGCACACGAGTCGTCAGCTTCATGCATTCGTCAAAGTATGCTAGCTACATGTCGCTTGGCGTAAAGCAGTGCTGGTAGCTAGGCGTACTACGCTTAGAAAACAGGAAGAAGAAGATGTTTGTTTACATTTTTCCACTTGGTGGAATTTATGAAAGCAGTAAAATTTGTGTAAAAAATCGGAAAAAATGAGTGCATAATGAAAGAAAATTGAAGATTCCGTAAAATTTTTCATATTTTCTATTTAAAGCTTCGAAATTTAAAGCAAATGCCGTATTATTAATTTGTTTGTTTGTTTTGTGCAGCGAAGTTTCATGTCGCTTCGTGTGCAGATATTGAGGCGTAGGGAAATCGACGCTACATAAAATGTCTCGTACGCGTCTATGACGATACGCCTCGTGTGCAGAGTGCCTAAGAAGTGTTCATGGCAACCCTGGAAGAACCAGTTTGTCCATCACCAATACATGTGCATATCCCGCAATTGGAACGATTGTCAAGGTTGAGATGGGAAATTTGAGTTAAGCTTTCCCCATGAAAGGCCTACTTATAGAGGTTGGCTCGAAAGCTTGCCTATTTGCAAATAAAAAAAATTTACGTGCAATCTATATAGATTGAGATCTGGAAATTACAGCAAAACCATATAACCATCTAGAAGAATAAAAAGAAATAAATGTAAATTTCAGATAAACCCACTCACTTAAAATTTGCTTAGATACTTAGTGGAGGAAAAACGGAATTAATTACAGGATGTGAGCAAAGAAAAATTTCGCATTTAAACTATCTAGTAACCGAATGAGAAAATACGAATCGTTATTATTGCTAGAACACCATAATTGGTAAATGAAATTTACTCGAACAGGAAAGTTACTGACGGCTAAGAAAAAAAAATGAATTGTAAGCTGTTCTATCGAGACCACCCCTATAATACAACCTCATTCTCCTTCACATGCGACGACCTTTCATGTTTGGCCACGCGTCCCCAATGCATGTACACGTTTTCTCTCTCTCATGCCAACATGTCGCCATCATGGATTGGAAGTAATTGGAAAGCTACTATGAAAGAAGTCACCCGAGGTAGTGGTGTGCAACTAAAACGAATCTATCAACCGTCCCGCTTATAATCGATAACATTGCTGGTGTCGATAGCAGTATGTATGTACATGCGGCTGATTTCATTGCAAATACAACAAACCCAAAACAGAAAGCTTCAAGCTTCATTTTTGAGTGAATTTATGCATTGAATTTATCGCCATCGCTATGAGCGATCGCTGGCTGTTGTGCGTTAGTTCGCTCGCTATTTGAGTGGTTACACGTTTTTCTTTGAACATTTGTTTGTGATTTGAGAAGAATGTATTTTTGAGCGTTCGTGAGTGAGTTTTTCCGTACCCTGAAAGCTTGTTACTTACTGGCTTATATACGGGAGTGAATTGAAATTCATAGAGGCTATTTTGAGGAAAGGTAACTTAAAAGCCGCAATGAAGCATGAAGTATAATGTTGAATGTCCTACTATATGATGCCGTTGGGCTGTTGATGTCATGTTTCAATAAAAGTGAATGTTTGAAATATATAATAATTTAGTTAAATGTTACAACTTTTAGGATGGGATGAAGTTACATACATACATACATACAGGTGAAGCTAATAAAAGCGTGTTAATATCTAGTAAACTATAAGTCTCCGGCAAGTTTGGATTTCTGTTTTGAGATCTGTGAGAGCACCTCTAACCCCGTGAAGAAGTGGTTTTTTGCGGGACGTGGTTCTATAATGTAAAGCCGACCCTTTCGATATATTGATATATCGATGTTTTTACATGACATAAATCGATGTTTTTTTAAATATCGATATAATATATATCGATATATTTTTCCAATTTGCCCATCCCTACTTGCGTCAAGCTTAGTGGTCGGAAACTATCGATTTGTGCTGGAAGCGATATCGATATAATATCGATTCATCGATGCTTTTAAGGAAAAGTTTACGAGTGAAAATAAAGCAAAAAATATGCCAAGTTATTCGATCAAAAATGAGAAATTTGTCTAAATTTAATAGCTTTTATAAATCTGACCGTTGAGAATAGTTTACGTAAATCAGCTGGTTTACACTAAATTACCGTTTTAGTTAGTTTTCGTTCGTTGGTGCCATTGAACTAAACTGCTCTGACCACTGTCAGGCGTTCTAGCCTACACTGATCTACACTTTCAGTGCACTCACCGAACAGACCTGTTTAAATAAATCAATTTGTTGCTAAAATAAATATTGAAAGTCGATTTCAAGGATAAAAAAATATGTATGTAAATACTATCGATAGTCTGTCTCCAGCCATCGATAGTCGCGATAGTGTAAAACTATCGATAGTGCCATCGATAGTTTGCGAACTCTAGTCTGGATATCTGTTTCAGCAAATATGTTTATCTTAGCGAAACATGTATGCGAATGCAAAGTTTGCAAAGTTTGCATTGCAAACCAAAATTAAAAACCCGCCCAAGGCTACACCCAGAAAAAAAAATAGTGTGAAATCAACCAAAAATCAACAAATTTTGTGGTTAATTTTTTTCAACACGATGCTTAATGTATGCCATCATGTAATCGTGTAAATTTAACACTACTGTCAAGTGTTAGTTTAACAGGATGACAACTGTAGAATTAACACTAAAAAGTATTGGGTCTTCCTGTTGATTTTACAATTTTAACTAGTTAAGGTTACAATAAAAGCTGGTTAAATTAACACGAAATGGTCCTGTTAAATTAACAATAACATCTTTTTGATTTTACCTTAAATTTATTGTTAAATTAACTAGAAAGTCTTGTTGATTTTACAATTTATTTTTTTCAAATAAAAAACATAAAATATATAATCATCAGATCAATAAAGCATATTCGAGTACATTACCCGCACAACCGACCAAATTGAAAGCGTCCTTCTCATACGAATAGTTTATACTTGGGCGATAGTACTTACTATGACTGGCACCGAGTAATGTTTGGCCGCTAAAGCAACGGTAGATGCACCGCATGCTGCGTGAAAGACTCCATTCGCTAAACATCTCTTCGTGGTAAAAATTGCAAACTATGAAGAGGAAAAAGAAAATATTGAACATTAAAAACTTTTAGAAACAAAGATGCAATCCACTTTTAACTGACCTGCGAACTGAAAATATAAATGGAAACCCGCGCACTGCCAATGATGCTAAACTCCCATCATTGCCACGGCACAAAATTTTCTTTTTGTTAAAAAAAAATAATATTGGTTTGTGTTTTGCACGAACAGCAAATTTGCAAACGTTGAAAAAAATGTGTATGTTTCAAAATAGTTTTGACGTTCTTTTTAACACTTTTTTAGATTATATTTACACTATCATCGTGTTAAATAAACCAAAATTCCAAATGACGTTTATGTTTGAACATTGTTTCGTGTTATATCAACCAACTTTTATTGTTAATTGTGGTTCTTGTTGTTTTAACATTATTTTCATGTTGTATAAACACTAAAATTGGGACGTCATTTTTCTAACATTTTTTTTAGTTTATATTGACAATATTATCATGTTAAATAAACCAAATTCCAAATGACATTTAGGAATAAAATTTTATATTTGAATCATCTTGTATATTTTAAAATTTCTTCATGTTGTATAAACAATAAAATTTGGTTGAATTTACCAAATTTTCAGATGACAGTTACAAAGCCAAAATCATGTTTCAAACATCGTGTAATTTGAAAAAATTGTTGCTGTCTATGTGTAAATATCGATCATGTTAATTTTACATGAATCGTGTTGATGATTTTTTTCTGAGTGTAATTCCTGCGCACGGACCTGTATTACCCGTATGTTTGTACGGGCATTTGAAGTTTGTATTTTTCGTTTGTTTATTTTTTTTTTTTTTGTTGTCTTCATATGTGTTTTTTTTAGTTTTGTTTTCCTGATACACATTTTTTTGTCTGTAAGTTCGAATGCTCCAATGTTTGTACGGGCATTTGAACAACAAACGAGCCTCAGAAAATTCGATCTTTTCGAATTGTTCGATACCCGGGTATCTAGAGCTCTAATCAAAGTATACTCTATTGTGTGTATCACCAACGCCGTCGGCGGCACCGAAATGCCGAAAGCCACGGCGCCGAACTCTTCGAAAATGGTATCAGCAACCCCGGCGGTTCGAAGTTCAGTGTAGTCAAATATGTGAACTGTGTTCGAATCAGTGTTGCCAAGTACTGATGCGAAATTCAAGACAGGCAGGCTGTTATGGTTAGCGTTTGACCTCGATTACGATCTGCGCTTTGTGGCGCCCTATGCTACCAACAGCGATGACCTCCTTGGACAACCTGATCAGCCCCACCATCTCGCCGCAACGCAGTGGCGGCGCAGGGCCTGCCCATCTGGGACTTGCGAGATAGTAAGGCGTCACTGGCTGACCAAAAAGCCATCGAGTCACCACGTTGGGCGCCATCTGTTATGGTTAGCATTCGAATATCGAGTGGAGCAGCAATGCATGGCGGTCGGCATGATCTAGGGTTGCACTGTGGCTAGTCATTGTCGGCTGGGCGGGGTTCTTGCCTACATTGCTGTACTGCGCCATAAACAGAAAAAATTCATATCATGCCTTTTCAAAAATAACGAGAAAAATCAAACGAAAACAACATCCGGTTTGGCCGGATGCCACGGACGGACCGTTGAAAAATTCAAAAATAACCCGAAAAATCCAAATTCAAGAGGCCAGGCATCAGTTAAATTTAAATAAATGCAAACCGAGGGAAAATGTCGTTGAAATTTGAATATGAATTTTGAATGTACGTTAAAGTCAGATGGACGTTAGCAAAACATTTAAACCAAAATTTAAATCGGACGGAAATACTGACATCACGGAAAAATTTGGAATTAGATAAGCGGACGTTATATTTAAATAATTGCGGACGGAAGAGAAAAGAAGCATTGCATCAAATTTTAAATTTGAATGTACGTTGAAATCTATGTGCACTAAATTTGAATAGCCACTACAAAAAAAAACTGTCAAAGTGAATTTAAATTTGAATATTTATATCGCAAAAAAAATCGTTAAATTTGAATTTAATTTGAATCAACCGGAAGGACCGGTTATTAACAGGCATCTGAAAATACATAAAAGAAGCTGAAATTTAAAATATATGAACAATCAAAAAAAAAGTTAAAGGCCGAACTCACAAGGGGGTGGCGTTGCTGATGTTGTTGCAGCGCCGGTGCGTTTTTGTCCCACCCTAATCCATGGTCACTGTCGCACCCGGGTATCAGTGACCCCTTACCTGTGGTGCGCCGCTGGTGTTGTTGCAGCGCTGGTGCTTTACTAGCCCACCCTCATCCTTGGCCATCGGTGCACCTATATTTCGATGACCCCGTTATTATTATGCGCTGCTGGTGTAGTTGCAGCGTCGGTGCCTATCGACCCACCCTCATCCATGGTCATCAGTGCACTTATGTTTTGATGACCCCGTTTCTGAAAATCCCTATGCCTTTTTAAATTAGGGTGGTCGACATTCCCATTTCAGAATCACAATTTTATTTAAAACTCATTCTTCCTTTTAACATATATCTAAATCTTTACTTTTCTTGCATTTTGTATTTGGTATACCCTATGTTTAAATATTAGCACTACCAATTATATATGGAGATCAAAGGCGCCTTTCCCCCTTTTTTTGTTTTTTATCTTGTTAACAAAATAATATTCAGTTCACAGTACTAGGGTGATCTTCAGTTATTAAATATTCTACAGCCTGTTATTGTTGTATGGAAATATGTGCGTATTTATGTGCATCTGCCTGTGCCGACTATGTTCATGTACCAAAATTCGATCTGTAGCAATTACAGATTCCTGACACCTTCATACATATGTATGTATAAAAACGAGCAGATCCACATAATTATACGCATACATACATACATGAGCACATCAATCTTACTTAATTAAAAAAATGATATATGCAAAGTATATAAATATTGCTTACGACCTAGGCGCCGGTGACGGATGCTGCTGTTGTTGTTATGGGGGCTATTGCTGATGGGGTCCTTTTTCCCGCCGTTGTTGTTGCTGCTGCTGCGGCACACTATGTACGCTGTAGTATTGTGTTTTATTCGTTTTGGTTTATTGAATTTTTATTGCTTTTGTTGGAATTAATTTCTGTTCGCTAATAAGCTCCTATGCACATATATGCGTTTACGATCTATATAATAATACGATCTATAATTCTAATATTTGAATATTGATTACATGTACATGTAAAATGTATATGTTATAGTTAGAAATTAAGTTTATATTAAATTGTTCATCCACTTAATTCTTATATGTATGTTTAAGTAATACATATATTTCACTGATTGACTGCTACCGACTTCACTCATCAACCAATTTTTCCAACTCATGACCGCTGTACTAAAATTTTTCTGTTCAAGCGTGCCTATACTTCCAAATTTTTTTTTTTTTCTTCAGTTTGGAAGAGTCCCGTTTTCTTTCGTTGTGTGTATGCGTTAGGGTGAAAACAGAATCAAACGTAACGACAAGACACTACGTCAGCGACAGTCTGTCACGATTAAAATCTATGCGCTTTTATGGAAACGATTACAACAAAGTCTACGCGTCGCAACGTCGTCCAACGACAAAATTACGTTGTCATCACTTAGACTGATTTCTAATTTCGATGACGAGGAAGAGTTGTCGCTGCGTTATGAAATATGAAAATTTTGACAACTCAATAATTCTGACGAGCTTTACAGAAAAAAAATAAATATTTATACGCAATCAAACGTAATGAAAATCTAATGCATTACATTAATAAATTTAGCTATTTAGCTTATTATTTTGCGTTGAAAATTTATGATCTAAGCGAAAGAAAACCTCTAATTGTGACTTAAAAATTGTAATGTGGCTGCAACAGGCATATGTAGTGACAATCGTTGACACTTTTATCATGCTTTAATCGCTGAACTCGCACTGACGTTATTACGTCCAGCGTCTGTCGCTGTCGCACCGTCGCGTCGCCTCGATTTGTCTTCAGCGTAAAGTGGCGTGACTGCCGCTTGTTCAGTGGCGTGATTTTACTGTAATTTGGATGTCCATATTCTGGTGTGACGCTAGCAATAACACAAGCGAGATGGAATGCGGTTGCCATGACACACAAAAAAAAATTACCAAAACTTTCGGAATAAAATGCCTCAAGCATTTTCCCCATGAAACTATCTCAAAAAAGTCGATTTTATTCTTGCCCTAGTAAATTTTGCTACGGTAAAATTCTATTAGTGTGCGTTGGGAATATTAATAGACATTGTTGTCCTACGCTCAAATTACGAAATTGGTAAGAGACAGGAAAATCTGGTTGATAAAACAATAGTACATGAATAATTAATTAATTTTCTGAGAACTATGTAAAATTTAAAATTGCACAGAGCGCATGAGAATATTTTATAAAATATGCATTTGAAAGTACCAAGTCACCGAATAACCACGTGTTACGTATTTTCACACTTCGAAGTGTTCATGGCAACCCTGGAAGAACCAGTTTGTCCATCACCAATACTTGTGCATCTTTTCTCTCTCATGCCAACATGTCTTCTGCTAAATAGTTTCGATTTAGTTATAGTTATCGATAACATAATGTAGAACAAACAACCATATACCTAATTTGTTTACATAAAATTTGTACAAACGACAACAAAACGTACGCAAATAGCTTAAACAGAATCAGCGTCGGACGAATTTTCGTCGGACACGGCGTTCTGTCAAACGATTAAAATACACGGCAGTATATGTGAATGAATAAAACGAAAACGCTGGCGAAAATCGCCCGGCGAAAATCGTCCGGCGAAAATTCGTCAGAATAGACTTATTTCTAATTATTTCTATCGCCTGTCAAATAAATTATTTGGAACTTAATAAAAACATGTAATAAAACAAAAATATAAATTTTTTGTTGTGGAAAAAATTTAAAATATGGACAGAAGAGAAGAGTCAATGAAAGAAGTAAGGAAACAGCGTAATTATAAAAATATGCATATGGCAATTTCGCCTCGATTCTGTTTTACTGGGCGATATTCGCAAACAAATGTCATCGCTGCACCAGGCGAAAACACGTCCGGCGATTGGTTCTGTTTAAAGCTAAGATAGATAGATAGATACTAGGAGGAAATACTGCACTGCGACCTTAAGGTCTATTGTGCCCTCCACCTCATCACATAACCTCCCCAAGTCCAATCTCATCCAAGAACTTGATAATTGAGGACGGTCCTAGGTTTGATATGTGTTTGCTCTCCAGCTGATATAAGCCGAGTGTTCTCTGTCTCCTTCTAGATATTGCAGTGCATTCGAGGAGTATATGCTCCGCAGTCTCATCCTCCATGTCGCAAAACCGGCATGTACTAGTAGAGTAAATGCCGAGTTTATGCATATGGCTTTTGAGTCTGCAGTGACCAGTAAGAATACCGACCACTATTCTCATCTTGCTTTTCGAGAGCTTCATTATCGACTTGAAGCGCATTTTGTTAAAGCCCCCGAGTAGGAGCTTTGCCTGTCGCATGCCGGCTGTTTGTTGCCAGTGCTATCTCTCAAACGGTGTTCCTCTAGCCTGAGTTCCTCTGTAATCGTATGTGGTCCTATACTCAGAAAGGGCTCTGGTCCAATTGGCCTCTCAGCTGCCGCCTATCTGGCGAGGCTGTCTCATTTCCAGTTACTCCTCTGTGTCCAGGAACCCATGCCAGAAGTATTGAATTACTAGCGCCAAGGTCGTTTAAATTATTTATGCACTCTAGGACTAGCGCGGAGTTAATCTCACACGACGCCAGCGCCCTGAGCGCCGCCTGGCTGTCACTCAATATAGTAATGTCTTCATCACAGTATCCTCTTCGTATGTTTAGCTCTACACACTGACTGATGGCGAATACTTCCGCCTGAAATATGCTGGGAAAGCGCCCCAGGGGCAAAGACACTCAGGCTCTCGGACCATAGAAGCCAGCTCCTCTGCCCTCCGGAGTCATCGAACAGTCAGTTTACCACACTATCGTGCTATTCTCCAGGAGTACATCCATCCTGGAGTCTATCCAGGATGATTTATCTCCAAGCTCAATTTTAAATTTCTTCTCAAATTGTCTGTATTTAGTCATATCGTCCCTGGGAAGCCGAGATATTGGGAGCTTTTCTCTCAGCTTCTCCATGTTCTGGGAAGTTATGACCTTTCCTTTACCACTCCCTTCCCTTGCTATGTTTAGCAGGGTACGCTTAACTATTTGCTCAATATGTATGTGCAGAGGAGTAAGTTCGAGTAAAACCTCCATCGCTGCAGTGGGGCATGTGCTCATGGCTCCCGTAATGCACACACATGCCAGGCGTTGAATCCTGGTTAGTGCTACCCTCACTGTCGATAGAGCGGTCCTCGATCCCCATGCAATCACCCCGTATGTCATAGTTGGTCTTACTATCATAGTATACATCCATCTCAGCATGCTGGGGCTGCAGCCCCACGATTTACCTTCGAGACGTCTGCATACCATTAGTGCTCTCGTGGCCTTTGATGTGGCGTGTTTCACATGCCCCTCCACAAAAGCTTGGTATCAAAAATGACGCCTAGGTATTTTATGTCAGGTACGGTGTCTAACACTACGCCATCTAGGCTAATTGGTCTCATTGACGGAAGGATTCTTCTCTTTGTGAACGGAATGATGGTCGTTTTTGCGGGATTTATATTTAATCCAACTTCCGTACACCATCTCTGCGTCAAATTTAAAGCCCTCTGTACTATATCACACAGGGTACTCTCAAATTTCCCTCTTGCAATCATGACAATGTCATCCGCATATCCCTGACAGCGGATTCCGTTGTCCGTAAGTAACTGCAACAACTCATCAACCACCAGACTCCATAAGAGAGGAGATAGAACTCCTCCTTGCGGACATCCTTTGGTGGTTTTAACTTGCACCACGCCCTCCCCCATCTGGGTTTCAGCCAGTCTGGTGCGAAGCAGCGCGTCTATCCACCTGCATATAGGCTGCTGCACTTCTCTTCTCGTGAGTGCTCGACATACTGCATCATGGGATGCGTTGTCGAAGGCTCCCTCGATATCGAGGAAGGCACATATCACGACCTCTTTATTCTCAAAAGCACCCGGAATAATGTCCGTTAGCTGGTACAGAGCGGTATCCGTAGATCTACCTGCCCTGTATGCATGCTGCCCTGGGTGCAGGGGGAACCTCCTCAGGGTGTTTGACCTGATCTCCTGGTCTATAATCTTCTCCATTGTCTTAAGGACAAAGGAGGTGAGACTAATGGGCCTGAAGGACTTTGCTAGGACTTTGTAGTCCTTTTTACCTATTTTTGGTATGAAAACCACCCTTGCTCTGCGCCACGCTGTTGGTATGTACGCCAGCGCTAGACTATCTCCAATAATTTGTACCAAATACTTGGTGACCCCTCTATCCCTCTGCAACATGACCGGATAAATGCCATCCACACCTGGAGACTTGTACCTCTCGAAGGACCCCACGGCCCATCTGACGGTTCTCTCAGAGATTATATTCCTCACGTAGTTCCAATCAGTGGGTGTTGGTCTTACTCCTCGAGGTACAGCCTCTGGTACAGGGGGACCGGCGTCCGGAAAATGTGTTGCCATAAGGTAAGTAGCCCTCTCCTTCTCCGTTTTGGTGTATTCACCATTTGGGAGCTTTATCGCCATGTTAATATCTCTTCGCTCCTTGGAAAGTATTTTGTGAAGTCTAGCTGCTACCGGGGTATCAGCTATACATTCACAGAACTTCCTGAAGCTTTCTCTTTTAGATTTCCTAATCTCCTTGTTGTAGAGTGTGAGGTGCGTCGAGTATTATTCCCAGCGGCCCGTGCGTCTGGCTCTATTAAAGAGCCTACGCACATTTTCCTCATCACTGAGAGTTCCTTAGACCACCAAGCGGTCTTGACCTGTTTGGGCTTTGATACTCGACAACTGGATGCATAGGCATCAGTCAGTGTTTGATTGAACTTATGCACCCTTTCCTCTAACTTCGCACAACTTGTATTTCTCCTGCTAGACACAATACTCGGAAGATTCCTCTCCGTTATATCTACATACTTATCCCAGTCAATATTCCTGGGGTTTCTCATCGGTACTATGCTTAAGGACTGTACTCCGACTTCAAATCGGATGATGCGGTGATCCGAGAGGGAAGGCTCGTCTGAGACCCTCCATCCCGAGACCATATCATCAGCCAAGTTGTTGCCTAGAGTAACATCCAAGACCTCCTCCCTCACCCTAGTAACAAATGTCGGCTTATTCCCCACATTAAATATACATAGGTCATTACTCATAATAAACTCTAAAAGAGACTCACCTCGCGCGTTCGTGTCCGTGTTGCCCCATATCTCACTATGGGCGTTCGCGTCGCTGCCGATTATTAGGGGGAGCTCTGCCCGTTTGCAGTACTCAACCAGCCCTTTTGTGCTCAGTGGTGGTATACTCGCGTCGCCTGCATAGTAGGCTGAGGCAAAGGCGACATCCACCAGCCTCCCTTCAACAGTCATATTTGCCTGTACCGCGACTAGGTCTCTATTTAAAAACTCTGTAATGCAAAAATAATTAATGTCATTTCTAAGCACTACACATGCTCAGAGTTTATCTTGTGATAGATCCCAAATTACCTGATTATTCCTCTCTTTTAAACCTCTGATGCTCCCTGCGTACACCCATGGCTCTTGTATGAGCGCTATACCCAGATCCTTCGAGGCAAACCCCCTCGCTATCACTGCGGAGGCAGCGACGGCGTGATGGAGGTTGATCTGGGCAATAGCTGTGTGTTGGCCGGTCATCACATTGGCTCGTCCTCTTCCTTTAGCTGCATATGGCATATCGATCGGCAGTACACGATACAACAGGTCAGACTCCTGCAAAAGTAATCTTTGGTAGTGATCTTCGACTGCCAGCTGACTTGAAATTTGGGATAAGTGCTGATGCGGGAATAAATGCCAGACAATCTAACAATGTTCTGGAAGAGGAAATGAGAGAAATACATGAACTTGTGAGACAGCGAACAAAGATCATGAGTGACAAAATGAAGGCCAGATACGACAAGGCGATGAACTCAGAAGGTTTTCTTGAGGGAGATTTAGTTTTGCTATACAACCCGCAGCGAAAGAAAGTTTTGTCCCCGAAATTGCAGTGTACTTGGGAAGGGCCCTACAAAGTGATTAAGCGGCTCAACGATGTTGTGTATCGCATACAAACGATTGGAAGACCGAGGAATAAAATGAAGGTGGTTCATCTGGAAAGGCTAGCAGCATTTGGAACGAGTAATGTGTCAGATCGGGACGATCAGACTTAGTGGAGGGCAGTGTGGCGAATATAATCGGTTCCACTCTCACATCACTAAATGACTGAACACATCTCTAAAGAAACTGCCAGAACTAGAAGAAGAGACCAGATAATTTCCAGTGTTGCCAGAATTTTCCAGATTGCGTTTGACAGACTATATAAGGCGGCGAGCAGGCGCTCCGCAGTCAGTCGTAATTTAACCGTAGAAGTGTTAACATCAAGTCAAGTAAAACAAGTGTAGACTTTTTAGTCGTGAAATAAAGCGGTGTGAATTAAGAAGTAAATAAAGACTTTTATTTAACAATTTAGTAATACGAACCCGATAGGAATAATCGAGCTATCGACAAATACGTAACAATATAGAGTATACTTTGGCTCTAATATAAAGGTCGATATATCGGTAATATCGATGTTTTTTCTCAAAAATATCGATACCCGTAAACATCGATGTTTTTCCAGCACTACTATCGATGGCACTATCGTCACTATCGATGGTTTCTGAACATCGTTTACACTATCGATGGTTTTCGACTATCGTTTGAACTCGATATCGATAGTTTATTGAAAATTTGGAATGTGACCACTAGACACCAAACAAACGGTAACTACTCCATGCAGGGTTTGAATTTCTGACTAGCAAGTAGACAAAGCAACATAAATACGACTATGCATTCTACACCTTTTCCAGTTTAAGTTCAGAAAGTTACAATTGAAGTTCAGAAAATTACAATTGAAGTTCAGAATTTCCAACTGAAGTTCAGAAAATTACAATTGAAGTTCAGAATTTCCAATTGAAGTTCAGAAAGTTACAATTGAATTTCAGAAAATTACAATTGAAGTTCAGAAAGTTACAATTGAAGTTCAGAAAATTACAATGGAATTTCATTCTGGAAATTCTGAACTTCAATTGTAATTTTCTGAAATTCGATTGTAACTTTCTGAACTTCAATTGGAAATTCTGAACATCAATTGTAATTTTCTGAACTTCAATTGTAACTTTCTGAACTTCAATTGGAAATCCTGAACTTCAATTGTAATTTTTGAACTTCAATTGTAACTTTCTGAACTTAAACTCGAAAAGGTGTAGTCGCATGGTCGTTTAAAATGTTATTACCCAAAAACATTAAAATGATAGCTGAGTTCCCGTGGCAGTTATCCAGATCCGGATACAAATTTTGCAAGCAAATGCGACAACAATTTTGTGATCCTGGTATTTATCTGGATCAAAACAACCTATTACAATCTATACGGATCCGAAATTGATACAGATAAACGCCAGTATCACAGAATTCTTGTTGCATTTGCATGCAAACTTCTTATCCGGATCTGGATCACTGCCACGGGAACTCGCCTTATACAACAATATGGGTATCAAACGAAAGGGAATGACCCCAGGTTTCATTTGGATATATCTCGATAAATTTATCGATAACTGAGTTATCGGTCAAAATGTGATTGCCCAAAAACATTAAAATTACACTACAATATGGGTTTAAAACGAAAGGGGATGGCCCCAGGTTTCATTTGGACTACGATATATTTCGATAAATTTATCGATAACTGAATTATCGGTCAAACTGTGATTGCCCAAAAACATTGGCCCATATTCATAGTCGGTAATCTAAACTGAAACTAGTAAAGTTGCAACTTAAATTTAGGAACCCTACTTAAAAGATACATGTGTTCATAGTCGTTTTTCAGACTTCTGCTAAATAGTTTCGATTTAGTTATAGTTATCGATAACATAATGTAGAACAAACAACCATATACCTAATTTGTTTACATAAAATTTGTACAAACGACAACAAAACGTACGCAAATAGCTTAAACCGAATCAGCGTCGGACGAATTTTCGTCGGACACGGCGTTCTGTCAAACGATTAAAATACACGGCAGTATATGTGAATGAATAAAACGAAAACGCTGGCGAAAATCGCCCGGCGAAAATCGTCCGGCGAAAATTCGTCAGAATAGACTTATTTCTAATTATTTCTATCGCCTGTCAAATAAATTATTTGGAACTTAATAAAAACATGTAATAAAACAAAAATATAAATTTTTTGTTGTGGAAAAAATTTAAAATATGGACAGAAGAGAAGAGTCAATGAAAGAAGTAAGGAAACAGCGTAATTATAAAAATATGCATATGGCAATTTCGCCTCGATTCTGTTTTACTGGGCGATATTCGCAAACAAATGTCATCGCTGCACCAGGCGAAAACACGTCCGGCGATTGGTTCTGTTTAAAGCTAAGATAGATAGATAGATACTAGGAGGAAATACTGCACTGCGACCTTAAGGTCTATTGTGCCCTCCACCTCATCACATAACCTCCCCAAGTCCAATCTCATCCAAGAACTTGATAATTGAGGACGGTCCTAGGTTTGATATGTGTTTGCTCTCCAGCTGATATAAGCCGAGTGTTCTCTGTCTCCTTCTAGATATTGCAGTGCATTCGAGGAGTATATGCTCCGCAGTCTCATCCTCCATGTCGCAAAACCGGCATGTACTAGTAGAGTAAATGCCGAGTTTATGCATATGGCTTTTGAGTCTGCAGTGACCAGTAAGAATACCGACCACTATTCTCATCTTGCTTTTCGAGAGCTTCATTATCGACTTGAAGCGCATTTTGTTAAAGCCCCCGAGTAGGAGCTTTGCCTGTCGCATGCCGGCTGTTTGTTGCCAGTGCTATCTCTCAAACGGTGTTCCTCTAGCCTGAGTTCCTCTGTAATCGTATGTGGTCCTATACTCAGAAAGGGCTCTGGTCCAATTGGCCTCTCAGCTGCCGCCTATCTGGCGAGGCTGTCTCATTTCCAGTTACTCCTCTGTGTCCAGGAACCCATGCCAGAAGTATTGAATTACTAGCGCCAAGGTCGTTTAAATTATTTATGCACTCTAGGACTAGCGCGGAGTTAATCTCACACGACGCCAGCGCCCTGAGCGCCGCCTGGCTGTCACTCAATATAGTAATGTCTTCATCACAGTATCCTCTTCGTATGTTTAGCTCTACACACTGACTGATGGCGAATACTTCCGCCTGAAATATGCTGGGAAAGCGCCCCAGGGGCAAAGACACTCAGGCTCTCGGACCATAGAAGCCAGCTCCTCTGCCCTCCGGAGTCATCGAACAGTCAGTTTACCACACTATCGTGCTATTCTCCAGGAGTACATCCATCCTGGAGTCTATCCAGGATGATTTATCTCCAAGCTCAATTTTAAATTTCTTCTCAAATTGTCTGTATTTAGTCATATCGTCCCTGGGAAGCCGAGATATTGGGAGCTTTTCTCTCAGCTTCTCCATGTTCTGGGAAGTTATGACCTTTCCTTTACCACTCCCTTCCCTTGCTATGTTTAGCAGGGTACGCTTAACTATTTGCTCAATATGTATGTGCAGAGGAGTAAGTTCGAGTAAAACCTCCATCGCTGCAGTGGGGCATGTGCTCATGGCTCCCGTAATGCACACACATGCCAGGCGTTGAATCCTGGTTAGTGCTACCCTCACTGTCGATAGAGCGGTCCTCGATCCCCATGCAATCACCCCGTATGTCATAGTTGGTCTTACTATCATAGTATACATCCATCTCAGCATGCTGGGGCTGCAGCCCCACGATTTACCTTCGAGACGTCTGCATACCATTAGTGCTCTCGTGGCCTTTGATGTGGCGTGTTTCACATGCCCCTCCACAAAAGCTTGGTATCAAAAATGACGCCTAGGTATTTTATGTCAGGTACGGTGTCTAACACTACGCCATCTAGGCTAATTGGTCTCATTGACGGAAGGATTCTTCTCTTTGTGAACGGAATGATGGTCGTTTTTGCGGGATTTATATTTAATCCAACTTCCGTACACCATCTCTGCGTCAAATTTAAAGCCCTCTGTACTATATCACACAGGGTACTCTCAAATTTCCCTCTTGCAATCATGACAATGTCATCCGCATATCCCTGACAGTGGATTCCGTTGTCCGTAAGTAACTGCAACAACTCATCAACCACCAGACTCCATAAGAGAGGAGATAGAACTCCTCCTTGCGGACATCCTTTGGTGGTTTTAACTTGCACCACGCCCTCCCCCATCTGGGTTTCAGCCAGTCTGGTGCGAAGCAGCGCGTCTATCCACCTGCATATAGGCTGCTGCACTTCTCTTCTCGTGAGTGCTCGACATACTGCATCATGGGATGCGTTGTCGAAGGCTCCCTCGATATCGAGGAAGGCACATATCACGACCTCTTTATTCTCAAAAGCACCCGGAATAATGTCCGTTAGCTGGTACAGAGCGGTATCCGTAGATCTACCTGCCCTGTATGCATGCTGCCCTGGGTGCAGGGGGAACCTCCTCAGGGTGTTTGACCTGATCTCCTGGTCTATAATCTTCTCCATTGTCTTAAGGACAAAGGAGGTGAGACTAATGGGCCTGAAGGACTTTGCTAGGACTTTGTAGTCCTTTTTACCTATTTTTGGTATGAAAACCACCCTTGCTCTGCGCCACGCTGTTGGTATGTACGCCAGCGCTAGACTATCTCCAATAATTTGTACCAAATACTTGGTGACCCCTCTATCCCTCTGCAACATGACCGGATAAATGCCATCCATACCTGGAGACTTGTACCTCTCGAAGGACCCCACGGCCCATCTGACGGTTCTCTCAGAGATTATATTCCTCACGTAGTTCCAATCAGTGGGTGTTGGTCTTACTCCTCGAGGTACAGCCTCTGGTACAGGGGGACCGGCGTCCGGAAAATGTGTTGCCATAAGGTAAGTAGCCCTCTCCTTCTCCGTTTTGGTGTATTCACCATTTGGGAGCTTTATCGCCATGTTAATATCTCTTCGCTCCTTGGAAAGTATTTTGTGAAGTCTAGCTGCTACCGGGGTATCAGCTATACATTCACAGAACTTCCTGAAGCTTTCTCTTTTAGATTTCCTAATCTCCTTGTTGTAGAGTGTGAGGTGCGTCGAGTATTATTCCCAGCGGCCCGTGCGTCTGGCTCTATTAAAGAGCCTACGCACATTTTCCTCATCACTGAGAGTTCCTTAGACCACCAAGCGGTCTTGACCTGTTTGGGCTTTGATACTCGACAACTGGATGCATAGGCATCAGTCAGTGTTTGATTGAACTTATGCACCCTTTCCTCTAACTCCGCACAACTTGTATTTCTCCTGCTAGACACAATACTCGGAAGATTCCTCTCCGTTATATCTACATACTTATCCCAGTCAATATTCCTGGGGTTTCTCATCGGTACTATGCTTAAGGACTGTACTCCGACTTCAAATCGGATGATGCGGTGATCCGAGAGGGAAGGCTCGTCTGAGACCCTCCATCCCGAGACCATATCATCAGCCAAGTTGTTGCCTAGAGTAACATCCAAGACCTCCTCCCTCACCCTAGTAACAAATGTCGGCTTATTCCCCACATTAAATATACATAGGTCATTACTCATAATAAACTCTAAAAGAGACTCACCTCGCGCGTTCGTGTCCGTGTTGCCCCATATCTCACTATGGGCGTTCGCGTCGCTGCCGATTATTAGGGGGAGCTCTGCCCGTTTGCAGTACTCAACCAGCCCTTTTGTGCTCAGTGGTGGTATACTCGCGTCGCCTGCATAGTAGGCTGAGGCAAAGGCGACATCCACCAGCCTCCCTTCAACAGTCATATTTGCCTGTACCGCGACTAGGTCTCTATTTAAAAACTCTGTAATGCAAAAATAATTAATGTCATTTCTAAGCACTACACATGCTCAGAGTTTATCTTGTGATAGATCCCAAATTACCTGATTATTCCTCTCTTTTAAACCTCTGATGCTCCCTGCGTACACCCATGGCTCTTGTATGAGCGCTATACCCAGATCCTTCGAGGCAAACCCCCTCGCTATCACTGCGGAGGCAGCGACGGCGTGATGGAGGTTGATCTGGGCAATAGCTGTGTGTTGGCCGGTCATCACATTGGCTCGTCCTCTTCCTTTAGCTGCATATGGCATATCGATCGGCAGTACACGATACAACAGGTCAGACTCCTGCAAAAGTAATCTTTGGTAGTGATCTTCGACTGCCAGCTGACTTGAAATTTGGGATAAGTGCTGATGCGGGAATAAATGCCAGACAATCTAACAATGTTCTGGAAGAGGAAATGAGAGAAATACATGAACTTGTGAGACAGCGAACAAAGATCATGAGTGACAAAATGAAGGCCAGATACGACAAGGCGATGAACTCAGAAGGTTTTCTTGAGGGAGATTTAGTTTTGCTATACAACCCGCAGCGAAAGAAAGTTTTGTCCCCGAAATTGCAGTGTACTTGGGAAGGGCCCTACAAAGTGATTAAGCGGCTCAACGATGTTGTGTATCGCATACAAACGATTGGAAGACCGAGGAATAAAATGAAGGTGGTTCATCTGGAAAGGCTAGCAGCATTTGGAACGAGTAATGTGTCAGATCGGGACGATCAGACTTAGTGGAGGGCAGTGTGGCGAATATAATCGGTTCCACTCTCACATCACTAAATGACTGAACACATCTCTAAAGAAACTGCCAGAACTAGAAGAAGAGACCAGATAATTTCCAGTGTTGCCAGAATTTTCCAGATTGCGTTTGACAGACTATATAAGGCGGCGAGCAGGCGCTCCGCAGTCAGTCGTAATTTAACCGTAGAAGTGTTAACATCAAGTCAAGTAAAACAAGTGTAGACTTTTTAGTCGTGAAATAAAGCGGTGTGAATTAAGAAGTAAATAAAGACTTTTATTTAACAATTTAGTAATACGAACCCGATAGGAATAATCGAGCTATCGACAAATACGTAACAATATAGAGTATACTTTGGCTCTAATATAAAGGTCGATATATCGGTAATATCGATGTTTTTTCTCAAAAATATCGATACCCGTAAACATCGATGTTTTTCCAGCACTACTATCGATGGCACTATCGTCACTATCGATGGTTTCTGAACATGGTTACACTATCGATGGTTTTCGACTATCGTTTGAACTCGATATCGATAGTTTATTGAAAATTTGGAATGTGACCACTAGACACCAAACAAACGGTAACTACTCCATGCAGGGTTTGAATTTCTGACTAGCAAGTAGACAAAGCAACATAAATACGACTATGCATTCTACACCTTTTCCAGTTTAAGTTCAGAAAGTTACAATTGAAGTTCAGAAAATTACAATTGAAGTTCAGAATTTCCAACTGAAGTTCAGAAAATTACAATTGAAGTTCAGAATTTCCAATTGAAGTTCAGAAAGTTACAATTGAATTTCAGAAAATTACAATTGAAGTTCAGAAAGTTACAATTGAAGTTCAGAAAATTACAATGGAATTTCATTCTGGAAATTCTGAACTTCAATTGTAATTTTCTGAAATTCGATTGTAACTTTCTGAACTTCAATTGGAAATTCTGAACATCAATTGTAATTTTCTGAACTTCAATTGTAACTTTCTGAACTTCAATTGGAAATCCTGAACTTCAATTGTAATTTTTGAACTTCAATTGTAACTTTCTGAACTTAAACTCGAAAAGGTGTAGTCGCATGGTCGTTTAAAATGTTATTACCCAAAAACATTAAAATGATAGCTGAGTTCCCGTGGCAGTTATCCAGATCCGGATACAAATTTTGCAAGCAAATGCGACAACAATTTTGTGATCCTGGTATTTATCTGGATCAAAACAAGCTATTACAATCTATACGGATCCGAAATTGATACAGATAAACGCCAGTATCACAGAATTCTTGTTGCATTTGCATGCAAACTTCTTATCCGGATCTGGATCACTGCCACGGGAACTCGCCTTATACAACAATATGGGTATCAAACGAAAGGGAATGACCCCAGGTTTCATTTGGATATATCTCGATAAATTTATCGATAACTGAGTTATCGGTCAAAATGTGATTGCCCAAAAACATTAAAATTACACTACAATATGGGTTTAAAACGAAAGGGGATGGCCCCAGGTTTCATTTGGACTACGATATATTTCGATAAATTTATCGATAACTGAATTATCGGTCAAACTGTGATTGCCCAAAAACATTGGCCCATATTCATAGTCGGTAATCTAAACTGAAACTAGTAAAGTTGCAACTTAAATTTAGGAACCCTACTTAAAAGATACATGTGTTCATAGTCGTTTTTCAGACTTCTGCTAAATAGTTTCGATTTAGTTATAGTTATCGATAACATAATGTAGAACAAACAACCATATACCTAATTTGTTTACATAAAATTTGTACAAACGACAACAAAACGTACGCAAATAGCTTAAACAGAATCAGCGTCGGACGAATTTTCGTCGGACACGGCGTTCTGTCAAACGATTAAAATACACGGCAGTATATGTGAATGAATAAAACGAAAACGCTGGCGAATATCGCCCGGCGAAAATCGTCCGGCGAAAATTCGTCAGAATAGACTTATTTCTAATTATTTCTATCGCCTGTCAAATAAATTATTTGGAACTTAATAAAAACATGTAATAAAACAAAAATATACATTTTTTGTTGTGGAAAAAATTTAAAATATGGACAGAAGAGAAGAGTCAATGAAAGAAGTAAGGAAACAGCGTAATTATAAAAATATGCATATGGCAATTTCGCCTCGATTCTGTTTTACTGGGCGATATTCGCAAACAAATGTCATCGCTGCACCAGGCGAAAACACGTCCGGCGATTGGTTCTGTTTAAAGCTAAGATAGATAGATAGATACTAGGAGGAAATACTGCACTGCGACCTTAAGGTCTATTGTGCCCTCCACCTCATCACATAACCTCCCCAAGTCCAATCTCATCCAAGAACTTGATAATTGAGGACGGTCCTAGGTTTGATATGTGTTTGCTCTCCAGCTGATATAAGCCGAGTGTTCTCTGTCTCCTTCTAGATATTGCAGTGCATTCGAGGAGTATATGCTCCGCAGTCTCATCCTCCATGTCGCAAAACCGGCATGTACTAGTAGAGTAAATGCCGAGTTTATGCATATGGCTTTTGAGTCTGCAGTGACCAGTAAGAATACCGACCACTATTCTCATCTTGCTTTTCGAGAGCTTCATTATCGACTTGAAGCGCATTTTGTTAAAGCCCCCGAGTAGGAGCTTTGCCTGTCGCATGCCGGCTGTTTGTTGCCAGTGCTATCTCTCAAACGGTGTTCCTCTAGCCTGAGTTCCTCTGTAATCGTATGTGGTCCTATACTCAGAAAGGGCTCTGGTCCAATTGGCCTCTCAGCTGCCGCCTATCTGGCGAGGCTGTCTCATTTCCAGTTACTCCTCTGTGTCCAGGAACCCATGCCAGAAGTATTGAATTACTAGCGCCAAGGTCGTTTAAATTATTTATGCACTCTAGGACTAGCGCGGAGTTAATCTCACACGACGCCAGCGCCCTGAGCGCCGCCTGGCTGTCACTCAATATAGTAATGTCTTCATCACAGTATCCTCTTCGTATGTTTAGCTCTACACACTGACTGATGGCGAATACTTCCGCCTGAAATATGCTGGGAAAGCGCCCCAGGGGCAAAGACACTCAGGCTCTCGGACCATAGAAGCCAGCTCCTCTGCCCTCCGGAGTCATCGAACAGTCAGTTTACCACACTATCGTGCTATTCTCCAGGAGTACATCCATCCTGGAGTCTATCCAGGATGATTTATCTCCAAGCTCAATTTTAAATTTCTTCTCAAATTGTCTGTATTTAGTCATATCGTCCCTGGGAAGCCGAGATATTGGGAGCTTTTCTCTCAGCTTCTCCATGTTCTGGGAAGTTATGACCTTTCCTTTACCACTCCCTTCCCTTGCTATGTTTAGCAGGGTACGCTTAACTATTTGCTCAATATGTATGTGCAGAGGAGTAAGTTCGAGTAAAACCTCCATCGCTGCAGTGGGGCATGTGCTCATGGCTCCCGTAATGCACACACGCGCCAGGCGTTGAATCCTGGTTAGTGCTACCCTCACTGTCGATAGAGCGGTCCTCGATCCCCATGCAATCACCCCGTATGTCATAGTTGGTCTTACTATCATAGTATACATCCATCTCAGCATGCTGGGGTTGCAGCCCCACGATTTACCTTCGAGACGTCTGCATACCATTAGTGCTCTCGTGGCCTTTGATGTGGCGTGTTTCACATGCCCCTCCACAAAAGCTTGGTATCAAAAATGACGCCTAGGTATTTTATGTCAGGTACGGTGTCTAACACTACGCCATCTAGGCTAATTGGTCTCATTGACGGAAGGATTCTTCTCTTTGTGAACGGAATGATGGTCGTTTTTGCGGGATTTATATTTAATCCAACTTCCGTACACCATCTCTGCGTCAAATTTAAAGCCCTCTGTACTATATCACACAGGGTACTCTCAAATTTCCCTCTTGCAATCATGACAATGTCATCCGCATATCCCTGACAGAGGATTCCGTTGTCCGTAAGTAACTGCAACAACTCATCAACCACCAGACTCCATAAGAGAGGAGATAGAACTCCTCCTTGCGGACATCCTTTGGTGGTTTTAACTTGCACCACGCCCTCCCCCATCTGGGTTTCAGCCAGTCTGGTGCGAAGCAGCGCGTCTATCCACCTGCATATAGGCTGCTGCACTTCTCTTCTCGTGAGTGCTCGACATACTGCATCATGGGATGCGTTGTCGAAGGCTCCCTCGATATCGAGGAAGGCACATATCACGACCTCTTTATTCTCAAAAGCACCCGGAATAATGTCCGTTAGCTGGTACAGAGCGGTATTCGTAGATCTACCTGCCCTGTATGCATGCTGCCCTGGGTGCAGGGGGAACCTCCTCAGGGTGTTTGACCTGATCTCCTGGTCTATAATCTTCTCCATTGTCTTAAGGACAAAGGAGGTGAGACTAATGGGCCTGAAGGACTTTGCTAGGACTTTGTAGTCCTTTTTACCTATTTTTGGTATGAAAACCACCCTTGCTCTGCGCCACGCTGTTGGTATGTACGCCAGCGCTAGACTATCTCCAATAATTTGTACCAAATACTTGGTGACCCCTCTATCCCTCTGCAACATGACCGGATAAATGCCATCCACACCTGGAGACTTGTACCTCTCGAAGGACCCCACGGCCCATCTGACGGTTCTCTCAGAGATTATATTCCTCACGTAGTTCCAATCAGTGGGTGTTGGTCTTACTCCTCGAGGTACAGCCTCTGGTACAGGGGGACCGGCGTCCGGAAAATGTGTTGCCATAAGGTAAGTAGCCCTCTCCTTCTCCGTTTTGGTGTATTCACCATTTGGGAGCTTTATCGCCATGTTAATATCTCTTCGCTCCTTGGAAAGTATTTTGTGAAGTCTAGCTGCTACCGGGGTATCAGCTATACATTCACAGAACTTCCTGAAGCTTTCTCTTTTAGATTTCCTAATCTCCTTGTTGTAGAGTGTGAGGTGCGTCGAGTATTATTCCCAGCGGCCCGTGCGTCTGGCTCTATTAAAGAGCCTACGCACATTTTCCTCATCACTGAGAGTTCCTTAGACCACCAAGCGGTCTTGACCTGTTTGGGCTTTGATACTCGACAACTGGATGCATAGGCATTAGTCAGTGTTTGATTGAACTTATGCACCCTTTCCTCTAACTCCGCACAACTTGTATTTCTCCTGCTAGACACAATACTCGGAAGATTCCTCTCCGTTATATCTACATACTTATCCCAGTCAATATTCCTGGGGTTTCTCATCGGTACTATGCTTAAGGACTGTACTCCGACTTCAAATCGGATGATGCGGTGATCCGAGAGGGAAGGCTCGTCTGAGACCCTCCATCCCGAGACCATATCATCAGCCAAGTTGTTGCCTAGAGTAACATCCAAGACCTCCTCCCTCACCCTAGTAACAAATGTCGGCTTATTCCCCACATTAAATATACATAGGTCATTACTCATAATAAACTCTAAAAGAGACTCACCTCGCGCGTTCGTGTCCGTGCTGCCCCATATCTCACTATGGGCGTTCGCGTCGCTGCCGATTATTAGGGGGAGCTCTGCCCGTTTGCAGTACTCAACCAGCCCTTTTGTGCTCAGTGGTGGTATACTCGCGTCGCCTGCATAGTAGGCTGAGGCAAAGGCGACATCCACCAGCCTCCCTTCAACAGTCATATTTGCCTGTACCGCGACTAGGTCTCTATTTAAAAACTCTGTAATGCAAAAATAATTAATGTTATTTCTAAGCACTACACATGCTCAGAGTTTATCTTGTGATAGATCCCAAATTACCTGATTATTCCTCTCTTTTAAACCTCTGATGCTCCCTGCGTACACCCATGGCTCTTGTATGAGCGCTATACCCAGATCCTTCGAGGCAAACCCCCTCGCTATCACTGCGGAGGCAGCGACGGCGTGATGGAGGTTGATCTGGGCAATAGCTGTGTGTTGGCCGGTCATCACATTGGCTCGTCCTCTTCCTTTAGCTGCATATGGCATATCGATCGGCAGTACACGATACAACAGGTCAGACTCCTGCAAAAGTAATCTTTGGTAGTGATCTTCGACTGCCAGCTGACTTGAAATTTGGGATAAGTGCTGATGCGGGAATAAATGCCAGACAATCTAACAATGTTCTGGAAGAGGAAATGAGAGAAATACATGAACTTGTGAGACAGCGAACAAAGATCATGAGTGACAAAATGAAGGCCAGATACGACAAGGCGATGAACTCAGAAGGTTTTCTTGAGGGAGATTTAGTTTTGCTATACAACCCGCAGCGAAAGAAAGTTTTGTCCCCGAAATTGCAGTCTACTTGGGAAGGGCCCTACAAAGTGATTAAGCGGCTCAACGATGTTGTGTATCGCATACAAACGATTGGAAGACCGAGGAATAAAATGAAGGTGGTTCATCTGGAAAGGCTAGCAGCATTTGGAACGAGTAATGTGTCAGATCGGGACGATCAGACTTAGTGGAGGGCAGTGTGGCGAATATAATCGGTTCCACTCTCACATCACTAAATGACTGAACACATCTCTAAAGAAACTGCCAGAACTAGAAGAAGAGACCAGATAATTTCCAGTGTTGCCAGAATTTTCCAGATTGCGTTTGACAGACTATATAAGGCGGCGAGCAGGCGCTCCGCAGTCAGTCGTAATTTAACCGTAGAAGTGTTAACATCAAGTCAAGTAAAACAAGTGTAGACTTTTTAGTCGTGAAATAAAGCGGTGTGAATTAAGAAGTAAATAAAGACTTTTATTTAACAATTTAGTAATACGAACCCGATAGGAATAATCGAGCTATCGACAAATACGTAACAATATAGAGTATACTTTGGCTCTAATATAAAGGTCGATATATCGGTAATATCGATGTTTTTTCTCAAAAATATCGATACCCGTAAACATCGATGTTTTTCCAGCACTACTATCGATGGCACTATCGTCACTATCGATGGTTTCTGAACATCGTTTACACTATCGATGGTTTTCGACTATCGTTTGAACTCGATATCGATAGTTTATTGAAAATTTGGAATGTGACCACTAGACACCAAACAAACGGTAACTACTCCATGCAGGGTTTGAATTTCTGACTAGCAAGTAGACAAAGCAACATAAATACGACTATGCATTCTACACCTTTTCCAGTTTAAGTTCAGAAAGTTACAATTGAAGTTCAGAAAATTACAATTGAAGTTCAGAATTTCCAACTGAAGTTCAGAAAATTACAATTGAAGTTCAGAATTTCCAATTGAAGTTCAGAAAGTTACAATTGAATTTCAGAAAATTACAATTGAAGTTCAGAAAGTTACAATTGAAGTTCAGAAAATTACAATGGAATTTCATTCTGGAAATTCTGAACTTCAATTGTAATTTTCTGAAATTCGATTGTAACTTTCTGAACTTCAATTGGAAATTCTGAACATCAATTGTAATTTTCTGAACTTCAATTGTAACTTTCTGAACTTCAATTGGAAATCCTGAACTTCAATTGTAATTTTTGAACTTCAATTGTAACTTTCTGAACTTAAACTCGAAAAGGTGTAGTCGCATGGTCGTTTAAAATGTTATTACCCAAAAACATTAAAATGATAGCTGAGTTCCCGTGGCATTTATCCAGATCCGGATACAAATTTTGCAAGCAAATGCGACAACAATTTTGTGATCCTGGTATTTATCTGGATCAAAACAACCTATTACAATCTATACGGATCCGAAATTGATACAGATAAACGCCAGTATCACAGAATTCTTGTTGCATTTGCATGCAAACTTCTTATCCGGATCTGGATCACTGCCACGGGAACTCGCCTTATACAACAATATGGGTATCAAACGAAAGGGAATGACCCCAGGTTTCATTTGGATATATCTCGATAAATTTATCGATAACTGAGTTATCGGTCAAAATGTGATTGCCCAAAAACATTAAAATTACACTACAATATGGGTTTAAAACGAAAGGGGATGGCCCCAGGTTTCATTTGGACTACGATATATTTCGATAAATTTATCGATAACTGAATTATCGGTCAAACTGTGATTGCCCAAAAACATTGGCCCATATTCATAGTCGGTAATCTAAACTGAAACTAGTAAAGTTGCAACTTAAATTTAGGAACCCTACTTAAAAGATACATGTGTTCATAGTCGTTTTTCAGACTTCTGCTAAATAGTTTCGATTTAGTTATAGTTATCGATAACATAATGTAGAACAAACAACCATATACCTAATTTGTTTACATAAAATTTGTACATACGACAACAAAACGTACGCAAATAGCTTAAACAGAATCAGCGTCGGACGAATTTTCGTCGGACACGGCGTTCTGTCAAACGATTAAAATACACGGCAGTATATGTGAATGAATAAAACGAAAACGCTGGCGAAAATCGCCCGGCGAAAATCGTCCGGCGAAAATCGTCCGGCGAAAATTCGTCAGAATAGACTTATTTCTAATTATTTCTATCGCCTGTCAAATAAATTATTATATATTATTATATTAAAAACATGTAATAAAACAAAAATATACATTTTTTGTTGTGGAAAAAATTTAAAATATGGACAGAAGAGAAGAGTCAATGAAAGAAGTAAGGAAACAGCGTAATTATAAAAATATGCATATGGCAATTTCGCCTCGATTCTGTTTTACTGGGCGATATTCGCAAACAAATGTCATCGCTGCACCAGGCGAAAACACGTCCGGCGATTGGTTCTGTTTAAAGCTAAGATAGATAGATAGATACTAGGAGGAAATACTGCACTGCGACCTTAAGGTCTATTGTGCCCTCCACCTCATCACATAACCTCCCCAAGTCCAATCTCATCCAAGAACTTGATAATTGAGGACGGTCCTAGGTTTGATATGTGTTTGCTCTCCAGCTGATATAAGCCGAGTGTTCTCTGTCTCCTTCTAGATATTGCAGTGCATTCGAGGAGTATATGCTCCGCAGTCTCATCCATGTCGCAAAACCGGCAAGTACTAGTAGAGTAAATGCCGAGTTTATGCATATGGCTTTTGAGTCTGCAGTGACCAGTAAGAATACCGACCACTATTCTCATCTTGCTTTTCGAGAGCTTCATTATCGACTTGAAGCGCATTTTGTTAAAGCCCCCGAGTAGGAGCTTTGCCTGTCGCATGCCGGCTGTTTGTTGCCAGTGCTATCTCTCAAACGGTGTTCCTCTAGCCTGAGTTCCTCTGTAATCGTATGTGGTTCTATACTCAGAAAGGGCTCTGGTCCAATTGGCCTCTCAGCTGCCGCCTATCTGGCGAGGCTGTCTCATTTCCAGTTACTCCTCTGTGTCCAGGAACCCATGCCAGAAGTATTGAATTACTAGCGCCAAGGTCGTTTAAATTATTTATGCACTCTAGGACTAGCGCGGAGTTAATCTCACACGACGCCAGCGCCCTGAGCGCCGCCTGGCTGTCACTCAATATAGTAATGTCTTCATCACAGTATCCTCTTCGTATGTTTAGCTCTACACACTGACTGATGGCGAATACTTCCGCCTGAAATATGCTGGGAAAGCGCCCCAGGGGCAAAGACACTCAGGCTCTCGGACCATAGAAGCCAGCTCCTCTGCCCTCCGGAGTCATCGAACAGTCAGTTTACCACACTATCGTGCTATTCTCCAGGAGTACATCCATCCTGGAGTCTATCCAGGATGATTTATCTCCAAGCTCAATTTTAAATTTCTTCTCAAATTGTCTGTATTTAGTCATATCGTCCCTGGGAAGCCGAGATATTGGGAGCTTTTCTCTCAGCATCTCCATGTTCTGGGAAGTTATGACCTTTCCTTTACCACTCCCTTCCCTTGCTATGTTTAGCAGGGTACGCTTAACTATTTGCTCAATATGTATGTGCAGAGGAGTAAGTTCGAGTAAAACCTCCATCGCTGCAGTGGGGCATGTGCTCATGGCTCCCGTAATGCACACACACGCCAGGCGTTGAATCCTGGTTAGTGCTACCCTCACTGTCGATAGAGCGGTCCTCGATCCCCATGCAATCACCCCGTATGTCATAGTTGGTCTTACTATCATAGTATACATCCATCTCAGCATGCTGGGGCTGCAGCCCCACGATTTACCTTCGAGACGTCTGCATACCATTAGTGCTCTCGTGGCCTTTGATGTGGCGTGTTTCACATGCCCCTCCACAAAAGCTTGGTATCAAAAATGACGCCTAGGTATTTTATGTCAGGTACGGTGTCTAACACTACGCCATCTAGGCTAATTGGTCTCATTGACGGAAGGATTCTTCTCTTTGTGAACGGAATGATGGTCGTTTTTGCGGGATTTATATTTAATCCAACTTCCGTACACCATCTCTGCGTCAAATTTAAAGCCCTCTGTACTATATCACACAGGGTACTCTCAAATTTCCCGCTTGCAATCATGACAATGTCATCCGCATATCCCTGACAGCGGCTTCCGTTGTCCGTAAGTAACTGCAACAACTCATCAACCACCAGACTCCATAAGAGAGGAGATAGAACTCCTCCTTGCGGACATCCTTTGGTGGTTTTAACTTGCACCACGCCCTCCCCCATCTGGGTTTCAGCCAGTCTGGTGCGAAGCAGCGCGTCTATCCACCTGCATATAGGCTGCTGCACTTCTCTTCTCGTGAGTGCTCGACATACTGCATTATGGGATGCGTTGTCGAAGGCTCCCTCGATATCGAGGAAGGCACATATCACGACCTCTTTATTCTCAAAAGCACCCGGAATAATGTCCGTTAGCTGGTACAGAGCGGTATCCGTAGATCTACCTGCCCTGTATGCATGCTGCCCTGGGTGCAGGGGGAACCTCCTCAGGGTGTTTGACCTGATCTCCTGGTCTATAATCTTCTCCATTGTCTTAAGGACAAAGGAGGTGAGACTAATGGGCCTGAAGGACTTTGCTAGGACTTTGTAGTTCTTTTTACCTATTTTTGGTATGAAAACCACCCTTGCTCTGCGCCACGCTGTTGGTATGTACGCCAGCGCTAGACTATCTCCAATAATTTGTACCAAATACTTGGTGACCCCTCTATCCCTCTGCAACATGACCGGATAAATGCCATCCACACCTGGAGACTTGTACCTCTCGAAGGACCCCACGGCCCATCTGACGGTTCTCTCAGAGATTATATTCCTCACGTAGTTCCAATCAGTGGGTGTTGGTCTTACTCCTCGAGGTACAGCCTCTGGTACAGGGGGACCGGCGTCCGGAAAATGTGTTGCCATAAGGTAAGTAGCCCTCTCCTTCTCCGTTTTGGTGTATTCACCATTTGGGAGCTTTATCGCCATGTTAATATCTCTTCGCTCCTTGGAAAGTATTTTGTGAAGTCTAGCTGCTACCGGGGTATCAGCTATACATTCACAGAACTTCCTGAAGCTTTCTCTTTTAGATTTCCTAATCTCCTTGTTGTAGAGTGTGAGGTGCGTCGAGTATTATTCCCAGCGGCCCGTGCGTCTGGCTCTATTAAAGAGCCTACGCACATTTTCCTCATCACTGAGAGTTCCTTAGACCACCAAGCGGTCTTGACCTGTTTGGGCTTTGATACTCGACAACTGGATGCATAGGCATCAGTCAGTGTTTGATTGAACTTATGCACCCTTTCCTCTAACTCCGCACAACTTGTATTTCTCCTGCTAGACACAATACTCGGAAGATTCCTCTCCGTTATATCTACATACTTATCCCAGTCAATATTCCTGGGGTTTCTCATCGGTACTATGCTTAAGGACTGTACTCCGACTTCAAATCGGATGATGCGGTGATCCGAGAGGGAAGGCTCGTCTGAGACCCTCCATCCCGAGACCATATCATCAGCCAAGTTGTTGCCTAGAGTAACATCCAAGACCTCCTCCCTCACCCTAGTAACAAATGTCGGCTTATTCCCCACATTAAATATACATAGGTCATTACTCATAATAAACTCTAAAAGAGACTCACCTCGCGCGTTCGTGTCCGTGCTGCCCCATATCTCACTATGGGCGTTCGCGTCGCTGCCGATTATTAGGGGGAGCTCTGCCCGTTTGCAGTACTCAACCAGCCCTTTTGTGCTCAGTGGTGGTATACTCGCGTCGCCTGCATAGTAGGCTGAGGCAAAGGCGACATCCACCAGCCTCCCTTCAACAGTCATACTTGCCTGTACCGCGACTAGGTCTCTATTTAAAAACTCTGTAATGCAAAAATAATTAATGTTATTTCTAAGCACTACACATGCTCAGAGTTTATCTTGTGATAGATCCCAAATTACCTGATTATTCCTCTCTTTTAAACCTCTGATGCTCCCTGCGTACACCCATGGCTCTTGTATGAGCGCTATACCCAGATCCTTCGAGGCAAACCCCCTCGCTATCACTGCGGAGGCAGCGACGGCGTGATGGAGGTTGATCTGGGCAATAGCTGTGTGTTGGCCGGTCATCACATTGGCTCGTCCTCTTCCTTTAGCTGCAGGTCCGATTCATCGCCTCTGCCCAGGATCAGATCGCGAAGGTCAAGGCCCTCAAGCGTGTCCTGCGAAGCTGGGATGATGGCGGCGGGTTCTTCCCCATCTCGTGGTGTGGGTACTTCCTCTGCAACTGCCGTGCTCTCAATAGACATCTGGGGGGGGTGCGACGCATTCCGCGTTCTCGCACTCCATCTCCTGCACATCTTACACCTCCTCACTACTCTGCGTCTGGCCTCTGCCTTCCGTTGATCCTTCCGTCCACTGCCGCATAACGGTGTGGCCATATCGGTAAACGATCCGGTAGTTGTTTGCTCTGATTGTTGCGTAGGATGCTTCATCAATCGCCAAATTAAGGCGAAGCCCTGTGCCCTCTACGGTGCTTCCATGAACCCTCCATAGATGAGTCGGGAGGCCATGGTTTTGCGACCTAACCAAGGCCAAGATAAAACTCGGCTGGTGGTTCGCACTCCGCTGGAAGCATACCGTCATCCTGTGCGTGGGAGGTATGTCATCTCCACGCCTCGTTTGAAGGGCCGGACCATTCCATCCCGTGAGCCTCTGGACTGCTTCTCCTAGCCAGGCCGCCGTGCCCTCATCCATGCAGTCGATAATGAGCAGACCGGGACGAAAGAATACTCCATAGAAGGACAGCGGCTGCTTCCATCCCTTGGCCACCTCAACCATGATGGCGTCCTGGATGCATGTTTGGTCCTCCTGGCTCAGGGCCTCCGCCGGGTAGTTCCTTGGGAGCACACATACCCTGACCCCCCTGAGGGCCTCTGAGTATTTGTGTACCCTTGCCGCCCGTGGAGGTTCCGAGGGTGGCGCCATACACGGACCGGCCGCCATCCTCGAGTTGGTAGGGGGAGTCTTCGCACACTGCCGTTTGGAGTTCACCGTGCTTTCTGGCGTGAACTGCCCGCTCTTCCGCTTACCTGCGGGTGCGGTTTCCTCTCGAACTCGCTTGTTGCTGCTACTGACGTGTTGCAGTCCACTGACCGACGGCCGCTCATCCGCCAGTGCTTCGCGCTGGCCGCTCCCTCGCCCTTGGAGGGGGGGGGGGCGGGTGCAGGCCTTGCTGCGTGCTGGGTTGCGCCGCCGGGTCCGCTGTCGTCTCTCCGACTGGTTGCGGTAGGACCCCCCGGTACCATGTGCTCCAACGCCTTTGCGGGAGCTACCGAGGGGGATTTGCCTTGCTGCAGGTATCTAACGTACCAGTTAGCTGCCGAGCCGGTCATACCCTGCCTATTAGGGTCGTCCAGGGCTCCAGGCAGTCCCATAGCCGGCAGGTCTAGCCGCTTACCTCGTCTCCTCCTATGCCTCCTGCGACCCCCCCTGGCCGCTTGCCCGCGTCCCTCATGTGTCTCGCTGGATCCACCCGGGGGTGGTTCCACTCGTTGCACAGATAGACTGCTAGGTGTAGCTGGCCCAGGTAGGTCGGTTGGTAGCTTAGGTTCGTTGGGCCCGCGACCGGTGACAGTGTCATCTGGTCTCGCGGGTATCGTCGTGTCCGTCCCGCTCCTCTCCCTAATGGTGTTGAGGCCACTGGTGGGTGCAGGTGTTACCTTAGTTTCCTGCCCGCTCCTCTCCCTAGCAGTGTTGAGACCGCTGGTGGGTGCGGGTGTTTTTGTCGGGGTCCCAGTCAAGCCGGCACTGGTGGACGGTAACTCCTCCTCCTCTTCTCTGGCATGCTCCTCGAAGAGGGCAGCCTCCTCAGGAGTGAGAACAGCCATCAAAGATTTGGAGTTTTTACGCGCCGGTCGGTATTGGAGTCATTGTCATTGTCCACAGTTCTGTTGGCGTCTGTGTTTGTCGCTGCTGTAGAGCGTCAAATGTAGTTACACAAGCGCAAACATACATACGTAATAAATTTCCATACATTGTATTGTCACGCGCTGGCGCTGACTACTTAGTCAGCCCCACACAAATTGTAATGTACACAAAAATTGCTGACGCTGCCATTCTCACGCTTCCAATGTTATTCTAAGCCTAAGCGCTCATAGGAGCATACATATGTACATGTACGTAGGTACATGTACATTAAGCCGTATCACGAAAATAAAGTTTGCGTGTGTCAGTTTTATTTGAACACTTACGTCGAAAAAATATTTATGGTGTAAAAATTTTTTTTTTAGGCCCGCGTTAAAAACAGCTAAATCGCGTTTTTTGTAATAACTTCCTTATTTGATGTCCGATCTCTATGATCTTAATGTCGCAGAAAAGGTCTCGCTCAGCACTATATTTGGCCCATATAAAGTTTCGACCTCAAAGGTTGTTCTGAGTTTTACCTTTAAAAATTTTGGAGTTACTATCCCTAGATTTTTTTATTTTTATCACTAATACAAAGCTCTCAAAAAAACCATGAGGACTCCGCTAAAAAAGTTGTAGCCTTTACTCACAAACAAAAAAGTTATACCGTTTTAAAATCAGAGAACCTGTTTTTTGAAAAATTATCCCAAGTTCTTATTTATATGAGGCAGTAACGCCATATAGTATGAGTTTTTGATTAAAAAGTATTCTAAGTCCTCGCTTGACTTGAGAATCTTGTACCGCGATGGAACAGCTACCAATACTGGATACATGATATGCCAAAAATTATTGATGATTGGACTATTCGTGCTGATCAACGTTATTTATATTGAATGATAATGGCTGTAGTGAAGATTTGGTAAGTATTCAAGTGGGATCTCTAAGCACAACGCGCTGGCTTACAACGGCTTCACGATTTCTGCATCCGTGCGTATCGTAAAATCATCCAAGTTATTTAGAAAAACTGCTATAGTTCGTTGTAAAATTATACGCGCCTAAGAAGAGACAACGGAAGTCTAAATGTATTATCAATACTTGCGCTGGATGCGTCGTCTGCCCCTAGAAATGCAGTTAATTATTCAGCCTACAATTGAAAATAACGCACTTTACTTTAATCCCCAAAACATCTTCTTATCTATGATAACCGAGACCAAAAATGACGATGTCCTCCAAATTTAGAGATATTTATGAAAGCAGTTTCAGAGCTCTGAAAGTGAATTCTTCGTCGCTTATATTACTTTGCTCACACTCAAAAAAAAATTACTCAGATTATGGAAAAATGAGAATGATTCGCCGCTAATGACATATTTTCATTGTTTTGAATAAAATTTTCTTTCAAAACGTTGTTTTTATTCCTTGATTTAAAGAAAATTGTACATCAAAACAATGAAAATGAGTCTTAAGCGCCGAAACATTCCCATTTTTCCATAATCTGGGTAAGTTGTTTTTTCAGTGCAGGTTTCGAACGTTTAAAACAAATTGGAATTTATGTGCAGGGAATTCTCTTCCTTCTCATATGCATTTTATATACATATACTATGTACGTATAGTCTTTTCCCCTTTTCTTTATTTTTATTACCTCAACAATAGTTACTCATACGCCCCCACATCGGATCGCTTTGTATGTGAAAACTGAAAATGTTTTCTTAAATATCTCGAAAATGGGAGTGCATACACTGCACTTCTAAAAACGCCATCGGAATCTGGAGCCAAAAATTAAGTTGACGTGTTTCGCCGTTCCTCTGTGGTAATTTTTTATAAAAAAACAAGTGTTTCATTTTACAACGTTATAACTTTTTTGTTTGTGAATAAAGGCTAGAATTTCTTTGGGGGATTCCTCATGGTTTTTTGAGAGCTTTGTATTAGTGATAAAAATAAAAAAATCTAGGGATAGTAACTCCAAAATTTTTAAAGGTAAAACTCAGGACAACCTTTGAGGTCGAAACTTTATATGGGCCAAATATAGTGCTGAGCGAAACCTTTCCTGTGACATTAAGATCATAGAGATCCGACATCAAATAAGGAAGTTATTACAAAAAACGCGATTTAGCTGTTTTTAACGCGGGCCTAAAAAAAAAATTTTTACACTAAAAATATTTTTTCGACATAAGTGTTCAAATAAAACTGACACACACTAAACTTTTTTTTTGTCCATATAACGTGATACGGCTTAATGTACATATGTACAATATACCGTGGGAAAGAGTCCCATTACTTTTAAGTACTTAGTGTAAATATGTATCATAGTAAATAAGTAGTACATAAGAGCAAAATTGTATAAAAGAAAAGATTTTTGATAATAAAACAGAATTCATTTTTGGCAACCAAACCATAAGCACGTTATTAATATCACATGGCGATTCTTGCCAGATAAAGTCCCGGCGAAATTCATTCGCCTTCCCTTTGTCTGAGTGGCAAGGTAGCCTCCAGGATATCTTACGAAGTTTTCGGTTTAAATGAAAATGCTACAACAAAGAAACAAATAGCTTGATTGGCGGTGTATTACTTACGCAAACGGATTAAATTACGCAAAAATTAAAAGAAATAAGAAAAATGTTTAAATAGAGAAAAGAAAAATAAATATAAATAAAATAAAAAGTGGAGGTATCTTTTGTTATTTTTGAGCATGTCTAGGCCTAGAAACCCAATCGCTAATTTATCTAGCGGAGTGGAAATAAGAGAGTTGATAGATTACGACAGGGAATTAGAATGGTTAAGAAGATTTTGGCGTCGCATAGGAATGACTAGGGAACCAACAATGGAGGACGTTATTAACCCTACAACACAAGTAGAAGAAATTAATCGAATGAGTGAAGTTTTCGGCATTCCAAGATACCATTGAAATTTTTTTTTACAGATAAGCAAATATGGGTGGCAAAACATCCAAGATTGACAAACCAAATGCCAATGTGGTTAATTCCATTGAAGTGGTTGATCATACTGAATCCTTGGATTCTATTAAATTCATTTTGCTCGTTATTGCAATTATTAGTTGCATCAATTTATTTTTGAAAATATACTCAACCCACAACAAAATTCTGAAAAAGAGATACATTTCTCGCGCTAACGATCTAGATAAGGTCTAAACAGATTTTATTTTTTCTATTTCTTTATTTTTCAATGGCCAAATGGGAAATAATTCTTAAAACACTCATTGAAGAAAAAACCACGGCAGAAAAAGCATATAAATGCATAAACAAAAATATAACAATAAAAACGGAAACGGTAAGAAAACACCTCAAAACAATATTAGACTCATTAAATAATTTAGGTGAAATAATACGCAAAGTTAACAATCAACTCACTGCAGCTCACCAATTAGAGGCATACCAAATATTTTCGTTTGTTAGAGACAAACTAGTATCTTCATTAGCAAGATACAACATTGATGCATTAGTACCAAACACATACGAAAGTACTATATCAATCGACTTTAGCATTTTATTACCAGAACCAGAAGAAAAAGAAAAAGACAAAATGCCACAAACAATAGTAGAATTCATTAAAACGGCTTCATCAATTTTACCCGAATTTGATGGCAAGCCGGAAAATCTACATAGCTTTTTGGACGCAATTGAAATTCTCGATCAGATCAAGGATACGCATGAAGCATTAGCGATATCCATTATAAAAACTAAACTTAAAGGTACTGCACGAAATTACATCAGTACTGAAAATACCATACAACAAGTTAAAGCAAAGTTGCAAACTTCAATTAAAGGCGAGTCAGTGGAAGTATTGACTGCAAAGCTTTTGAATATTCAACAGCGCAGTAAAACAGCTAATCAATACACTACTGAAATAGAGAAGCTAACAAAGTCATTGGAGGGAGCATATATATCTGATGGGCTTACCTCAGACTTGGCAAGCAAATATTCTACACAAGCAGCTGTAAAAGCCATGTGTAAGAATTGCTCAAACGAAAAAGTAAAAATGATAATGCAAGCAGGAACGTTCACTTCCATGAACGAAGCTATCTCTAAATTCACAAATAGCTGCACTGAAGTAACTGGAAACCCAAACTCATTACTTCACATTCGCCAACAAAACTATTACCGCGGTAGCTTCCGTCGAAGTTATCAAAGTAATAACAACAGAAGTAACCAAAGACGCGCGTTTCCCACGCGCTACAATTATAACAATAACAATAACATGCAAAGGCGAGACTTTAGAAACCAAACACGCTCAAATGCTCGCAATAATAACAACAATAACAATACAAACAACACACGAAACATACGTAGCTACGATCAACAGGAAAACCAGCAGACTCCACTTCAACAGTAGAGAGAAAAATTTTTGTATTCAATTTACATTTGAACAGCTACATATCTTCCAAGTCAACATTAAATAACTCATTTTCTACTCTCCTAGTAGACACAGGAGCAGATATATCTATTATTAAGAAGGGTCAAATTCAGAATGATGTTTCAATTGATAATTCACAAAAAACAGATTTAAAAGGCATTGGTCAGGGTATAACAAGCACCCTCGGAACAGTTAAAGCAGATTTGAAGGGTGACGATCTTTTGATTCGAGATAAATTTCACATCGTAGAAGATGATTTCCCAATCCCATGTGACGGAATTTTGGGACTAGATTTCATTAAAAAATATAATTGCATTTTGGACTATCAAAATAATAAAGATACTTTGATATTACGTCCATATGATTTCCCAGAAGATATAGCAATTCGAATGACAAATGAACCAACAATCAATAGTATATCAGTACCAGCAAGATCAGAAGTAATTAGACAAATTAAAATTAATAATAATAACGAATTATTTATACCACATCAACAATTAGCCGAAGGTATTTTTATTGCCAATTCAATAGTGAACCCAAAACAAGCATTTGTTAGAATTATTAATACAACAGATAAAAATGCAACTATTCAAAATTACAATATTAATACAGAAAATCTAGAAGACTACATAATTGTAAAAAATAAACAGAAAAATGAAGAAAATAATAAAGAAAAACTGGAAAGATTAAATAAAAATTTTCCATCATTTGCTAAATCTCAACTTAATACTTTATGTTCAGAATATATAGATATATTCGCATTAGAATCAGAACCTATAACCACTAACAATTTTTATAAACAAAAACTTTATATGAAAGATGATACCCCAGTCTATATTAAAAATTATAGAATACCAGAAGCACATAAACAGGAAATTAATAAACAAGTAAATAAACTAATTCAAGATGACCTAATAGAACCATCTATTTCCGAATATAATAGTCCAATTTTACTAGTACCGAAAAAATCACTACCAGGTAATAACGACAAGAGATGGAGACTAGTTATTGACTATAGACAAGTAAATAAAAAACTAACCGCAGATAAATTCCCATTACCAAGAATTGATGATATTCTAGATCAATTGGGAAGAGCAAAATATTTTTCTTGCTTGGATTTAATGTCAGGCTTTCACCAAATAGAACTAAGCCCAGAATCAAGAGATATAACATCATTTACCGCAGACAATGGTACATACAGGTTCAAAAGATTACCTTATGGTCTCAAAGTAGCACCAAACTCATTTCAGAGAATGATGACTTTGGCATTCGCAGGTCTAAAGCCATCACAAGCATTCTTATACATGGATGACTTAGTAGTATTAGGATGTTCCGAAAATCATATGATTAAAAATTTAAAAGACGTATTCACAACTTGCAGAAAATATAATTTAAAATTACACCCAGATAAATGTATATTTTTCAACCAAGAAGTTACTTATCTTGGACACAAATGCACAAGTAAAGGAATTTTACCTGATCCCAGTAAATACAAAATAATTCAAAATTACCCAACTCCCGAGAATGCCGACGAAGCTAAAAGATGTGTCGCATTCTGCAATTACTATAGAAGATTTATTCCAAATTTCGCAGAATATTCTAGAATATTAACAAGACTTTGCAAAAAGAACATAGTTTTTAATTGGACAGAAGAATGTGAAAAATCATTCAATTATTTGAAAAATGCATTAATTAGCCCAAATATTTTACAATACCCAAATTTCGATAAAGAATTTTATATAACAACAGATGCAAGTGGATATGCCTGCGGAGCAGTACTAAGTCAAGAATATGAAAAAAAACAATTACCAGTTGCTTATGCCTCTAGATCTTTCACAAAAGGCGAAATAAATAAAGCAACAATTGAAAAGGAATTAGCAGCCATACATTGGGCTATCACTTATTTCAGACCGTACGTCTACGGTAGAAAATTCACAATCAAAACAGACCATCGACCCTTAACTTATCTTTTTTCGATGAAAAACCCATCATCAAAACTAACTAGAATTCGACTAGACTTGGAAGAATATGACTTTGAAGTGGAGTACATAGCAGGAAAAGAGAATTATGTAGCAGACGCACTATCGCGTATAAATATACAAGATTTAAAAGAAATGTCAATCGAAGCATGTAAAATATTGAAAGTTACGACTAGATCGGAAACTAAGAAAAAACCCAGTAATAATATAAAAAATGAAGAAAAATGTCACAATGAGAACCCAATAATATACGAAGCGCTTAATAAATATGAAGTAAAGAGACTAGTCCAGCTCATTTTCGATCCCCCGAAACTGCAGTTCAAAAAGGGAAAGAAAATTTGTAGTGAAATAAATATTGATAATTTAATTGTTGAGGCGAAGATTGATTCAGGTCAATCCTTTGCCAGGTTTTCGAAAGAAACCGGCAATTTAAGAGTCGATAATAATGAAGTTGTTGAGGCGAAGATTGATTTAGATCAATTCTTTGCCAGGCTTATGAAAGAAGCCGGCAATTTGAAAATAAATAAAATACAGTTGTCCTTAGGAGACAAATTGTTTAAGAATAATTATACTCGAGTAGATAAATTTAAAGAAATTGGTACCAAAGTTCTCAAAAATTTAACTATTGCATTAACTCCGGAGGTTATGCATGTGACAGATAAAGAAAAAATTAGAAATATTCTTCATAAATATCACGATGATCCTGTTAATGGTGGCCACCCAGGAATCAATCGTACAACAAATAAAATAAAACAAAAATTCTACTGGAAAAATATGAAAAACGACATAAAACAATATATTAAAAAATGCGATCATTGTAATAAAAATAAAACAAGGATACATTTGAAAGAACCAATGACTATAACCGAAACACCAACTAAGGCATTTGATATAGTTCAAATTGACACAATTGGACCATTTCCAAAATCAATAAATGGAAATGAGTATGCAGTCACCATAATATGTGACTTAACCAAATATCTAGTAGCAATTCCAATTGAAAGTAAACACGCAAAAACAGTAGCCAAAGCTGTATTCGAACATTTTATTCTCATTTATGGAAGTATGAAAACAATACTAACAGACATGGGAACCGAATATAAAAATAACGTTTTTGAAGAACTAAGTAAATTGTTAAAAATAGAACATAAAACTTCTACACCTTACCATCATCAAACGTTAGGCACTGTTGAACGTAGCCATAGAACATTCAATGAATATGTACGTTCATACATATCCATTGACAAAGACGATTGGGATGAGTACCTCAAGTACTTTACTTATTGTTACAATACAACACCTTCAACAGTTCATGGTTACTGTCCTTTTGAACTAATATTTGGAAAACCAGCACCGACATACGAATTTTTACAAGAAGATACAATCAGCCCATTATACAATTATGAAGCATATGATAAGGAAGTTAAATTTAGGTTACAAATAGCCCAAGAAAGAGCTAATAGGTTAATAAAGCAGGCTAAGGAAAAACAAAAAATTTATTACGATAAAAACGTACAACATAAGGAAATAAATATAGGAGATTTAGTGTTAGTCAAAGACGAAGCAGGACATAAGTTAGATAGTAGATATAAGGGCCCCTATAGAGTAACAAATATTGATAAGCAGAATAATTATAGTTTAACTCCCTATAGAGTAGTAAATATTAATAGGAACAATAATTATAGTTTAACTCCCTATAAGGTAGAAAGTATAGGTAAAAATAATATTAATACAGAAAAGAAAATCATAGTACATAAAAATAGACTTAAAGCAATAGCATAAGACATTTCCACTTTTTACATCACGATAAATATGTAAGTATAAAAATAGGAACATAAATGTTCAATTTTGATTTTATTGAAATGAAATACTCGCTTCATTAAATTTACAAATGAAGCGAGCATTTTTTTTGGAAGGGTGATGTAGAGCGTCAAATGTAGTTACACAAGCGCAAACATACATACGTAATAAATTTCCATACATTGTATTGTCACGCGCTGGCGCTGACTACTTAGTCAGCCCCACACAAATTGTAATGTACACAAAAATTGCTGACGCTGCCATTCTCACGCTTCCAATGTTATTCTAAGGCTAAGCGCTCATAGGAGCATACATATGTACATGTACGTAGGTACATGTACATATGTACAATATACCGTGGGAAAGAGTCCCATTACTTTTAAGTACTTAGTGTAAATATGTATCATAGTAAATAAGTAGTACATAAGAGCAAAATTGTATAAAAGAAAAGATTTTTGATAATAAAACAGAATTCATTTTTGGCAACCAAACCATAAGCACGTTATTAATATCACACTGCTGTCTTTGGTTCTGTTGTAGTTGTAGTTGTTGTCGTTCGCGTCTTTGTCTTTGTTGGTTTTGGTTCGAGGTGTTGGTAGTGTTTTGGTTTTGGTTTTGGTTTTGGTTTTGGTTTTCTTTTTTGTTATTTGTATTCATCTTGTTCGTATGACCGTCCGCTCGGCAGGGCGAGCTCGCGGTCAAAATTTTCTATGTGGGGAAACTGGGTCGTCCGCTACGGTAGAGCCCCTTACCGCAGTAAGGCCATGGTTACTCCCCAAGGTGGCCCGGTGCCAGGGAGGCGCCGTTCGACTACATCCTGATTTACCTCCCGGATGCAAACTTCCAATAGGCACGGTGACGGATAACACCCTGGATTGGGAGGGGGTAGATCTTTGTCATCGCTCGCAAGATTGTCTGAATTACTCTTTGGTTACCCAAAGTTATAATTCCTCCCCGTTGCTAGCGACTAAGCCCTCGCATCGCGCCAAGGTGTCTACCCTTCGCGAGGGGTTTAAAGCTAAAGGCTGCAGAATTTGTAAAAGTAAGTTAAATACTGCGAAAACGCTTTAATATATCTTAGCAAATGTAAATATAAAATAACGTACAGAGCACTTGAAGAGATAAGGGAACAGGCAACCCTCGGTTATTATTTGGAGAATCTCTTTTTAACATGTTAATGATAAATTGTGCTGTGGCTTTGTCAAATCTGTAGCCCAAATGGATCACTTCGCTCTTTGTATGTTTTCCTCTTTCTAATTAGCACTATATCATCCAAAACTTCGAAATCCCGCTCAATATGCTCCATATTTTTTTTTTAAATTACATTTTTTCCTTGAGCTTGTAAAATATTTTCCACTGGTTTCGACTAAATTTATGCTGCAGTCGAAACTAAGTTTTAGTTGAGACTTAGCAAGAAAAGTCTAAACTAAGCCGACTATGAATAACTTTAGTAGCAACTTAAAATAGCTTCGACTTAAGTGTGAACTAAATGCGACTATGAATACGCGCCATTAATATTACCCTACAATATGGGTATCAAACGATATTAGATTTTTAATAGCTGTTATACATTTCTGGAAAGCGCTCTATATAACGCAGCCTACAGTGTGATTAGTAAGGGCCTTTTCACATTACTCGGTACGACATCGGATCGACATTTTTTGCTCGGTATTTTCAGCTTACCGAAACGATTCCGCGTTGCTGTGTTTTTCACACTTGTGGGAATACTTTCGGTGCCTAATCGGCAGAAAATAGGAAAACAAACATCGAAATTTGCAAAACAAAATTTTTAACTTCAACAAATCACTCAATAATAACAATAATGTCTTCTAGCGAAGACGAGGACATTATAACTTGCTACATTTATTACCGAAACAAGTTTTTTACTGACTTTGTTGTTCTTCTTTTATCACGCCGGAAAAATGTATGCAGTAATTCCTCAAATTTTACTGACCGGTCTTACCGCGTTGCGGTATACCGAAATTAATCCGCTCTGATTTCATGTATGCAACACTAATGTGAAAGTGCCAATTGAAATACATGTGGTCAGTAAGGTTTCGGTATACTTTCGGTAAAAACCAAAAATGTCGATCCGATACCGCACCGAGTAATGTGAAAGCGCTCTAAAAAGGCAAAAGGCGGTTACAGTGTGAACGTAGCCGTAGACTCTCCCAAATCACCCGAAACTAAAGTATACTCTAACACTGCTATTCCGAGCGTTACCGGAAAATTACTTTACTGGTAATTTATGTTGCTGAAAATTGTTACCATCTTTTCAATTGGTATTCTGGCACAAATGGTAAAGCTGTCAAAGCATTTCCATACGAACGGAATGGAATCGGGCTGAATTGGTAACAAATTGTTACCACGTATTGAGGTGGTTACTTAATTTTCTGCTGCCAGAATACGAAAAGAGTGTTCAAAGTACCAGATTCTTTATTTCACCAGTAAAGTAAATTATGTTACCACACCGGAATAAGGCCATATATAGTAAGATAACTTGGCGATCGATGAAAAACAGCCGTGATCACCTGTTTTTAATACCACGTTTTACAACCCTGCGTCACAGTTGGTCACAGGGTTTCACTTACATGGGCATAGAAAAGTTGCGCTGGATCATTTTAAACTGATTATAAAACTATAATAAAAACTTGAAATTAACAATTATAAGCAAATGCATTAAGTGGTTTTCTTTTGTGGTATTTATTGTTCCTCTTCTGATTTTCATATGCGTAATTGCATTTTTGTTTATTTTTAATAAACTTCAAAATCAGTTCATAGTTACTTAAGAGTGCAACTCTGTTGTTTGTTTCTATATTTTTCTTCTCTCCTTATACTTTGTTTACAATTTGGCAAATAGCCGCTTGAATTAAATAAATTAACTTCTAATTGGAAACTGTATTATTAATACAGCGCTAACAAATATTATTCGGCAAGATATATTTAGTGAATTGGGAAATATTAGTAACCGTGCGAATTCGCTACAGACCCGAATAAATAATTTATTAATAAAAGTTTACCCAGTTGGATAGTATAATGGAAGATGTTCCATTGATTGATATTGGAAGGAAAAAGGCTTTCGATCCACTAAAATCTTTGATCAGAAAATCTTTTCACATTCAACAATGCCAGCGCCTATGTTAGAAACTTATACGATGTGCGATAAGCCACCACCTTTAAATAAATTAATAGCTGATAATGGCAAAGGTGGGCTTAAATTTTATACGGGCATAAATTACTTTTTTGATTTGTGGCGGCACCGAAAGGGTTATGCATGATAAGGGGAAAAACTAAATGGGACAAAGCAAGATTGAGGAAATAGTAGTTCCAATGCTCAACAGTTGGCCACTTTTCTCCATTTTTTTCCATCACTAATTTTGTTCGGTACTTGAGCTCAAAATGTTGAGTAAAGCCAAACAGCTAATATATTCATCTAGCAGTTTCTAAGACGTAGCTGTTTAACTCAACTGCTACCCAACTGTTGAGCTCAACACATGCGGAGCCGCTAAGTATGTCTTAGAAACTCACCCATTAATGCCGAGCAACATTCATTATCAAATTATATCATTAACATGGAAGCGAGATATACATATGTACATAGCAGTAAGTATACATGTAGCCTTGGACGAGTGTAGTTATTATTAATACGTATTACAACATTAATCTTTTTTTTGTAGATATGAGAATCTCTGAGTCGCGAGATCGTTCTAATTCTATTAGTTTACGAAACGTTGGTGACCCCTTCAAGCAATTGGTGGAATTCATAGTTCCGGCACACTATTTACAGCAGAGTACATGGGAAATAGTGAGGGTCGGGTTTACAACTCTCCACCACGCCTAGAAAAATCGGTTCACAAAACTGAAGACCCCAACTGCCGGAGGCTTATATTTCCCGAGATATTCCTTCTGAAAGTTGTGAAATTTGCTATGCAAAACACTATACACACACACAAATTTGCGTCACCACTGAGGCTTTATATCACCCAACAAACATATTTCACGGTTCAAAATTACGTTTGTACAATTTTGCGAGTTGAAATGGCCGCAAAGGTACTATAGACCGGGCTATAGATATTACTCCGGAAAGAGAATTCTACCAGCTGTGGGTTATTTTTTATAAGCGCGGCCGAAGGGCGCCTACGCTGAAGGGTGTACTACGCAGAAGGACATCACCGTGGCGGTAGCCACGGTTATAACACACGACCGGACTTGGATGGCGTAGCCCAGGGTTATTTTTTTAAAGCGCGGCCAAAGGCCGCCAACGCAGAAAAGTGTTCTGCGTAAAAGCACTGTGGACCGGGCCATAGATATTACTCCGGAAAGAGAATTCTGCTGGCTGAGGTTTATTTTTTATAAGCGCGGTCGAAGGCCCCCAACGCAAAAGCTGTTCTCCGCAAAAGTTTTTTCTTTATCTTCTCTCTAATAAAAGAAAATGTGGTGCAAACGTAACTTTGAAACCTGACATATGTATGCTTGTTGGGTGATATAAAGGCCCCGTGGTGACGACAAACACACGCACATTTGTGTGTGTGTATAGTGTTTTGCATAGTAAAATTAGCAACTTTAAAAACAAATATCTCGGAAACTATAAGCCTCGGCAAGTTTGGTTTTCAGATTTGGGATCTGTGATAGCCCCTCTACACCCTTGTATAAGTCATTTTTCTCGCAGCGTGCTGGAATAATGGAAAAACTTCCCAAAAATCCTTTAAAAACTTCATTTATTTATTTTTGCTTTCTACTATTTCGTTTTAAAGGCTGGTATCGACCTCTCAAGAAACAGCTCAAGAAATTTTTAGCTTTATTTCTTGAGTAAAAAGTAGTAGTAGGCAAGAAATTTTGACGTTTAGTAATCCACCGTGAATACCAAGTGAAATGAAGAAGAGCATCAAAAACGTAAACAAAATAAAAATTTTTGTAAACATAAGCAATTAGTAAGTTCTTAAAATATATTAAATAAAAGCTTTAAATATATGTTTTCAATACTTTTATTTTGTTGTTATTTTAGGAAATCATCGAAAGCGACGAGGATGACCTTATATTAATGGTAAACTGTGGTATATTGATGGCCGGAATGGAATAAAATATGAGAAATCGATACCAACTATGACCTTGCATCATTAGAAAAATTGTGCATTATATTTTTCGTTTCTTTTTTGCCATTTTCACTAACGATTTCCACGATTTTTTTTCAACACGCAACAAACGTCAAAATTTCTTTAAGAAATAAATGCTCGATGATATATTTCTTGGCAAAACCTGTGTTGCGGTGTTCGCATAACGTTGAAAAATAGTATTAAATAAGTGTACTAAATTTCTTGAGAGGTCGATACTCGCTCTAGAAAGTTTCACAAGAAAAATTTCTTGAGCATTTCTTGTACGTCATTTTATATGAAACTTTTGCGTTTCTTGAGAGGTCGATACTAAGCTTAAAACCGTAGAGAAAGAATACATAAACAAGCGCAGGGTTGCATTTTAGCCTATACTTTTCATTTGATGATACTTTTCATTTGATGATGATGACAATAAAATAAATGAATAAACCGTGCACGTGGCAAGAACTATAAAATGTGTTATGTCTTCTCAAAAGAGCATAAAATGGCAATTGGCACCAAGGTTGTGTGATTTTGATTTGGCTGAATCACGAATCAAAAATATTTTCTGATTCTTGATTTAAAATATTTTTAAATAAAAGATAATTTTTATTTGTGATTCGTTTCAAAATAGAATCAAGAATACCCTTTGATTCGTTATTTAAACTATTTTCAAATAAGAGATAAATTTGATTTGTGGTTCGTTTCTCATATTTTTTGATTCTTGATTCAAACTTGATTTCAAATCAAAATTATTTAGTTTACGTATGTTTTTACATGGCTGTTTTTTCTAATAAAACTGACCAATAGCTCATATAAAATTCACACAAAATTATTTAGAATCAAAATTTGATTCGAATCAAAAATCTGATTCGAATCTAAAATATATTTTGAATCTTGATTCTAAATAAATTTTTGATCAGAATCAAACTTTTGGTTCGAACCAATTTTTTCATTCGAATCAATATTTTTATTCGAATCAAAAAATTATTTTGAATCAAAAATGTATTTCAAATTAAAAATACGTGATTCCACCATCCCGCTCGAGTTGAGGAAATGCAAAAAATCTAAATTGTCAACAAACGTCTAGGGTGTATGTAAGAAAATGCAAGCAGATTTTCACAGTTGCCTTAGCCAAGCATTTGCGCGTAAAAACATATGTATATACTTACATATATATGTAGATATAACGAATGAAATGAAATTTTCGATTCTAAATAAATTTTTGATTCACAATAATTTTTTGATTCGAATAAAGAATTTATTTTGAATCAAGAATCAAAAAGATTTTTGATTCTTTTGTGAAATGAATCACAAATAAAAATTATCTTTTATTTGAAAGTATTTTGAATCACGAATCAGGCTTATTCTTTATTTGAAAGTTGATTTGAAATCAAAATTGATTCACACAGCAAATTGGTAAAATTTTCCAACCATGGTAGCCCAACATAGGATTTCAGGGTTCTGCGGTCGTGATTTTTAATCGCCATTCCTTCATTCTCGCGCTGTTCGAGTGGTTGTCAATAGCGAGATGTGGTTGTCAAACATCCGCTTATCGATATACGAGTTTCCATACTATATAGAGTATACTTTGCCCGAAACTATCGCCAACAATCGATATACTATCGATAGTTTGCAAAAAACTATCGTACACTATCGATGGTGCTGACTATCGATAGTTTCCGACCTCTAGTCAATCTGAATATGCTTTTCTTAGCAGTGATGCCAATATCCTTGGACCAAAAATCCCTACGCTATGCCAAAAAATTACCTACTTTTCCCTTTTGTTATCAAATGCACCTCAAATTTCCCCTGATAGCGTTCTCAAACAAAAAGGCTCATTTTTAATATGGGATTTTGAGCTGATTCTCAATTTGATTCATTTCATTTTCTCAAACCTATTTCAAAGGTGGTACGTAATGGAATGCAATCAATAGATGTTTGTATGTATTACATATTTGTACTCTCCCAATAAACATTTTTCTTCATTTTCAATTTGAGATTCATTTGAGAAGTAACCCTATTGTCAAATATCAAACGTTTGTTATCAAATGCACCTCAAATTTCCCCTGATAGCGTTCTCAAACAAAAAGGCTCATTTTTAATATGGGATTTGGGCTGATTATCAATTGGATTCATTTCATTTTCTCAAACCTATTTCAAAGGTGGTACGTAATGGAATGCAATCAATATATGTTTGTATGTATTACATATTTTTACTCTATAGTACAGAAAAATTGAGGGATAGTGAGAGAGTTTTGGTTGTGAGCGCAGAGATGGAATGGAATAAATAGATGTACATATGTATTTCATATTTGTACTCTGATGTGATGATTTTCATTTACCCGTGCGGGTGAATTTTGCCGGTGCCTTTTGTACAGTTACATGAGTATATTAATATCTTTTTTAATATGCGTACACACATATGAGAAACAAACTATGTTTTTATTAAATTTTGTGTAACTTCACAAAAAGCCACAAACAAATAAAATAAGAGTAAGATATACAGAAACATTATTACACACAGTCATTTTCAACCATCACCATTTCAACCGTTAAAAGACTGCTAGAGTAGAACAACGAACGCTGACTGAAATTAGCAAACACACAAAATTTCTTCATTCCTTCAAGCCTTGACATGTTGAAATTCGGTAAATGGTAGAAAATGCGAAACAAGTTTTTTTTTTCAAATGTGTTGTAAGTTATACTAAAATTGATCAACAATGTGTGATGAACACTTGAAAATATATTTATTTTCAAATGTATATATGCTGATTCTCAAATTTAGAAACAATATTTTCTCAAACGTTTGAAAATTTATTTTTCAGTGTTTAATGGGTATATATACATAGTTGAAATTTGGTTTTTCTAGATAATAGTTTTCTTATTTCATAAAAATTGTAATTGCAACTTTTTTTTTTACTATAAATGAACAATTTTAAATAAAGAATGTATACGGGCACAGCCAGACGACGCAAGAAATTACTTTCAGAAAGTGAAAAATTCAAATTTTTGTATTTGATTTTTTAAAAGAAACAAAGACGTCATTGTTAAGTACAAATGATACCACCTAAGTGAATACCCTTATGTACATTATAAATATCTGAATGTTACCAAAAGCTGAATTCTAACAAACACAATCTCTGTAGACATTTTAGATACTTGTGAAATAAAAATAATACTTTGTGAAGAAGAACGGTCGTTACAATAGCTGGCGACGAGGAGAATATTTTTTATCATAAAAATACTCAGGTTTCGTGGCAAAAATTTACAAAAAGTGATGTACAAATCCTACAGGAACGCATCCTAAAGTAATATACACCTTCAATTTTAAAATTGGCCAGCGTATGGCACAAACATAACTTCATCGGAAATCACACGTGGAATCGTAAGACAATAAAATGATGGGCGACTACGCAGTGTTTGAGAAATTCGATAAATCCACCATGCAATGGTCTCGTTGGGTGGCACGTTTCGAAGAAACCGTACAAATGCTCGAAGCAACGGAAAAAAAGAAATCCTTACTCCTGATTTACATGGGACAAGAAACATATGACATGCTGTACGACCAAAGAGCGTATATGGATAAGAGGCTGCAGTCTGAAAAACTCCACACTAGATGTCACATTTCGCGCGAGATGGGACCCGCGAAGTGTGACATCTAGTGTGAATTTTAACGGACTACACCTTCATTCATATACGCTCTTTGTGAAACTTCACACTAGATGTCACACTTCGCGGGTCTCATCTCGCGCGAAATGTGACATCTAGTGTGAAGTTTTTCAGACTGCAGCCTCTTATCCATATACGCTCTTTGGTACGACAAATTGGCTCCAGCCTCACCGGCAGAGAAAAGCTACAATGAAATTAAAAAAATAATTACCGACATTTACGATCCAGCCCCATTGGAGATAATGGAAAATTACCGCTTCCATCTACGTAAACAAAAGGAAGGAGAGTCCGTCGAAGAATACTCTACAGCGCTACGGAAGTTAGCAATAAATTCCAATTTCAATACATATTTGGAAACGGCTTTGCGAAACCAATTCGTATTTGGTCTACGAAGTATACGCATTCAAAATCGATTGCTCGAGACAAGAGATTTAAAAATGGATGCAGCCTTGGCTACAGCAAAAACAATGGAACTATCAGCAAAGGGCGGTGCCGAAATTCAACAACAGAAAGACGCAAAATCACAGGTAGACTACATTCAACAAAAAAACAAGAGAGGAAGAAATAATGCGTCCACGACAAATACAGGAAATACGAAGACAACCGCTAAAGGGGACGAAACGAAGAAAAGCGGATTTTGCTTTCGTTGTGGTAAAAGTGAGCATCGGGCTAACAAATGTCCACACCAGAAATCTATATGTGCATTTTGCAAAGTGAAGGGTCATCTACAATCGGTCTGTTTCAAGGCAAAGAAGGAAAAGAAACAAGCGAACTACATTGAATGTGAAAATACTACAAATTCAGTAGAGGAATTATTTAACATACATAACATACATGTGGACAAACTTAATCATGAGTATCATGAAGAAAAAAATCAAAAAATTTGTACAGTACTAAAAATAAATGATATCTTTCTAGGTTTCGAAATCGACAGTGGCTCCCCAGTAACGATCATCAATAATAAAGATAAATACAAATATTTTCGCACATTTTCGAATTATTGCCTACGGACGTACGGTTGGTCAGCTACTGTGGAAAAGAAATCAAGGTGCTAGGGTATTTCTATGTGTGTGTGGCATCGGATACGGAGGAACGAAAGATGAAGATGTATGTGGTAGAATCAGATAGGAAGCCACTCCTAGGACGCGAATGGTTACGAGAGTTGAAAATGAATTGGAACCAAATTTTCAATGCGGACTACAATGCAAAAACCGTTTCATCCATTCATAAGCAACAAATAGCAACATCGATTGAACAGCTGAAAAACAAATATGCCAAAGTCTTCGAAAAATCTATGGGTAAAATTGAAAATGTACAGGCACGTATCCATCTACACGCCAACGCTCAACCAATCTTTATCAAAGCAAGAAAGTTACCGTTTGCATTACGTGATGCGGTCGAAAAGGAGTTGGAAGAGTTAGAACGGAATGGTATCATCAAAAAAGTTGACTCCGCTAGATGGGCTATACCCATTGTACCTGTAAAGAAGCAAGGTAACAAGGTACGATTATGCGGAGATTACAAGATTACAGTAAATCCGCGCATAGTAGTTGAAGAACATCCACTTCCTACTATTGAAGAGCTTTTCACATCAATGGCGGGTGGTCAAAAGTTTACAAAAATCGATCTAACAAAAGCCTATTTACAATTAGAAGTGCACCCGGATGATCGGGAGATTTTGACGCTTAGTACACACCGTGGTCTGTATCAACCCACAAGATTAATGTATGGCATTGCATCAGGGCCAGCGAAATGGCAGCGCGAAATCGAACAAATTCTAAAAGATATTGAGGGAGTGTCAGTGTTCCTGGACGACATTAAAATTACTGCACCAAACGACGAAATCCACCTACAACGCCTTGAACAAGTTTTATCACGTCTGAGTAAGTACAATATACGCGTGAATTTTGATAAATGCGTTTTCATAACAAATGAAATCGAATATTGCGGATATAAAATTGACCGACTAGGTATACATAAAGTGCAGGAAAAGGTAAATGCAATTGTTAAAATGCCAGAACCGTCGAACAAAGATGAAGTTCTCGCATTTATTGGCCTGGTAAATTATTATGGGCGATTCCTTGCGAATTTGAGTACCACCTTGTACCCTTTGAATAATTTGCTTCGAGATAATGTGAAGTTTGCTTGGAGCGACGCTTGTAAGAAGGCATTTAGCAAGGTGAAAGAACAAATCTTGACAAACCTGCACCTGGCACACTATGATCCGAAACTACCCTTAGTACTGGCTACGGATGCCAGTCCAGTGGGCGTGGGTGCAGTATTAAGCCATATTTATCCTGATGGAACCGAAAAACCAATACAGTTTGCATCACAAACGCTATCAGCAGTGCAACAAAGATATACGCAAATCGATCGAGAGGCTTACGCGATCATTTTTGGCATTCGCAAGTTCTACCAATATGTATATGCTCGTAAATTTACCCTGATCACGGACAACAAACCGCTTACACAAATTTTATCGCCAAAAAAAGGTTTGCCGACATTGTCCGCTACACGAATGCAGCACTACGCCATATTCTTGCAGTCATTCGATTATGACATTCAGTATCGTAAATCATCCGATCACGCAAACGCGGATGCTTTTTCTCGTTTACCTCTGGCGGAAAAATACAGTAAGAGAGAAGAAATCGAAATAATTGAGATGAATGCAATCGAGACACTGCCGTTATCGGTAGAAGAACTACGAATAGCGACAAGAAATGACAAAACAATTGAAGAGCTGATAAATGGATAGCTCAGCGGACACATAGTAAAGCCCGATAAACGTTTCAATATAGATCAAACAGAATTCGCACTTAACAATGATTGTCTACTTCGAGGATTACGTGTATACGTGCCCAAAGAATTACGCAAGCGAGTTCTAGATGAACTACACATAGCACATTTCGGGATCACTCGCATGAAAGAATTGGCACGAAGCTGTTGCTGGTGGCCTAAAATGGATTCAGACATCGAGGAGATTACAAAAAGTTGTACGCAATGCCAACGCACGAGATCAAATCCCATAAAAGTTATGACGCATGTGTGGGAAGCGGCCAAATATCCATTCGGACGGGTACATGTAGATTATGCTGGACCATTCAAAGGCAAATACTTTTTCATTCTAATCGATGCTTATAGCAAATGGCCAGAAACTTATATCACCCCAAACATGACTACAGCGACAACGATAGAAAAATGCCGCGAAATATTTGCAAGGTTCGGTATTCTGGAGGTAGTAGTAAGCGATAATGGTTCGCAATTCACCTCTACCGAATTCCTCCATTTTATGAAAATGAACGGAATAATTCACAAACGAACTGCGCCTTATCATCCAGCTACAAATGGTCAACCGGAGCGGAATGTACAAACATTTAAAAACAAACGAAAGGCAATGAATGCCAATAGCTCCGACATCGGAAAAGTATTATGCAACATTCTGTTAAATTATCGCCGAACTCCACACGCATCGACAGGCGAATCACCAGCAGCACTGATGTTCAGCAGGCAAATTCGTTCGCGTCTGGACATAATGGTGCCAAAGACTTGTGAACCAGTAAAAACGGAAAGCGATACGTATTCAAAGGTGCGTACACTACAAGTCAATGACCGTGTGTCAGTTCGAGATTATACAAATGCAGAAAAATACCAATTTGGTACGGTCATCGAAGTGTTGGGGAAATTACATTATAATATTAAATTGGACGATGGACGCATCTGGAAACGACATATTAACCAAATTCACAAAACTGGACCCATTAAACCTTCATGGGAAGATCAAACAAAATATGATTATAGCGATCCGATGCCACATACTCAACCAGAGAATCAAACAAATGAAAATGAAATGCCACGAGAACCGACAGTACGTCCGGCAAATAATGAGGAAAATGATACAACCAATATTGTAACACCAACCGTTGCTGGGCCCGCTCCGATCTCGGAACATAGACCACGAAGGCATATAGTTCCACGAAACCGTTTAACGTACGATGAGCAGCTCAATCAAGTTTCAAATTAACAGGGGAAGACTGTCATGTACTACGAGTACTTAAGTACAAATGATACCACCTAAGTGAATACCCTTATGTACATTATAAATATCTGAATGTTACAAAAAGCTGAATTCTAACAAACACAATCTCTGTAGACATTTTAGATACTTGTGAAATAAAATAATACTTTGTGAAGAAGAACGGTCTTTACAATAATTGTCAACGGCTACTACAGTGTACGTTACTTCTAAAATTTACTATGTTGTAAAAACCACCATCTAGTCCCCAATACAAAACAAAAATCATTCTGTGCAACGTGGTTCGCAATAATGGCGTCTCTTGAAGTGTTAAGAAAAAAAGAAAAAAAATATCGTCATTCGGCAACTTTTTACAGAAAATTTAAAGATTCAAACGCAAATGGCGTTGGCTGTAGAAATTTCAATATACCAAATAAATCTTTAATGGTTTCTACATCAATAGAAGAAGTTAATGGGCCGAGTAGCACGCAGATAATTCTTCACAATAAAGATAAAAGGAATTTCAGCGCTGAATCTGCCAGTGATTTCGATGAATGTTGTTGGCCAGAAGATGAATTTGAAAATACGCTTCTTGATGATGGCAAACATCAAAATGCAATTATTTCACAAGTTTCACTTCTGGAAGAAATAAGGATATGGTATCATTCTCATAGAACTACCCATAGCTCACTGAAACATATACTGTGTATATTAAAGTCGCACGGTATGAAATACTTACCAACTGATGGCCGATCTTTAATGAAAACTCCAAGATTAGTAAATATTGAAAAAACTGGAAGTGGCCAATTTTGGTATAACGGAATAGAAAATTGTTTAAAGACAGCGCTTTCTGATATTGATGAAACCAAGACACTTCCACTAGTTTTTAATATTGACGGAAGTCCACAGTTTAACTCATCACCAATACAATTTTGGCCAATTTTATTTAGCATTGAGAATATGATACACTTACCACCAATGGCCATAGCCATTTATTGTGGAGATACTAAGCCACCTTTGAAAGAATTTTTCAGACAATTTGTTGATGAGTTGAATAGTGTTGTGCAACATGGCCTTCTTATTAATAGGTACCAGAAATTTTATCAAAGGTAAATATAAAACATCCTTGTACATATGTATTACATATTAATGTCCCAACAAACACTGAGGTTAGTTATCGATTTGAGAATGACTCGAGAACTAGCCTCATTCTCAAACCTCTAACGTAATGCTTATATGACACTACATTTTTTCCCTGGTTTTTTTGGTTTTGAAAACCCACCGAAAGTCAAAATACAAAAACAATTCTTCTATAGGTTGAAAAGAGACAAATACTCCCTCAAAAATAATTTGATTGACATTAAACTTCAAACTAAATGAAAATAATATTTATTTCAAAAATTATTTTTTTTTGAAATTTGATTTAAATTACTGAAATAAAGAAGTTATGAAACCCAAAGGGCAGGATAGCTTTGTATTCCGTGTTATAAAGGGAAGCCAGTACGCAATATAATTTTTCTTGCGGACTTCTTCTTTACCCTTACGGTCAAAGCAGAAGCTTACAAGAGGCAAATTTAAAATTTGTATTTCCATATATTTTTTTATTTTAAATATAATTTATTTTATGGTTGTCAAATTGGAAAAATTGTCAGAAAAAATGACCGAATGCCAAAAAACCTACCGAAATACAAGCTGGCTCGTTGGTTTTTAATCGCCTAGATGGTATTTTGTTTGGTTTTTTTCAATATAGCTTGCTCGCTTGCACCAACGCAAACCTGTATTTCACCATCTCCTTCACACAAAAAACCTGGTAGAATACCAGAAAAAAAATGTAGTGTCATATGGGCTTTAGAGGACGACTCGAAAATCTATCGAGAATCATAGCGTTCTCAAACAAAAGGGTACCTAATTCTCAAATCGAGAAAATTATAATTCTCGAATCGAATTCTAATGTAGTTCTCTAATGAGATTCTAATCAGAATCCATTTTTTAGTATCTAATTTCAATATATGTATGTATATTCAATATACATATCACAGAAATATATTGAGAATTGATAAAAGGCGTGAGATTTGGCTCCTTCTCTAATCACTCGCTAATCGAATTCTAGTGTAGTTTTCAACCCTAGTTATCGATTTGAGAATATATAGAGAATTACACTAGTTATCTAAGGTAATCTCGACAAAATTTCTAACGTTAGAGACTGTGTTTGCTGGGGTGTTTTAGGCACAGTTGGATTTAATGCTGCTCATGGTTGTATAAAATGTACAGTCGTTGGTGAATTTGACAAGAAGGGAAGGCACATGAGCTTCCCAAGAATAGACTGCCCTCCCAGAACTGATGCAAGTTTTCGCAATAAAGATGATCCGGATCATCATAAAGACGATTCGCCCCTTTTGGAACTGCCCATTGATATTGTAGAAGATGTTATTATTGCAGATTCATTACATCTCTTTGATTTGGGTAATTTAATCACAGATTTATTTTTTATCTAACATGTTTAAAAATATATGGATGTAGGTATAATGCGAAAATGTTTATATGGATGGGTGAATGGAAGCTACAATTATCGTACAAAATGGTCAGTAAATGAAATTGATTTATTATCTGATATGTTGGACGAATGCAATATTAGAAAGCCATCAGAAATTCATCGTGCTATAAGGACACTCAAATGCTTAAAATTTTGGAAGACACTGAATATCGTACTTTTTTACTTTATCTTGGACCAGTTTTAATTAAAGATTTTTTATATGCTGAAGCTTACCATAATTTTCTAACTTTGTTTTGCGCAGTCACAATTCTTTCATGTAAGAATTATTTATTGAAATACATTAATGTAGCTGATTGTTTGCTTAGGGACTATGTCAAACAGTTCATAAATATTTATGGAGCAGATTCTATTAGCAGTAATGTTCACAACGTAGTTCATGTTATTAACGATGTAAAGAAATTTGGCAGTCTTTCTGAAATTAGTACATATCCATTTGAAAATTATCTGGGGCACCTCAAGTCGTTAGTTCGCACCGGGAATCGACCACTTGCACAAATAGCTAAACGAGCAACCGAATTATCTGTATTTAATACAACTACGAACTCGGTGCCGGTTGTAAGTAGCACACCTTACGTTAAAAATGAAAATCGGACAGAAAAGCATCCGATGATATATTGTAATAAAGTTTTTAATAATGTTTTCTTTCCTAATGAATTTATGCTGTCTAATGATATGAAAAACAAATGGTAAATGCCACTTATTTCGAAGGAGATATTCATGTATATGGATCTGCATTAAAAGCAAAACCAGATTTTTTTGTGTTGCCCATAAAGTCATCATATTTAAATATATATGAGTCTGATGGAAAAACTGCTTCGCCAAAGCTTTATTCATTGAAAGACGTTAAATGTAAACTTATGTCACTTAAATACAAACATAAATTCGTATTTTTGCCCTTGCTTCATACTCTACAAGCTATATAAAACTCTGCCCGGCAGGGCCGTGCGCAGGAATTAGCCTTGGGGGGGGTTATTAATTTTGGTTTGCATTCGCATACATTTTTCGCTAAGATAAACATATTTGCTGAAACAGATACCCAGACCCATACACCATAAATTTAAATGTTCTCTAACTTTTCTGAAACTCATTATGATTCTGAAACATATTATTATTATTATTCATCAAAACCTAGTTAACCAGGTCCTGAATAGTACTGTTTACAGTACAGTGCACTCGCGAAAACTCGAACACACGATAACTCGAACATTCGGAAACTTGAACTTTTTTTTCTCCATTGACTACTTTAAAACTCGAAAAACTATTTTCTTTTTTCCATGGAAAAACATGTGAGAAACTGTCGTTTTGCATGTGCTGTAACGGCCGATATTCAAATTTTTGTCATTACGTGCGTATTTTGTTTCATTCTAAGGCGCCGCACTGGCTAGGTTTCTTGCTAATTACGGAACTTTTCTTTTAAATTGATTGATATTTGTCAGTGATACACGGGATTTTGCGCGGTAAAGATCAAATTTATTTGCGTTTTATAATAGGACGAAAACTAAATGTTTTGAGTTTAGCAAAAAAGGCTGAAATAATTAACGAGGCCAATAATGGCGTTAGTATCACAGCTCTATCCAAAAAATATAACACTGCAAGTCCTCAATTTGTGGAATTGTGAAAAATGAAAACAAAATTTTGGAATGCGTTAATAAAACGCTATCGGGCCCTGGAAACGTAAAACGCTTCGCGCTTCAGAATTGCCAAAAATGAAAAAAAAAAGCTTTACAAGTGGTTTTTATTACAACGCAGCAAGAATTATCCTATAAATCGATTAATTTTGAAAGAGAAAGCTAAGGAGTTACATGCCAAATATAGCGATGGATCGCTACAAAATTAAAAAAAACGGCATGGCATAGGATTGATTTCAATCTCAGGTGGAAATGAACAAGAACGCATAAGTTCATCCGAAGCCGTAACAATTTTCAACAAAGCTATAGCATGGGCAACTGCTGAAAAAATTAGCCCGAGAAAAGTTAAGTGCTACAATCACTGCGCGAAAAGGCTGTATTGAATGCGCTAGAAAATAAGAAACATCAAACCAAGATCACTGCTTTTTTTTCTAATAATTTGTAAGCAACATTCATATTTGATAACATTTTTTATTAAATAAACTGGCAATGAACTACAAAACATGAAACCAGAGAATATCTTTGATTAACTATGCCATAAAAATGGACAGGGTATGAAAACTGTTAAAACGAATACATACATACATACAAATATATTAAAAATACATAACGTTCGAAAACTCGAACATTTCGATAACTAGGACAGGGTTGGTTTTCATTAGTTCGAATTTTCGCGAGTGCACTGTACTTGTTAATTGAAACTGCTCACTGTTTTCACAAAATGAACATTTTTTGTTATCAGCAAAATTTTTTTAAAAATGCCAAACGAACATATGCTACACAACTTTGTAATTTCGGAAAGCTCCAAGTGCAATTCAAAGTGCCGAACTTATGTATTGGCCAACCTTATTTTTTGCAACTTTCACCAATTTCTTCTTCCGTAAAATTATTGTAACTAATTTTGTCAAAAATTATGAGTCAAGATTCAATGCAAAATTTATAAACTGTATTTTGAAAATTTTTGCAAAATCATTGCAACTTAGATTTGGTCATGGGGGGGTTTTAACCCCCAAAAGCCCCCCCCCCCGTGCGCACGGCCCTGCTGCCCGGAAAAAGACAAATAATGAAAAAAGTGTCTGGTTGCAAATTACACATTATTTCAGAAACTTCGAAAATAAATTTAGTTTTTTTTTAACATAAAGTTAATACACCCACAGTTCCAGTCAATTTAATAGACAAGCATGAACACTAAAGTTTTTCCATTATTTTTATTGTAGAATTCTATACTTTATTAGAAATTAAAAATAAATCCAATTAAGAAAACTAGCTCAAGCTTTGGTATTCATGATGGGTCTAATAAATTAACTGGGGCTGTATTTATGTAAAAATGTATTTTTATTAAACAAAAATAAAATGTATTTCAAATAACTCACATATATATTTATATGTAAAATAAGTCAATAAAATAATATGATTTAAATTGATTAATTTCAAATAGTCCATATCGTGGTACCATATGAAAACTAGCACTTTCAAAAATCGAAAAAATAAATTTTAATTCACCTGGAGGTAGTCTGCGTTACGGTGATTACATCTGTGTATTTCTTTTGCGTTTAGCATTTCTCCTTCGTAATGTTTTTTTTAGTCAAAATTCAAAAAATAACGATTATTTGCAATCCCTGGAAATTTTAAAAGTGCTAGTTTTCATATGGCACGACGATATACAAAAAATTTAGCTCAAACACAGAAAGGGAAAACCCAATTACACTGGATCACAAAATGAAATTTTTTGTCTGTACTTTGGACGTGACTATCCTATCTATATGTAAAATCGGTCGCTGATTCCGAAAATCGGGTTCATTTTTAATTCTATGGGAAGGTTTTTGAGATATCGGCAATTTACCGTTATTTGGCCAATGGGTACACTTAATCCAGTATAGCTCTTTAACACAGTGAGTTATCTTCTTTGGGGTGACACCATACGAAAGAAAATTAAATTTCTTTTTCGCGGTTCCTATAACATTTTTCTCTAACTCTTATAGTTTCTGAAATATTGACGATTAAATTTTAATTTTTTCGATTTTTTACGATTTTTTGAAGAAAAAATTGACTTTGTCAGACAATATCTTTAAAACCAATGTCTTCACCTTCGGTTTTAATCTTTTACGTGAAGCTCCATTCCATTAGCAAAAAAATAAGCTATCAACGAAGAAAATCCATGGTAAAATGGAAAAGTTATAGGCGATCAAGTAAATACAGCCAAGTCGCACAATGCCTCTACACGGGTATATTTTATGCATGTTATACCCGTAAATGGGCTTGTATCTACTGCGCTGCCAATGTGCTGCTACTGCAGATGTGTAGGTATTGGTACAATATGCATAGAATGTACGCGTGCAGAGGCATTGCGCGACCTGGCTGTATTTACTTGATCGCCTATAACTTTTCCATTTTACAATGGATTTTCATCGTTGATAGCTTATTTTTTTGATAATAGAATGGAGCTTCATGAAAAGGAGTAAAACCGAAGGTAAAAATATTGGTTTTAAAGATATTGCCTGACAAAATCAATTTTTTCTTCAAAAAATCGTAAAAAATCGAAAAAATTAAAATTTAATCGTCAATATTTCAGAAACTATAAGAGTTAGAGAAAAATGTTATAGGAGCCGTGAAAAGGAAATTTAATTTTATTTCGTTTGGTGTCACCCTAAAGCTGGGTATCCACATCATAAGAAATGGCTCAAGAAAAAATAAGCATATGTTTCTTAAGTAATTTTGACGTTTGATTTTTTCTTCAAGAAATATATACAATCGTATATATTTCTTGACGAAACCAGCATTGCCAACGCCATTTTTCGTCAAAAATTGTAATAGATTTTCTTGTGAAGTGGATACTGCCTTAAGGAAATTTGACACAAGAAAATTTCTTGGCTATTTCTTGAGCGTTTTTTTATATGGAGTTTTAGCATTTCTTGTGATGTGGATACCCGGCTTAAGGAATATAACTCACTGTGTTAAAGAGATATACAGGATTAAGTGGACACATTGGCCAAATAACGGTAAATTGCCGATATCTCAAAAACCTTCCCATAGAATTAAAAATGAACCCGATTTTCGGAATCAGCGACCGATTTTACATATAGAAAGGATGGTTGCGTTCAGAGTATTTTTTGGCTGTAGAGCAGTGTTATTAACGTTACTACTGTACCTACACTCAGAGAAAATCGTCTATATTTAAGCCCTTTGTGCTTGATTTTAGATTGTTCTGTTATTACTTTTTTCGATACTCAACGGTCTTGATAAGATACCATAAAATTCTTAAAGTAAGAACACATTCCTAATATAAGACCTTAATTCTAATAATAAGAACAAAATTCTTGCCTATGGAACATACAATCTTATTTCAAGACTGCCCGTTCTTAAACATAGCCTATCCGTTCTGTAATTAATTCTGCGTTCTTAAATTTATAACGCTACAGTCTTAATCAATGAACGAAGAAGCTCAAGTCTATTATAGCATTGACAGACGGCAGCGATAATCCCGATTACCGCAACACTTAATTCGATTAAAATTTTACCCTGACAGACGGCAAGTATTGCGGATTAACAAAACAGCTGAAGGAAGGTAGGCGCAGCGGCGAATTCAAAAACTTCTTGTTTTATTTCCAAAGGTAGGGTAATGTCAAAATCAAAACGAAATCACATCATGGTCAATAGGAATGGGCGAGTCCCAAACGAATTCAGATTTCAACCAAGGCGAAATATCATTTTGACATTACAATCTACCAATTACAATAACAAATAACATTCGAAATTTCTGAATTCACTTATGCGCCTACCTTCCTAGATCTGCCTTGGGTTCTTCTTTTTCTTCCCTTTCATTCACAATAGACATTTTTCACCAGAGATGTCATTACAAAATACTCTCATCCGCTAAAATTTTGAGGACTAACTCAAGAGATATTCCGGATTACCTCCACTTAATTCTCAAGTTAAGTCCGAATTAGCTAGATATTCCGGATTAGCGCTGCCGCCTGTCAATGCTATTACACATCTCAGTTGACTCTGAATTTACGTTGTGCGGTCGTGTTTATTCTTTATTATCAGTAAAATTTTAAATTATTGTGCATCTTAATTGAAATACAAAAGAAAAATGGAAAACTATTGCGTTTATGCGAATGATGAAAATTTAGTAAGTGATTGGGTGTTCATAACGACGGAGCAACCAGTTACCTCTGAGGAAAACAATAGGTCTTGCCCAGGGGAAATGGAAGCTCCAGAAATTTCGGATATGACAGAAATCAATGAAAGTGGACTAAATCCAGCTGAAGAGGAAAATTCAATTATCGAGGATGACGCAAGCCTTAAAATGTCGCTTAAAGAATTCGACCTGGAATGTATTTTTGAGGATTTAAAAGGTATTTCCTATGCATTGATACATGTACATATGTATATAAAAAACGAATGTAATAAATGTTTTTAGCTGCACAGATCACGTATAGATGCTTACAATTTATTAAAAAAAGAGGATTTGAAAGAAGCAGTCCCACATCTTGGATTACGCATCGAGTTTCGTGAAAAGTTATTCGCTTGGAAAAAAACAAAAGTTTGGAATTGATGACGAAACAATGTCGGTGCCCTCGAAAATAAATGACTGATTTAAGTGCTGTAAAGATTCTCAGAGTCTGTCATCAACAAGATCTTCAATGTGTACAAGACTTTTTCAAAAGGTGAGAACTTGCTAATTACAAAGCCACATAAAAAGTGGTCAGTACAATTTGTCCGTGGTCAATCCGGATCTGTGGTCTGCTTCGTTAACTCGAATACACAAAAATTTAAAATTGCTAAAAATCTAAGCTTTCTTAAAACTGCTAGGCTTAACAGACCGTAGATTCGGACTCAGAACGTTGAAATAGATATAGATTGATGGCTATTTAATTGGTTAATTGTTCAGACCACTTTTTTGTGTACGCCGGTATTACTAATCATTTTTATTTTCGTATGGATATTGAAAAAATTTTAAAATGAAGGATCTTACTGCTTTGCTGATTCAAACAAGTAAAGGAACTAATATCCTGGAGTACAAAGAGAATAATACCCTAACAAGTGGCTTTAGAGATGAATTAATCGGCATAATTATTGAAGAAATTATTATAAGTAATATTAATCTTAAAGCCAACGATTTTCCACTTATAGTAGATGAAATCTGCTCAATTTTTCCAACCGAAACAAATTTTGAGGTAACAAAAACTTCTGTTTAATTGATTTTAATTTTTAGTTAAAATTTTGAAATCTTGTTAGATATATTAACTCTGTTCAATAACAAAAAAAATTTAATTATAACCCAAATTTTCACCAGGATTACTATTTCATATCGCGAAAGGGAAGGAATAACCCAGGAGGAAAGTTGTATACAAAATACAAAAATCAAAGGAGCAAGAAAAAGAGATTGGCAGGATCTATTTGTGAAAGTGGTCATTCTTCTTCCAATAGGCAACAAGAACCGAAAGAAACAATTGCAGAAGATGTGCAAATTGACGAATCGATCGCCGTTGGCTTAAAAACTGCGTTAAGTAGAGGTAGTGGTGACTGGAGCGAAATATGCGATAAGTGGAAAAAACCTTTCGTATTCGACAACGAGATTTAAAGCCGATGCGATGAATTCTTGCAGTCATGGCCGAAACTTAAGGATTCGAGGGCACCTGATTTGGTAATATTGCTCAAATGTTATAATATACATATTTACTAATAAATTTTTCAATTTAAGATCAGCATTGATTTCAACATTATGTACCCAACAAGAGAACATTCGCTATATGCAAAATGGGAAATATTTAAGGAACGAGTACTGCGGTTTTATGAAACAAATATCCATAACGAGTTTTGTAAACAATTACTTCAACAAGAAAAGTCATCATCGAATAAAGGTAACACTACTAATAAATTCAAAAACTGTTGATATGCAAATTATAACATTTATATTCCATTAGACGTCCAGGATTATATATGTGCGATATTACTTAATGCAGTTTTACCACCTTCCACAAGATTTGCCAGCGAAGACGGAAAGCGCAATAAAAAAGTTACCATAATAGATGCCCAGGAAAGTTTTGTTTTGCAGCTGAGTTCAGTAAATGACTACCAATCAAAAGTGAATGATATTGTCAACAAATTTTATTTTGCTGGGTTAACTCTGCAACCATTTCTTATAGCCGAGGGATCAGTTGATACAGATTTAAAAGGATATTATGTTTACTTTGATAGCATTTTGTACAAACTTAACTCATTTATAGAAAGCTCGGACTTATGTTTTAAGATTTTTCAAATATTTTCACTTAAATACCCCAAAACCTGCTTATATCCGTGGACTTTTATACAGCAATATTTTTTCGAAATTAATACCAATTCTCTTTTTATTTGTTTTATTATATCATAAAATTTGTACAATAAGATACTGTGATATTTTATAGTACAACAGAGTGTATATACATATTTAACAATAGCAGCCTTATTTCGTCGTACCATACTAGAAGTAACACCCAACTCTTTGTGTCTGACGACAACTAGTACTTTAAATTTAGGCTGACGAAAACTATTACTTTCGGCTTTTGGCTGACGAAAACTAGCAATTTTGTTTAAACAAGAACAATTCTAATGTATAAACAATATATAATTACTGCTACATTTCGTCAGTCAAAAGTCGAAGCCGCTACTTTTCGAAAAGAATTTTTTTAATTTCCACCTTTGGTAGGAAATTTTAAAAGTGCTAGTTTTCGTATGGTACCACGATTTATAAAAAATATTATTTTGAACTAATTTCTAAAGTGAAATTTTCATATAATTTTTCTGACAGTTTTGTAATTTTTTATTATGAAATATGAATAAGGGGATAAGTTGTTACCTGTTTTCAATAACAAAAAACTTTTACCATTTTTCCTAAAAAAAGTACAGTTCTCCATATAAAAATTTCAATTTTTAGCAAAAATTCGTAATAGATTTTTGTTATTGAACAGAGTTATTAGCAATAAGAAATAACTATCAAAAAACTAAAAAAAATTGTAACTTATTTTTTCTAAGTACTGAAATACAATAAAAGTGAATGATACTCTTTAGCACTATTTTCTTTTCATTCCTAAAGGGTAAGCTATATTTAGAAATTCGAATTTCGAAACTGCAAAGGTAAGAACAGAGCAGATTAAAATCAAGATAAAGCGTTCATGAAAGCAGAACCGCGCAGTCTTATTACAAGAACGATCAATCACAATTTAAGAATACACGTTCATGAATGAAGAATCTCGTAGTCTTCTTACCAGAATACACGTTCATGAATTAAGAACCACGTAATCTTATAATAAGAACGATAAATTTCTTTTTAAGATTTTTGTTCTTAAAAAGATACCGAAAAAATCTTAGATTTAAGCGGTCTATATATAAGATTTTCGGTATCGATTTAAGAATTTTCGAGCTTAACAGACTATTGTCAACGAATGGGCCTAAATTAAGACCGTTTTTCTTAATTTTGTACCGTTTTTCCCTGAGTGTACATATGTATGTACATAAAAAAAAATCAGTAAAAAAATATGGAATTATAACACACTCGTACATATATACATATATATATGATAAATTGATTACTTAATAAAAATAAATGTTTTATTCTGTGTTTTCGTTGCTATTACTGTCCTTATCCAAGTTGTTATTAGGAGCAATATGGCCTTCTTTATTAGGCTCTAAGTTGCTTGCAGGTAAGAGGTCAGTCTCCGTGTTCTCCGCAGGTCTTGTTCTAAAAAACCAGACAATTTATATAAGAAAAAACATATAATTAATGATTTTATATCAACCGTTTGCGTTCGGTCCTTTTTTTGGCATGCGACAATACTCAATCCTTAAAAACAGCGCAATTTTTTTGTTGGGTATGCCTATTATCAGCAAGCGAAATCACTTCGAAAAATACTCCCAGTATACCGTCCAAATTTTGAAAAGATTTTTTCTCTCCTGATGTTCCCCTGGATACCCCAGTCCACGAGTATTGCATTAAAATTTCGGATCGGAACACAAAATCAACTACTTTGTACGCAATCTTTGAGCCATCTTCAAAGCCAGTACGACCTCCAATTTTTGATAAATGGTCAATCTATAAGTATGGTAGCGTGTCACTTACTTCTATACTAATTATATAAAATTGATTGTATGGAAAATGTATGTAACACGATAACTAAAAAAGTACTGGACCGATTTTAATAATTCTTTTTTAAAATGTCAAAAAGAACACCTGCACCTACACCTACGATATTGGCATCAAATGAAAGGTGTTGAGCAGGATTTCTACATAGAGCTATTTTCATTGTGATGCCTAGACATCCTCTCCAGATATGGGTTAAAATGTGGCCCCGGGCTTTAACACATACCTAAGTACTTTCATTGTTATTTCCATGCCGGTTCTCCAGATATGGGCCAAAACGTGGAGCGGATGACCCCGGAATGTGTCTGAGCGATTGACTTGACTTGATTTGACTTGACTAGACTTGACTTGACTTGACTTGACTTGACTTGACTTGACTTGACTTGACTTGACTTGAATTGACTTGACTTGACTTGACTTCATTTGACTTGACTTCATTTGACTTGAGTTGACTTGACTTGACTTAACTTGACTTGATTTGACTTGATTTGACTTGATTTGACTTGATTTGACTTGATTTGACTTGACTTGACTTGACTTGACTTGACTTGACTTGGCTTGACTTGATTTGACTTGACTTGACTTGAGTTGACTTGACATGACTTGACTTGACTTGACTTGACTTGATTTGACTTGATTTGGCTTGACTTGACTTGACTTGACTTGAATTGACTTAACTTGACTTGGATTACCTATTATTCGTCATTTCGAAGCAACGGGTATTTGCTAGTAGCATTATAAAATATTCAATAGATTTTATTTATCAGCTGTGTTCGGAACTCTGTATCTTTTCGAATCTGTTGTTCCAATTGAAGAATTTCTTCACTAGAGGACAATGGAAATTGTACGTGCTGTAGTAAATCTTGTTTAGGAGTGATTGCTACTATTTCTTTACGCGGCTGATCCTGAGTGGATAAAATTCTGAAAATTTTGTCCAAACTTAGTTTAATTTTAGTGTTTTCATCCTTAATATGTTGCATTAGCTCTGTTTTAAACGTAGAAAATTCATTCTACAGCTTGCAGTACTCATTCTTAAGATTCAACATTTCATTAATAACACAGTGCTACAGTGAAAATACACTCATGAAGCGACCTAGCTAAGATTGTTTATCTAGTCAAGTGTAACACGAAACGGTATTTGAAAAATCCGCTGTACCCTCAATTTGAGAAAATTCGGAAAATAAAGATTATTATTATTTTATTTTCAGTGTACTAAAACAAAAAAAAATTTACAGTGTATTTTTTTGAAAGCTAATTTCAATACCTTTCTAGTGGTATGAAGATCTTTGAAATCGGTAAAGCCATTCCCTAGTAATCACACTTTAAAAGTACCTATTATCGTCATTTTTCGAATATTTTCGAATATTTCGATACCTTGCCACGCCCACAATTTTTCGAAAATGCAATTTGTAAAAATGAGGTTGAGTTTGGGTAGGTAAGATGTACCTCTATGCAAAATTTCATCAAATTCTGAGGGGGTCAGGTTCAAAATGTTCGTTTTTTTTCAGCCTTGGATATGAAATTCATCTTATATGCTATGCTATGCAGTGGGTGGTAAAAACGTTGAAATTCTTGTTTTCGAAAAAGCGTTGTAACTTCGACAATTTTTTTAATTTTTCAAAAAATAAGGTCTCGTTTTACTAAGAATTAATAGTAGAACAATAATATTTGTTGTAATTAAAGCATGTTTTTCGAATTGTACCAAAAAAATGACGTCAAACTCGAAAAAACGAAAAAATTTTACGAAAATTTCAGATTTAAGTGGAAAAATTTCTTCTTATATAAGAAGAAATTTTTATTATTTAACTTTCCGAAACTGTTGGAAAAATTGAAATCGGTTCAAAAATAGCCCCTCTAGGAATTTTTATGTGCCGACAAGCATGGAATAACGGTTTTTTAGCAATAAAAAAAATTTGAGGGTACAGCGGATTTTTCAAATACCGTTTCGTGTTACACTTGACTAGATAAACAATCTTAGCTAGGTCGCTTGATGAGTGTATTTACTTTTTTTTTTGTAGCACTGTGTAATCATTTCTTCGCTATCCTTCGGTGGGGAAATAACTAGAAAACAAGGTAAGCAATGAAACATAAACCTCAGTTTGATGTTATTGCAATCGGGGGATACTAAATTAAAGCTGAACCCAATGCAACACTACGTCAGGAAATTATAAAGAAATTAACCTTCGCTTATCATATTTACTCCACAAGACTCATTATCGTCGACTTCTAAAATTATTGGGCTGTGCGCACCATTAAGCCGGAATTACAATAGCGCTGTGGCAGTAGCAGCGATCGTTTTTCGAAATCAGCTGATTTTTAGAAACTACGGTTTGCAATGAAGCGGCACATAATACAGCAGAGGCAGCTGGCAGCACCGCTCCGTTTAGCCCAAATTATAAATTCGCTGCCGCTGCCTTGAATCGCAGCCAACTTCTAAGTGTTGATGTGAACTTATGTCTGTTTCCGTACTATCCAATGTAGTATATTTGTACTATTTTTGTGTTTTCGTACTTTGATGCCAGCAAGCGGGAGAGAATTTAATTTTTACTTAATTGATTTCCACTAGCAAATATTGCTGGCGGGATGCAAAAGCAATGAAGAAGAAAGAGCAGAGGAAAAAATGAAACAAGATTGATCATTTTAATTGAAAAAAGTGGGCATGAAAATGGTAAGTAAATTTATGTCACCACGTGTCCAGAAAACAGACCTAATATATAAAGAAGTCACTGCCAAATACTGCGAACGCTCTATTGTGTTTGGTCTGGCAGTCACTGCTCATATTAGACGCATCAGCTGATTTCGAAAACCGTCGCTGCCCGCTGCCACATCGCTGATGTAATTTGGGCTTTATGAATTTGTAGCGTGGTGGATTGCAATACATCTTGACTCATCCCATTAACAAATAAATCGTTTCTATCAGTCAGGTTTTGAACGCTTACTTTAGTTTTGTTATAACGTTTTTTTTTTGTGCGCATTATCCAGGAATAATCTAATATTAATTTGCCACTGAGTGAAGTCGAGTTCGAATCGAGGTCCATTCGACGTCGTTTTGGGGAACTCGCCGGGGTGAACTCAAATCGATGCCAGTATCACGAACACCGAACGAACTACCGAAACGCCGAAAGCCACGGTGCCGAACTCCTCGAAAATCGTATCAGCTACCCCGTCGGTTCGAAGTTAAGTGTTGCCAACTATATGAACTATGTTCGAATCAGCGTTACCAAGTGCTGATGCGAAATTGAGCGGGTTTTTCTCAGGTTTCTTATCTTTTTGATAAAACCAAAAACATTTTTACTTTATTTTACTAAAAACAATTTATTTAAATAATAAAATAACACTCAAAAAACAGAATCACTATTCCTCTGCTATTTACCATAGCAGCCGTGTTATTACTGCATACGCTAAATATTAAAGCCATTTCTATTATGTATATAGCATGATCAGTATTAATTATAGCCGTAGTAGCTTTATTTTTAAGCCAACATAAATCACTGTGGCAGCAAGTATTTATGGTATATAGTGCCGTTTGTATAGCACCAGCCGCTAATATAAACATCTGAAACTCATAGCATTGCCGGTAGCTGATGTAGCAATGTAACATAGCTGTGAGAGCTATGTGTTTAGCATTTATGGCTATGTTCGCTGCTGTTTCGGCTTTTTTATGCCAATTCACTCTCGATCAGCTGTCAAAATTGCATTTTTAAGTTGAAGTGCGACATTTCAAGTGCAACACAAAAGAAAAAGAATTTATAAATCAAAATGAATGAATATGTGGAGAAAAAACTTGTTGAGTGGGAATTGGTGTCGTTAATTGTTGTTTTTAAAAGTAAGTACGTAATAAAAAGTGCAAAATGCAAATGTAAAATAAAATTTATTGAAACGCAAACCGGGGTTGCTAAAAGTGAAAATTGATTTATAACCAGTGTTGCCGCAGCCTCAAAAAATTATAAATGGATTTCTTTTTGCAATGTCATTATTAAAGCTAATGTTGTGTTAGAAATTGGGCACAATGGCGAATATACGCAATATGGTCTTGTGGAGGAGATTGGATTCAGTAAAGCAAACTCAAAAGTGTATGTATTTCTAAAAAAATGAATACCTTGTATTACGATTGCAACCGATTTTGCGATATCGTAGAATTAATAAATGAAAAACAAGCAATAATTTTGACAGATGGTTTCATTAAAACATACAATTTAATACACTTTAATTCCTTAAATATGATATTATAAGAGTAAATTAAGGAAAATATAAGATATATAAGTAGATTAAGGAAAATGTGAACTATTAATTAAAGCCTATAATTTAATAAAATGAAAATAAAACAATATACAACTGCAGTCAATGCATTTTTATTCATCGTCACTAGCCATTATTTTAGTGGTACTTACAATTTTATCTAGCAAGTGAGGCAATGCTACATAGCAGTCGTTGCAATGCAACATAGCAGTCGTTGCAATGCTAAATAGCCGTAGCTACAATTCTATCCAGCAAGTGAGGCAATGCTACATAGCAGTCGTTGCAATGCCACATAGTAGTCGTTGCAATGCTAAATAGCCGTAGCTACAATTTTATCCAGCAAGTGAGGCAATGTACATAGGAAACCCAATGATAAACCATAGCGTGATCCACTATTTCTATTATTATAAAATATAGCAGCGACAGTAATAAACAGACACTATCCCGATTTCTACTAAGAACATAGCATCCAGCACCAGAAAACATAGCAGCCATAGCTATAATTTTTTTAAGTGAATGGATTCTATTGCGATAGCAGCTTTATTAGTAGAGGAAGAGGAGCAAAGGATTTCTCTGAACGAAAGAAAGTTTTTGAGAAATCGTAGCAATCCTTTTACTTTAAGTAAACAAGCGTAAATTTAATTACAGGCTGAAGATAAAAAAAAATAATACGGCGCGCGCATTGTACTGAAGCCGACCTTCCACCACCTGCAATATTTATTTGAACGCGTCTTTATTGAGACGAAAATTTTTACTGAAATGGTAAATTGTTGGTAATACACATTCATAATTCGTTAGTTGCTTTTTATAGTAGTCAAACAATAATTATCAACTTCAGAAAATGCATTATTATTCTTGGGTGAAAATATACTTTAATTTCCAAAACTTACATACACACGTAAATCACTCTTATCATTATTTCACAATTTTTTCTTTGAAGTTTTTATTTGCATATAACAGCAATTCAATCGCGGTGGAAAATGCAATGGACCCACGCCATGTTTGTGGCTTCTCGCGACCGGTTGATTAATGTATTTACATATATTCACACTCACTAACACTTATTACAACTTCATACATGCATTTACATAATTTACTTAAACTTTTATTGTAATTTTTGATATTTTGTTAATATCGCCGCAACCAAATACTTGCGGCAAATTTCGGCACGAAAAACTGTCAAAATGTTCGTTCATTCGGTGTTCATTATGTCGAATTACCGAACTTCGAAAGATTCGGCGCGCCGTCGGTTGTCATAATGCTGATTTGCCGAAAACGTCATTTCGGTACCGCCGACGGTGTTCGTGATAGTGGCACGAAATATTTATTTTATAAAAAAATCAAAGTCGTTCCGACTTCGAATTATAACATCGGTTCAATTTCGCCACGATGCCGGTTTGTCGAATTCGTGGCGTGTATTTTGTAACAAAGCGGGAATGAATTCATATGTACATCTCAACTCATTTTATACCCCGCACCTCTTAGTCACAATTTAGACTACTAACTGCACGATGAGCTTGAAGAACTGTCGTCCGAAGTGGAAACAGACTGTAACCCACTGTGCGGCGCAGCGTTACTGTGTAACCTAATACAAACGCACGCCGTCAATTTACTGAGTTGAATTTTTTGAAGTGGGCCACCTAAATTTTTTTCGACGGCCATGTATTTTAATGAAAGTGGGTAGTATGGCTCACAACGCTTAAAAAAAAATACGTATTTAACAATTTTTCGAAATTCGAATTATTTTCCAAGTTATGGCTATCAACACTTTTCGAAGTTCCTCAGTTTTTGCCGTTTGTCTCACGATTGGTCAACCCGATTTTGCTAAATTTTGACATATATATAAAAAATGATATCTTCTAGCAAACTGCATTTCTTATTTTTGCAAATAATTTTTTTTGCAAACATTATTCGCAATTTTTATGTTCTGGACCACGGTCGCATGGCGCTTTTGTATGATGTTGTTGGGCATTCCATTAGTAACTATTAGCAAAAAAAAATTTTTGGGGCACTTTAAAGGCGCGGGAGTTATTTACTTTTTTACACTTGTTATTTTTGTATGCAATTTTTTTGTTACTTACTGAGTACTACGAATAATGAATTAAAGCATGCATAACTCCCGCTCCCTTAAAGTGCCCCAAAATTTTTTTTTTGCTAATAGTTACTAATGGAACTCGCATTGTGGGTGATTGTTTCCAAAAAAATTGATTTTTCATATGCGTTGAACCGAAAGTGACTTGCGTGCGTTTACAGATAAAGAAATAGAAAAATATAGAAAATCAGAGAAAATCTTGTTATTTTGTGGAATATGTATCTAACACACACGATATCAAAAGCAAGTGTCAATTTTTTTGCAAACAATCACCCACAATGCTTAATTTCAACTGTCACGCAAAACAAAAATTGGGCGTCAAGTTTGCTTTTTACGCATGTCGTTCAATTTCGGTTACTCCCATACAAGTTGTATGGGCATGAGAAATTTTTGACAGTAAATTGACGGCGTGCGTTTGTATTAGGTTACACAGTAAGCAACATTTGACTTAGAAAATATATTGAACAAAAACATTTCATTTGTTTACAAATAATACAAAAAATATTATGAAAAGATTACGCATTGTGAACAACGATTTTTGCTATTCAGGCGATGTATGTGCTTCATCAGTCCCCAGCAAACACAGTCTCTAACGTTAGAAATTTTGTCGAGATTACCTTTGATAACTAGTGTAATCTATATATATATATAAATCAAGCCCATTTATTTTTCGCCGGCTTTCGCCCAAACGCGTGGAGGGATTTTGACCAAATTTACACACCAACTTAGTACCTTGCCCTAGATGGTTTATATGCATTTTTCAAATCCGGAAGTCGGTTCCCGAGATATAGGTCAAAACGTGGATCCGGCTTTCCCCTGAATATTTTGGGACGATATGGGTATCAAATGAAAGGTATTGAGCAGAGAATTTACATAGAACAGTACTCATTGTGATTCCTAGGTCGAGTCTCGAGATATGGGTAAAAATGTGGACCCGCATGATCCTCGAATGTTCCTGAGCGATATTGGTATCAAATGAAAAGTATTGAGCAGAGAATTTACATAGAATAGTACTCATTGTGATTCCTAGGTCGAGTCTCGAGATATGGGTCAAAACGTGGACCCGCATGATCCTCGAATGTTCCCGAGCGATATTGGTATCAAATGAAAGGTATTGAGCAGGGTCTCCATATATGTGTCAAAACGTGGACACGGATGACCCCTGAAAATTTCTCACCGATATTGGTATCAAATGAAGGGTGTTGAGTATGGATTTTAGATAGAAATGAACTCATTGCGATTCCTAGGTCGGGTCCCAAGGTGTAGGTCAGTACACGGGCCCGGATAACACCGAGATATTTCTCAGGGATATTGGTACCAAATGTACGTGGACCCGGATTTCCCCGGAAAATTTCTCAACGAAGTGTCAACTGAAAGGCAGGGCTTTTACACAGAGATGAACTCATTATGGTTCCTAGGTCAAATTCCCAGATGTGCGTCAATAAGTGGACCCGGATGAGCCTGGGATGCTTCTGAGTAATACTGATATAAAATGAAAGGTGTTGACCGGGTCTGTTATATAGATATTTTCATAGTGATTCTTAGTCCCGATACCCAATTATGGGTAAAAGAGACGATTCTGACGCCACGGAATGTTTTTAAGCAATGATGGTATGAAATGAGAAGTGGAATGCAGGGTATGTTATGCTAAACCCAGTTCCCTAGGGAAAGGGGAAGAGTAATGAGACTGGGAAAAGCAAACGGACGGAAAAGGAGAATATAATAAAAATGGAATGAAGGGGATGGGGGGAGAGACAGTAAGACAGGGAGTTAGAGAAGGAATAAGGGGGGAATAAAAAGGAGAAAGACAGAAAAGAAGAGGTAAGAGAGAGCGATACGAAGAAAAATGGGATAAGAACATGAAGAGGGCAAACTTTTGAAATTATCAATTTTTTCCTTCACTTTTTTAAACTTATCTGCATTGTGCTGAGCTCTGCAGCCTGAGGTAAATTCGGTTTCTAGATACTTCCAACATATTTTAAAGTGTGCCGTTTTTCGCTTCAAGTACCTATAATAGAAAGTGGGCCAAAGCAAAGCTTGGCCGGGTACAGCTAGTTCTCTATATATTCTCAAATCGATAACTAGGGTTGAAAACTACACTAGAATTCGATTAGCGAGTGATTAGAGAAGGAGCCAAATCTCACGCCTTTTATCAATTCTCAATATATTTCTGTGATATATTGAATATACATACATATATTGAAATTAGATACTAAGGGCCTTATTTTGTAAAACGCAACGCGACGCAACGAGTCACCCAGAGTCACTTATTGTCGTGTTCCTATTTTGTATCTCTTTAGATGACTAAAAGTGACTGTAAGTGACTCGAAGTGAATGTGTTACGTTTTTTTGGTGAGTATCAAGGCCGTATCTAGGGGGGGGGGATGGCAGGGATCAATCCCCCCCCCGAAATTAATGCGATTAAATTTCTTTTTATAATATAAATATTCTTAATTGTATTTTTAGAAGCATAGAAATCATGTAAAAAGTTAGTCTCAATTATTATTTGTATCTATGTATGTACTAGCAAGTACCCGGCTTACTTCGTTGCGCCGCAAAAATTAAATATACTGATGTTTAGCTTTGAGTAGAGTGTAAAAATGGGTTACGCATTCATATTTTGTGCTTGTTTTCTGCAAGGAATGTAGGCATGGGTAACACTGCGCTGCGCGGCGCAATTGCGCTAACGCCAACCCTGGTGTTATTGCGCTAACTCCGATTTGGGAAATGCGCCAACTCAATATAGCGCCAACTCAATGTAGCGCCAACTCAGTATAGCGCCAACTCAATGTAGCGCCAACTCAATGATGCGCTATTGCAATATAACACTGACTCAATTTCGTGCGCTAACACCAGCTCCAATATAGCGCTAGTGTAAAATGGCGCAACCACAACGCCAATAACAGCATCATAGTATATGTATACGTATGACAACGTCACAATTACGTGTGCTTGATAGTTATCTAAGTGACTCTAATTTCCAGCATATTTTCACCAATATACGGAATATTTTTCCAAATGATTATGAAAATTAAAATTAATTGTGCCCTCGTATATGTAAGCAGAATTGCGCCAAAAGAAATAAAACGGGGATGGTAAACAGTAACAAGCGAAAAAATGTTATTTATCGATTATTCGATGATAATTGCGCTAAAGGTGTTATTGCGCCAGTACCGTGAGTTGGCGCCACGGTTGGCGCTGGCGTTATTGTATCAGCGCCAAAAAAATTGCGCCATTACCCATGGCTAATAGGCATGGGTAACACTGCGCTGCGCGGCGCAATTGCGCTGACACCAACCCTGGTGTTATTGCGCTAACTCCGATTTGGGAAATGCGCCAACTCAATATAGCGCCAACTCAATGTAGCGCCAACTCATTGTAGCGCCAACTCAGTATAGCGCCAACTCAATGTAGCGCCAACTCAATGATGCGCTACTGCAATATAACACTGACTCAATTTCGTGCGCTAACACCAGCTCCAATATAGCGCTAGTGTAAAATGGCGCAACCACAACGCCAATAACAGCATCATAGTATATGTATACGTATGACAACGTCACAATTATGTGTGCTTGATAGTGACTCTAATTTCCAGCATATTTTCACATATATACGGAATATTTTTCCAAATGATTATGAAAATTAAAATTAATTGTGCCCTCGTATATGTAAGCAGAATTGCGCCAAAAGAAATTAAACGGGGATGGTAAACAGCAGAGCCGTAGCGAGGGTGTGGCAAGCGAGGCATTTGCCTCGGGCGCCAATAGAGAGGGGCGCTGAATTTCGGTAATATTAAACAAAATTTCGCAGAAGTATTTTGAAAAAACATAATGAAAAAATAGGCGTGCATTTGCCAGGAACCCGCAAGGTTCTCACTTGATCATCAAATTTGTAAAATTTGAAAGTTGTGATTACCGATAAAGCGCGCTCATGCGTGCATGTACAAAAAAAAGGTACGTTCATTTGTAAAAAGGTAATGTAATAAGAGCAAGAAATCTCGATAAATAGAACATTTCTTATAACATTAATGTAGGATAATATTAGGGAGTCGACTGTATATGCATATAGCGGCGACACCTGTTTGTCAACAACCAGCTATTTACGTCCGAATAATTACATAGCTGATTGGTCGATTGCGCAATCCTTCGCGTCGCTAGGAATGTAACCAGTGTTTAAAAAATTGCACGCATTTTTATTCTCTTGCTTTTGATTAGGGCACTCGGACACACGATGGGCATCAAAAGCTAATGCCGTAAAATCATTGAATTCCCAAATTGAGGCAGTACTTCAAGATATAATCGCCAATCCAAATAATCCTGACAACAAATTATCTGCCGAAAATCTGATTAAAAAAATTGATTTAGGGTTTCTTCTTTTCCTCGACGTCTGGGATCAGATATTAAGTCGGGTTGATCGCGTTACGAAAGCTTTGCGAACGAAAAGTTTGACTTTGGAAAAAGCTGCACATTTGATTCAGGGTTTGAAAAATTCACTACAAGAACTTCGCGACACAGAATTCAAAGAAAATTTTAAGCGGGTTTCTGCATTAGCTACTAGTCTACTAGCGAGCAATGTCAGCAAGCGGTCCAGGAAGAAGAAAAAATTGGAATTGTATGAAGGAGAAGACGACGCACCCGAAATTCCGGATAATGAAAAGTTTCGCATTGACATCAACGAGGCAGTTGATAGGTTCATAGTTGAAATCGACTGGAGGTATAAAAAGATAACACAGGCCGACAAAATGAGACCGATTTTTTTTACCATAAACCAGACCATACCTTCCTACAGGTTTTCGATGCGCTGAATTCAAATCTGGACGCAGAATTGCTCTATCACGTCAGGATTTTGAGATATCCTAACCTAAATGTGCAAAAACACCGTTTTTGCCTATTTTTGAGGTTATATATAAACGACAGATTTTTTTTTTAAAGCGCATACAGCATCTTAAAGAAGAAGTCTTTCTCCTACGAATGGCGTTGAGTTTGCTCAAATATCTTTTTTTCGCTAAGATAGAGCAATTTAAAGTTTATAAATGTTTAAACTCTACAAGCCAACAAAACACAATCCCACAAACTATTAACACATAAACTTTAAATTGCTCTATCTTAGCGAAAAAAAAAGATATTTTAGCAAACTCAATGCCATTCGTAAGAGAAAGACTTCTTCTTTAAGATGCTATGTGTGCTTTAAAAAAAAAAAAATAAAATCTGTCGTTTATATATAACCTCAAAATAGGCAAAAACGGTGTTTTTTGCACATTTAGGTTAGGATATCTCAAAATCCTGACGTGATAGAGCAATTCTGCATCCAGATTTGAATTCAGCGCATCGAAAACCTTTAGGAAAGTATGGTCTGGTTTGTGGTCAAATTTCTTGTCGGCCTGTGTAATGGATGTGGCCAATGATTTTGGATTTTTGTCTGGCGAGTTTTTGAAAAATGAGTAGCACCGAAGTGAAAAAAGCAGCGATGGATTTGGCAATCAAATACGAAAAAGACATCAAAGGCGCAGAATTTATTGAGAAAATTTCAGATTTCAAGCACGCAGCTTTGTCAATCACTACTTCAAATTATTCAAGATTATGGTTTAAAAGCATCATACCCAAACGTTGAAACTGGGTAAGAATTTCTGAAACGGATCACTTAAAATTGCAAAAATTCAATTTTAATCAATAGTGGTATTATCGAGTAGCTACTGACAATACAAACACATGCCTATTTTTATTTTTTTTTTTTAATGTTTATCCTGTTTTATCGCCAATTGAAATTTTTTGTCCTTTTTGTTTCAAAATGGAATATCTCGGGATATACTGAACCGATTTTGATGATTGAAAGACCAATTTCTTCGTCTTTAAAAACTCTACAAGACTAAATTTTTTATTTTTTAAAATATAATTTTGATTGTATATATTTTTAAATATTTGCGAAAACCGTGCAAAAAAAATGAGGCAATGCATCTTTTTGCACACAAAAAAAGCAAGATATGTAAAAATATGTTCTCTAAGATATTCCATTGAGAATAAAAATGGCCCGGCCCTATGAATACCAGATATTTTAATTTGAACACCACCTCCTCTAAATTAAAAAAAATATAATTTTTTAATTCATTTATTGAACAAGTTTTAGAGTAGTGAACCACTTAAAATAGTCAACTCAACATCTAGGAATGTGTTTTTGGGTATCTGAGGTAATTTTAAGTTGAATATGTGTGGTATTTTATAAAAAGCTTATGAACTATGTTGTGTGGATATTAGCGGCAATTACAAACTAGAATCACGGTTTTTTTTTCAATCCTGCATATCCTGATCTCGATCCTGCATAAGACACCGTTTTCCGAGCTAGAAATGATTTTGCATGTAATGTATTTAACCTCTGCTGGTTCGAACGAGTGATATTTTCGCATTTTTGAAATCGAAAGAGCATTCGCAAAATTTAGATTTCAACCGATCAGCCTCAAATTCATATTCATATAGCGTGCAAAAGTCAAAGTTTATATTTAAAAAAAAATGCTGATCCCATTCGAATAAATCGATCGTCGTGGTTATTTGTGAATGCACCGGTTGTTGCAAGCTTGCTCGGTATTGCGTCGCAGGCTCCCTTGCCATGTGATGTCGCGAAGAAATTCCATTGAATGCGTATACCGGTATCTCTCTGCACACATACCATGTTTATAAAATTTGACTTGTTCTTATATTGAGCTGCTGACCCATTCCGAGAAAAAAATAAGCTTTTTTATATGCTCTTTGTCGTGTATGTTTGCCAAATACCGAATTATTTTTTCATTAAAAATGCTAACAGCCACAGAATCGTGCTTATTGCATTTTCTAGCTCGGAAAACAGTGTCTTATGCAGGATCGAGAAATAATCACACTTCTGTTTGAAAAAAAAACCGTGATTCTAGTTTGTAATTGTCGCTAATATCCACACAACACAGTTCATAAGCTTTTTATAAAATACCACACATATTCAACTTAAAATTACCTCAGATACCCAAAAACACATTCCTAGATGTTGAGTTGACTATTTTAAGGGGTTCACTACTCTAAAACTTGTTCAATAAATGAATTAAAAAATTATATTTTTTTTTAATTTAGAGGAGGTGGTGTTCAAATTAAAATATCTGGTATTCATAGGGCCGGGCCATTTTTTTTCTCAACGGAATATCTTAGAGACCATATTTTTACATATCTTGCTTTTTTTGTGTGCAAAAAGATGCATTGCCTCATTTTTTTTTGCACGGTTTTCGCAAAAATTTAAAAATATATACAATCAACATTAGATTTTTAAAAAATAAAAAATGTAGTCTTGTAGAGTTTTTAAAGACGAAGAAATTGGTCTTTCAGTCATCAAAATCGGTTCAGTATATCCCGAGATATTCCATTTTGAAACAAAAAGGACAAAAAATTTCAATTGGCGATAAAACAGGATAAACATTAAAAAAAAAAAATAAAAATAGGCATGTGTTTGTATTGTCAGTAGCTACTCGATAATACCACTATTGATTAAAATTGAATTTTTGCAATTTTAAGTGATCCGTTTCAGAAATTCTTACCCAACTGCTTTCAGAATTTTTTCGACGATTCCTGTAACACTCGCTACGTGTAAACGTAGCTTTAGCAAACTCAAACTCGTTAAGTATTATTTGAGATCAACAATGGGCCAAGAAAGAGTGTCGAACTTGGCTATATTATCGATAGAAAACGAAATTGCCAGTAAAATTGATTTCGACGGTATTATTAACGAATTCGCTTCTATTAAGTCAAGAAAAATTAACTTGTAAATGTTAGAAGAACATTTTTTTAACACAGTATTATATGGTGAATGCTACAGTATTAACAAATATATATATGCATGAATAATTTGTTCAAAAAAAAATTTGCCATTTATTCTTATATAGAACAAGTTTTGTTGTCCTGCATTTTGAACGGGGGGCGCGGGAATAACAAGCTTGCCTCGGGCGCCAAAAAAGCTCGCTACGGCACTGGTAAACAGTAACAAGCGAAAAAATGTTATTTATCGATTATTCGATGACAATTGCGCTAAAGGTGTTATTGCGCCAGTACCGTGAGTTGGCGCCACAGTTGGCGCTGGCGTTATTGTATCAGCGCCAAAAAAATTGCGCCATTACCCATGGCTACGCTACCGGCAATTCGCAAAATTCATTTTCGTCACTCATTCGCAATTTGTCGGCGAATTCGCTGCAGATTCGCATCCCACAATTCGAGACCGCGAAGTTCGCCTAAATTTTCATTCGCTTCGCAAGTGACAATATACGTATAAAACAACGTTTGATACCTACACAGAGCGAAAACCACCTAATAAAATAGAACAAAAGTAAGAAGATATCTCTATAGTTTTTCTTTAAGAAGAATCCCAACTTACTTTTAATGGGATAGTCTTTTTAATAAAATCAAGAAGAAATCTTCGAATATATATGTGGATATCTCCTTGAATTAATAAAGAGGGCGTTCTTCTTATTTTTATTAGGTTATCTAATTAAATTTATTATAAAGTTAGTCTTATATACATACATATGTAAACTGAGTTAGCGGTTCACAGTCGACAACTATAATGCGTAAAGAAAAGTTGAGTAGAAAGTTTTTTATTTATTGTAAGAAGGTATACTTTTAAATAAAATTAAAAAGATTTACCTCCCAAAAATAAGAAGAAATCTCTATGGAAATATCTTCGAAAAATTGAGTAAAAAGTTTTCTATTTATTGTGAGAAGGTATACTTTTAAATAAAATTAAAAAGAAATCTCTATGGAAATATCTTCGAAAAATTGAGTAAGAAGTTTTCTATTTATTGTAAGAAGGTATACTTTTAAATAAAATTAAAAAGATTTACCTCCCAAAAATAAGAAGAAATCTCTATGGAAATATCTTCTAAAAATTGAGTAAGAAGTTTTCTATTTATTGTAAGAAGGTATACTTTTAAATAAAATTAAAAAGATTTACCTCCCAAAAATAAGAAGAAATCTCTATGGAAATATCTTCGTCTCTGACTTCTGTCCTCTTTTTGGGCCACGAAGCTGTTCAAAGAGACAATCTTCTTATTTTTATGAGGATTATTTGGCTCTGTGTATATTAGTAGGCAAATTAGTTCATAAAATAAGGTACATCTTGTTCATTAATTAAAAACTTCCGTGAACACAACATTCTTTGTTTTGTTGCCATTTCCAGGTATAAGAAAACTCTGGTTTTGTGGTGAACCAGTTCGCGACAGAGCGACATACATTTGACCGTGAGAAAACACCTCGTTGCGAAGGTCTACCCCAATATAGCTAAATGTTTGCCTTTGGGACTTACAAAAAAACGCTAATTTCACTCATACGACCCATGAAAAGGGAAGAATGTTCCATATAGTTTAAATCCGGTCTGTAGTTAAATGCTGATTTCATATGAATCGCCACATGTCTCCTCTGCATTCCACGCAACCGTGAGTTCTCTAAACGGCGCCTGTTTCCAGAAGATATAGATAACTGCGGATTTGCTTTTGGCATGTCTAAGAAATTGTTTAACAAAATCATAAACTTATAATTAACTTAATTGGGTAAGAGCTTAATTTAAAATTTTACCATTGAAATTAATGGTGATTTCGTTTCATCAAAAAAATGCGCATTTTTGTTACACTCTTCAATTTTCCGTTTTCGTTTGCAAAATGAAGGTAAAACGTCAAACAGAATATGTCTTCTTTTTTTAGTGGTTTTATTAGGCTAGTGGATCTAGTGGTAATTTAGTGTAAAAAAACTACATAAGTTTTTCACTTGCTACCCTGTTTTCGTTTCCTAAAAATGTACACTTCAGTGGTGTAAAAAACTCACACTTTTTACCCTCTGAAGCTTTGACAGGGTAGCTGGTTGCACTGAAAATCAGCTGACGAAAATTTTATTTGACAGATAAATTTGGTGAAATTAATTGGATTTTGCAATAACAATTAAATATGGGTGATAAGCGAAACCTAATTATTCATGCACATAGCATAGCAAACGGGGCAGATATGTATGTAATTTGAATTTGAAATGTTTTTTTTTAGTTAATCCCCCCAAAATTAAATCCTGGCTACGGCCTTGGTGAGTATGTTACGTTTTTGGTATTTTATAAAACGCAAAGTGACGAAAACGGTCACTTTAACTGTCAAAAGAGTCACTTCCTTTTGTTCGAGTGAGCATTCGATATAGTTTAATTTGCAACGGCTAAAATTAGCCAATTTTTAAAAAAAACGGGGTATCAATCGACGCGTTTCAATCTCGCGAACCCGAATATGATGCTGAACTAATTTTTTCTTTGATTTAAATAAAACATTTATTAATAAAAACGTTTTAACTTTTGTCTTGCTTCCCGCACACACAAGAACACACAAATGTATCTTATTTCTTAACATTGCATAACACGTACATATATTTATATTAACTGCATTACACGCACATTTTTTTAATACATATGTTGCATATAAATAATTTATTTTATTCAAAAAAACAATTTAAACAAAACACGTATGTATGTATTTACACACAATGTCAACAAATATTTTTTTTTATTTTTGTTGACTTCCCATTAAACACTGAAAAAGAAATTCTCAAACGTTTGAGAAAATATTGTTTCTAAATTTGAGAATCAGCATATATATAATTTGAAAATAAACATATTTTCAAGTGTTCAACAAACATTGTTAATCAATTTTAGAATAACTTACAACACATTCGAAAAAAAACTTGTTTCGCATTTTGTACCATTTCACGAATTTCATCATGTCAAGGTTTCAAGGAACGAAGACATTTTGTATGTTTGCAAGTTTCAACCAGCGTTCGTTGTTTTACGTGAGCAGTCTCTTAACGGTTGAAAATTATTGTGTATAATAATGATTCTGTATTTCTTACTCTTATTTTATTTGTTTGTTGCTTTTTGTGAAGTTACACAAACTTTATTAAAGCCATAGTTTGTTTCTCACTTGTGTGTATGAATATTAAAAAAGATATTAATATACTCATGTGACTGTACAAAAGGCACCGGCGAAATTCACCCGCACTGGTAAATGAAAAACATCACATCAGAGTACAAATATGTAATACATACATACATCTATTGATTGCATTCCATTTCGTACTAACTTTGAAATTGATTTCAGAAAATGAAATCTATCAAATTGAGAATCAGCCCAAAATCCCATACTAAAAATGTGCCTTTTTGTTTGAGAACGCTATCAAGAGAAATTTGAGGTGCATTTGTTAACTAACGTTTGATATTTGACAATAGGGTTACTTCTCAAATGAACCTCAAATTAAAAATGAAGAAAAATGTTTATTGGGTTGCCAGCTGCCAACTTTTCAGAATTACCTACTCGACAAAATACCTCTATTAATAAAAAAACGCACTAAAAATTACTAAGGAAACTAAAAAAACAAAATAGGTGGCACATAAGCTACGTAAATCGTTTGACAATCGTCGTGACTACGCAACAGGGTGAACGCGAAAACGTAAAATCTTACATAATACCAACTTTTGGGCGAAGGTGAGCGTGAGTGAGTGTGAGTGACTGCGTCGCAAAGAGTCACCGCGTTTTGTATAATAAGGGCATAAAAAATGGTAAAGTTAATATTACCGTAGTACAATGTTTTCCATTAAAAAGTACAAGAAGTACCTTTAATTAAAATAATAAGACTGAGTTTTGTTTAAAATTCAGTTCTTATAAATGTGGTAAACATATACATGTCAATATATATAATCATATGCAATTTATGCACATATTTCAATTTCAATTTCAATTTATTCAAAGAATTCTTTGTACATATAAGACATTGAGTCTTTAATAGTACATCACAGGCGGAAATAAAATTTAACATTATTTTCTTAAAACTATACATTATAAAAAGATAACAATGTACACATTATTTATTTAAATACAATTACTTAAAAGTAAAAAAAAAAAGAAATAAAATAAAATAAAATAAAGAATAAAATAAAAAATGAACAATCTTACGTATATATATGAAGAGAAAAAGATAAAAAGGTTGATAGGTGCAGGGTAGATACAGATTAGATCAGGAAGTACACAAAACAGGATAGAATAAAAGATAGAGCCGTTAAATTGCAATCAGATTTAATCTTTAGTGTTAAAATAGTCATGGATTACCTTTTTGTAGTTACTTCCACTTATAGTCGTCTTGATAGACTCAGGAATGGAATTCCAAAGCCTCACAGCATTAATGAAAAACAACCTTGACGAGGACAGAATTAGGTACCCTTTTGTTTGAGAACGCATTGAGAACTCATTAGAGAACTGAATTAGAATTCGATTCGAGAATTATAATTTTCTCGATTTGAGAATTAGATACCCTTTTGTTTGAGAACGCTATGATTCTCGATAGATTTTCGAGTCGTCCTCTAACGTTAGAGGTTTGAGAATGAGGCTAGTTCTCGAGTCATTCTCAAATCGATAACTAACCTCAGTGTTTGTTGGGTCAGTAAGTAAACATAATTCAAGTATCCTGGCTTTAATTATGTCTGTCTCCTGCTTTCTATTATTCTGTACAGAAAGAAGTGCAGATCAAACGCTGGTGAATTGTATTTATGGCTTTAAAATAAATCTGCTTTCGTCCAATAAAACCATTGTCGTAAGAGTACCATGTTCTTTTTAACTAAATTTCTTGTGTTGAAGAAGTGTTTTCTGTGCTCACTGCATTAGCGACTCCCCGACGTTCCAATACTACAAACATTCGTTATGAAGCGTTATCAAGTCTTGTACGTCGCTATCTTGTAATTTTTGCACGTCGTCAACGAGTCGTTTTTGAACGTCGCTATCTAGTCGTTATTGTACGTCGTCTACGAGTCGTTATGGCACGTCGTCAATGACTCGTTTATGTGGCTCGCTAGTGAACTGTTCTTTTCATCTACTTACGACTTCGCCGGCAGGTCGCCGGCGAACGAATCTTTCACTAGACCGAGCCGGAATCGAATTCGATTCGAAGTCGTTTGGCAAATTGTTATTGCAATCGGGGGATACTAAATTAAAGCTGAACCCAATGCAACACTACGTCAGGAAATTATAAAGAAATTAACCTTCGCTTATCATATTTACTCCACAAGACTCATTATCGTCGACTTCTAAAATTATTGGGCTTTGCGCACCATTATGAATTTGTAGCGTGGTGGATTACAATACATCTTGACTCATCCCATTAACAAATAAATCGTTTCTATCTGTCAGGTTTTGAACGCTTACTTTAGTTTTGTTATAACGTTTTTTTTGTGCGCATTATCCAAGGAACAATCTAATATTAGCCGTGTTTTTATTCGAGCGCATATACATCTGCGCTTAAATTTTGTATGGGCAACTAAGCGCGGATAGAGATGTGCACTTAGAAATCCATACAAAATTTAAGCGCAGATTTATATGCGCTTGAATAAAAGCACGGCTATTAATTAATATTAATAATGACAATAATAAATGGACTTACAAATTGTTGAGAATACAAACCTTTCCTCTGCATCTGTATCAATGCAGTGTGTCAGTTGTTTCTCAATCGCTAAAGCATCTCCGAATGAAGAAATTCCTGAGAATTTAAGGACACAAGAGTACCAGTGTTGCCGCAGCCTCAAAAAATTTGGTATCAAAAATTGATATTTTCATGGTTTTTTTCGTATCACCGAAAATTTTTTGGAAAAAAAAACTTAAATTAATCAAAAAAGCTGTTTTTGGGCTTTTAACTCGTATGACAAATTGATACGGCAATTTTTTTTTTCGTATCACTGAAAAATTTTTGAAAAAATTAAAATTAATAAAATAAGCTGCTTTCGTGTTTTTAACGTGACATCGTTTTTTTATTACATTTACCAATATAAAAATATAAAGATAATGAATATTTAGGTATCATTTTAGATTTTTAGAATTCAATTTAATTCAAGAAAATCATAAGGGCTATTAAAATAATGGTTAACATAAAACAGTTTGATAAAATGTTGCCGATTTTTGGTATTTTCAAGACTTTCACAATACATATTTTTCGCGGCAAACACTGGTTGTTAAAATTTTTAGAAAATCTTAAAAATGAAAAAGAATACGTTAATATTCTTTGATTTTGATTAAATCGGATCAAAATTATTTGATGCTGATTAAAAAGGTATCAAATTTGTTCTACGTCAAAATAAAAAGTATCTACGTATCTTGGGCTTAAAAAAGTATCACATTTGATACGATTGTATCAAAACGGCATCACTGAAGAGTACTCTACCCATCCTTCTTCCGGTTTGCTAGCAGCGTTCGATCTCAAATTTTCCCTCGGAGAATGACTTAGATGTTCCGGCATTTTGTTGTTGCCATTGCTTTCCCATCTGTGCGGCACAACAGTAAAGTAAACACCTTTTTTCCACGTTGAAACGATTTTAAAAAAATCCATTTTTGCTAAAAGATAGGGCAATCAATTTTAGTTTTAATTATTATTAAAATATACTTTCATTTGTATTTTTATTTACCTTTTATAATTTGCATAAGATAAACACAACATGAATGCGAGCACAAAAGACAATGCACATGTGATGTACAGTGTTTTCAACTTTCTTTTTCGAAAAGTGAGGGATATTTAAATTTGTTTTCAGAGTGCGGAAAATTCATTCGCGAATGCTCAGATATACATTATTCTCATTTCAACAAACAAATATTCGTGAAAACACGTACACATGCATACACATTCTCAAAGCTAGGTTACGTATGTGACCAATCAGAGCGTTAGAGCCTATACACACTTGCGACTCAATCGATTTGGTCGAATTGGACTGTTGTATTCACACTACTCCAACTATTTAGTCGAATCGGTGGCAGCTATTCACACTTGAGACTAAATAGTCGTGCGATTGACAATGACATAGTGTTGCCAATGTTCACATTTTACTCAGCAAATTTTACATTAGTGGTCTTCATATAAAGTGATGAAGTATTAAATTGTTAAAGTTTATCTGCATTCTTACATGAAAGCACCTTCTTGTCAGCTGTCAACTTGATTAATAAATAAAAAACAATAAAATAAACAAAAAGTGCATACATTGTTTGGCTTTGTTTCTTATTAAACTAGCAACTAGCTGTCAAGTAAATGAAAAGAGAAAAACGGAAGGAATTACGCTCATAAAGGCGAAACGAACAGAAGTACAAGAAACGGAAAAATAGTAAAAATCAGCCATTAATAATTTTCATGAAATTTCATTTTCATTATTTCTATTTTAAAATGCAATTAATGACATTTGAAGAGAACAACAATATCAAGAAACATATGAAAACGGAAGTAAATATCCTTAGTTAGATAATTCTTGTCTATAACTACACCATTTCCAGATGGATTTTAGAAAGCGTCAACTGGATTTTAGAAAGGGGAAATTGGATCTTAGAAATGTCAATTGGATTTTAGAAAGGGGAAATTGGATTTTAGAAATGTCAATTGGATTTTAGAAAGGGGAAATTAGATTTTAGAAATGTCAATTGGATTTTAGAAAGGGGAAATTAGATTTTAAAATAGCCAAATGGATTTTAGAAAGGGAAAATTGGATTTTAGAAATGTAGATTTGATTTTAGAAAAGGGAAATTGGACTTTAGAAACTTTAAATTGGACTTTCGAAAATTTATATAATTATTAATTTATACTTTCATACGCAATAAAGAATTTCTATTCGAAAAATTCTGTGTAAAATTTATTTTAAACGCACATTCTGAAATCCAATTCACGCTTTCAAAAATCCAATTTTGTTTTCTAAAATCATTTTAACGCTTTCTAAAATCCAATTGACATTTCTAAAATCCAATTTCCCCTTTCTAAAATCCAATTGACATTTCTAAAATCCAATTTCCCCTTTCTAAAATCCAGTTAACGCTTTCTAAAATCCATCTGGAAATGGTGTAGTTAATAAGAAACGAACCTTTTGTTTTTAAACATTTTGAAAATATTAATTGAAATATTCAATCTCTACAATTTACCAAAAGTGAAATAAAAGTAGTGCTGTCAGCATGGCAACTCTTTCCACTACGAATATCACTGTTGTTGTTGTAGTCGTTCGACTAAATTGTCTCAAGTGTGAATACGTAGAAGGGCGCCTTGCTGATCAAGCAGTTGTACAACTGTTTCAGTTGGAATGAAATTGGGCTGCAAATCCAACTGTTTCAGTTGTACAACTAATTGAATGTAGTGTGAATGCTTCCATACATTCCCATGCAAATCAACATTCGACTAAATCGATTGAGTCGCAAGTGTGTATAGGCTCTTAGAAGAATGCCAGAACAAAACATAATGATCAAAAGTTGAGCGACGAGTTGATATATTTGAACCATGGTTCAATAATACAGGTTTTCGCATAGATACGTGCATACATACGTACACACTCCATGTAAATTGTTTGTGTATTTTGTAGTGCTTCTCTCAAAATTTTAGTTCGCCTTTGTAGAAATCATTTTGCGCCATGCTCAAAATTGACATAAGCACCACAATATAAATAAAAAAAAGTAGAAAATAGTTAATAATCAGCTGTTCAGTAAGTTAACTTGTATAGATCAGCCTTGGTTTGAACAAATGGAAGGCAGTACAGCGGCGCAAAAGAGAATCATTTCATAATCGCACGGCAGAGTTGCTGTGTTTGAATACAAATTAAACGCGTTTATTTTTTAATTTAGTTGAATTGATTTACTTTTAACATTAAAACTAAAAACTTACGATGTAGAAAGTGCATATTAACAGTCCTATTCTGAGCGTTACCGGAAAATTACTTTACTGGTAGGTTATGTTGCCGAAATTTGTTACCATCTTTTCAATTGGTATTCTGGCTCAAATGGTAACGCTGTCAAAGCATTTCCATACGAACGCAATGGAATCGGGCTGAAAATGGTAACAAAATGTTACCACGTATTGAGGTGGTAACTTAATTCCCTGCTGCCAGAATACGAAAAGGGTCTTTAAAGTACCAGATTCTTCATTTCACCAGTAAAGTAAATTATGTTACCACGCCGGAATAAGGCCGTAAGTAATAATTTTGTATACAACAGAGCTTATGAATTCATTAAATATATATATTTGCTTGTTTTTGTTTTAGTCTGTCGGTTAAATTTCGATAACGTTGTTCACTCACAGAATTTTGTATGAAAATTACTGTTGTTTAGCACTGGATTCGAGGTCGAACAACGAATGAGTGAGCGAATACCAAGAAAACGAACCGAACGACTTTATGTGGAAACATGATTTAAAAAGAATGCTCATGAGCGCTTGCGAATGTACCAATAAAAAAAATTCTCGCAAATATTCTTTTGCATTCGTGAATTTTTAGCGAGGCATTATACGGCCATTCGTTTTTGAATGAATGTATGTTTGAATTTATAGTTATCGCTTTAGCCGATCTGTACGCTCGCGTTTAGAGAGTGTATTGCTACTATTGGCTCTGGAGCCTTGCATGGAAATTTCACTATATTGGCATTACTGTTTCTAAGCTTTTGTAAAATAAAAACAGCTGTTCAAATGTAAACAAGTTCCTAATGGAACCATGAAGCGGCAATGGGAACTTTAAGCGCAAAATTTGCGGTAACAACAACTTTGCCGCCACTTCAAAGTGACTCAGAAGTGGCATTTGTTACTTTATCGCAACTAAGACTTTGAAGTTAAATATTTTCAGTTGCCGTCACTATCCCAAAGTTTTTACAACTTTGAAGTTGTAATATTTGGTAAATACTACTTTAAAGTATTTTTCTAAAAGGGACGCCATGTTGCTGTGTGAAAACTATAAATTTATTGAATTTACTGAATTAAAAGTGCCAAATTTTCACGATTCCTGCATAAGAATAAGTAAATAAATGCACAATAGTTATTTTCAAGTATCAAAGAATGATTTAAATGCTTTTTTAAATTTTCCGGGTGACTTTTTTAAATGTTGGCAAATAATGAAATGTAGAAATAATTTAATAAAAGTGAAAATTTGAAGAGTGCGTGGAAAATGTAGAGCTGAAACCATCATATTACACAATAAATTTTCATTCGCATTAGTTTTCCACGCAAGTATTTGCGAAAACTCATGCTTTTATTTCTCATCATTATTAATATGATCTAATAATAATAACATTTCTAGATTGGAAATCGTGAAATAGATAAGAATTCATGTACCTAAGTATGCAGTGAAACAAATACATATAAAATAAAACTTGAGTTGATGCGGAAAACAATAAGATAAAAAGAGAGGTGTATATGTTAAGTTCCCTGAAAGTGGCAGTTACCACACTGTGGCATCGCTGCTACGTATTTATAACGTCAATGGCACGTTGCCGTATATAGTACAGGAACGTTGCGGTTATAACGAAATTATTCCCCATTTTGGACACAAGCACGTAATAGATACGTTACTATTATGTTCCCATGGCTAGTAACACAACACTTTGAAGTCTCTATGTTGGTAACAGCTACGTGCCAGAGACTATTTGTGCTAGTTGGGATATATTTGTAACTACTTCAAAAATATTCATTTAATTATCTATGTGACGTTTATGTATACTTATTTATTTATTTATTCATCTATGAAACAAGTTCTTACAGACTACTAAAAAACCTAAGTTACAAAGAATATATGTTCCCAACTAGCACCTAAGTAACAATGACGGATACGGGAACCTTAGAGCGCTTTCACATTACTTGGTGCGGTATCGGATCGACATTTTTGGTTTTTACCGAAAGTATACCGAAACCTTACCGACCACATGTATTTCAATTGGCACTTTCACATTAGTGTTGCATACATGAAATCGGAGCGGATTAATTTCGGTATACCGCAACGCGGTAAGACCGGTCAGTAAAATTTGAGGAACTACTGAATACATTTTTGCGGCGTGATAAAAGAAGAAGAACAAAGTCAGTAAAAAACTCGTTTCGGCTATAAATGTAGCAAGTTATAATGTCTTCGTCTTCGTTAGAAGACATTATTGTTATTATTGAGTGATTTGTTGAAGTTAAAAATTTTGTTTTGCAAATTTCCATGTTTGTTTTCCTATTTTCTGCCGATTACACACCGAAAGTATTCCCACAAGTGTGAAAAACACAGCACGTGGAGACGGGTTATTGAGCGAGATGTTTTGATACATGTTTCTCTGGTGAATCAAGTTATGTGGAGACGGGCTTTTAATGTTTTTGGGCAATCACATTTTGACCGATAACTCAGTTATCGATAATTTTATCGAAATATATCGAAGTCCAAATGAAACCTGGGGTCATCCCATTTCGTTTGATACCCATATTGTAGTGTAATTTTAATGTTTTTGGGTAATCATATTTTAAACGACCATGCGACTAGAATGCATAGTCGTATTTATGTTGCTTTGACTACTTGCTAGTCCTAGTGGTCACATTTCAAATTTTCAATAAACTATCGATAGTTCAAACGATAGTCGAAAACCATCGATAGTGTAAACGATGTTCAGAAACTATCGATAGTGACGATAGTGCCATCGATAGTTTCCGACCACTACTCAGTAGCACACTTGACTCCGTTGGCACGTTTATAGCCATGATTCAAATAAAGAAGATTGTGCATTCAGCGGTACCGCTATGCGTTCATCCAAAATTTGACAGAATCAGCTGATTTAGTGACGTAGTAACATTAATTCTCTTTCACCCAGTTTCGTTTCCGGTTTTCTAATAACTAAAGATTGTGTGCGATAAATGTGAAACTTATGTTAAAAAACTATTTTAAATAAAGAAAAATTAAGTGCCGCGTATTTATTTGTGTGAATAATAGTTCAATAAAGGTATTTTTTGCCTGTTTGCAAATATTCATCCGTGGGACTGGGTTCATTTTGGTTAGTACGTCATCAACTACGTTATCGACGAGAAATAAAATTTGCAAACAGGCAAAAAATACCTTTACCTTAACTATTATTCAGACAAATAAATACACGGCACTTCATTTTTCTTTATTTAAAATAGTATTTTAATATAAATTTCACATTTATCGCACACAATCTTTAGTTATTAGAAAACCGGAAAATAAATGGCAAAACAAATGTATATTATATAAATAAATAAATAAAATTAGCAAGCACATATTTTTTTTTTTAAATATTTTCACTATATAAAGATAAATTTCAATTTGTTAATTTTCTGATTAGTTTCACAAAAATGTACATTGGTTTTCTTTACCACTGCACATGCCTTTCATTTATGACGACTTGCTTTCATTTCTACCTTCACAAAAAATGTGCGTGCTCGAAAAAAAGCTTCGGTAGGTATAGCACATGATCCAATTACCAGGTCGGTGCATGGTACATACACACAAACATGCCGTGAGCTGAATGTCAAACGGAATATCAAAACTGAAAGGAGAACGAAATAATTTGACATTCAGCTCACGAGCGAATGATGGAGAAACTCAGAGAACGAAGAATTTGACCAATAGTAAACACGAATGTATGTATAGAATATGCAGAAGCAGAGAAATTGGATAGCTATTGAAGCAAAAGAAGAAGTCAGCTGATCTGAAGAGCCGACCTGTATTGGTGGATCCTGGTATAGCATTTTTAATTTAGTACTCAATTAACTGCAGCGTAATGAATAGATTTATGTATGTATATGGAATGTGTGTGCATGGCATGTGCAATTTTCAAGTAGATAAATAAAATGCATGCATAAACATTTGTACTTTCAAGTTTTTTTTGTAGCAAGGAATTTCAAAAATGTATATGTATGTATTTCAGTTACATATGTATATACATAAGTGTGCATGTTTGTGCGTAGATGCTTGAGTGCAAAAATGCATGTCTGTGCTTGAAGCTATACTTATTTTTGGATTTGTTTCTTTTGTTGAAATTTGGCTACTAAAAAAGCATTACATGTACTGACATATATATATGTTTATAAGTAGTACAAAATTTAGCGTTGTGCAATTTTTTTAATAATATCCATTCATATTTACATTGTACATCCATATTATGCCTACATTCATATGTATGTACATACATAGAAAATATAGACTTTATGTTATTAATCACTAACATAATTTTGTCCAGACCAAATTTAAAGCTACGTTCATTAACTATAAAGGCATTCCTATCAAATTAAACTGTGTCAATTTTCATTAAAATTGATTGGAAAATGCGTCCACAATCGCTGTTGGAAAATCGCCATGTGAAAAAATCCAAAAAAACTGTCGAGTTTCGAAAGTAGGCAGCACTCTAGTTTAAATTAATTTGCAAACAATAAAAGCCCAAAAAAGCAAATTTAGCCCAGCACATGATTCAGAGACATTCAATAACTGCACTTATTTCAACTCATTCAAAAAAAAAACCAACAAAAAAACAATGGAAAACAATTGCCTTCAATGAAAATGAGTTGAATCAACACATTTTTATGGGTCGCAGCTGTTGACAAAAGGCTGCTCAAAAAAAATTGAATGGTCATCTCCGTAATCACAACGAGCAACGACCGGCCGTCAGCAACGAGCGGCTTTCCATCCGTTCATCATTGTAAGTGCTCATATACCTAAAAATGTATGGACATGTGCATTCAATGATCTGCTTTCTGCCAACTTTTTCTCTAGCCACACATGACGACAGAAAACGCGCTACACTTGTGCAGAAAGCGCTTGTAGGTTTTTTGTGCAGCCCAAACAGATTTCAACGGAAAACGCGTGTACATGTGTGGTTTTTGTAAACGCGCGTCATACCCCTGCCCAAGTGAAGCGCGTTTCTGCCGTCATGTGTGACTAGCCTTTGGCTGCCTGCAACATTTGCTCGCTTGTAAGTGTATGAATATTTTCCTATATAAATAAAAAAAAGTCTCTTGAGTTTATGTGCATATATTTTAAGATTTTTTGCCATTCTTTTGTGACATGTTCGCTTTTATTTTCATTTGACATTCAACGTTATTTTTATGTCTGTGTTTCAAACTTTGTAAGTATACTTTGGCTGGCCAGTATTCTTTTTTTTTCTTCTTTGCTTAAAAATTATTTATTAAGTTTTGCGCTTGTTTTTGCACACTTGTTTAATTTAGGTGAAAGAGAAATTTATGTTACTACGTCACTAAATCAGCTGATTCTGTCAAATTTTGGATGAACGCATAGCGGGACCGCTGAATACACAATCTTCTTTATTTGATTCATGCGTTTATAGCATATTAACTCAGTAGCACACTCGACTCCGCTGGCACGTTCGATTTCGCCTCTTATTTAAGTGTCATCTTGTGCATGCTTATTTTATATGGCACTTGGTGTATTTTGGTGGTTTCTGGTATTGGGGTGGTCCCATATTTATGCATTTTTATACTCAGCTGTACTAGTACACAGAGTATTATAGTTTTAATCACATAACGGTGGATTGTAACAGAATGAAATAATCGAGATAGATATAGACTTATATATATCAAAATGATCAGGGTGAAAAGAGAAATCGATTGAGCCATGTCCGTCCGTCCGTCCGTCTGTCCGTCCGTCCGTCTGTAAACACTCTAACTCGCGCAAAAATTGAGATATTTTGATGAAATTTGAAATGCAAGTTGGTATCGACACTGGGACGGTTGGTATTGAAAATGGGCGAAATCGGACCATGACCACGCCCACTTTTCCTATATAGAAATAAGTAAGAGCGCGGCTGTCTTCGGCCGTACCGAAGACTTCATACCTTTCATGAGTGGGGAAATGAAAAGCTACCTATGTATGTTGTGCATAGCCTGATTTAGTATAATTTATAATTTCAATTTTGTGGGTTATTTATGGAACGATTTATTAGAAAAAATGGTGTCTGGGCTATTTAAATGGAGGGTTATACGACAAAATGTGTATATCTGAACAATCGGTTGTATGGGAGCTATATGTTATAGTGGTCTGATCTTGACAATTTTCGGTAATTCTATTTGGGCCGATATGGGTACAAGTACTTTAAAGTTTCATGTCATTATCTGTTAAAATGGAGAAGTTATATCCCAAAATGTACATATCTGAACAATCGGTTGTATGGCAGCTTTATGTTATAGTGGTCCGATCTTGACAATTTTCGGTAACCTTGTTTAGGCCAACATGTGTACAAATACTTCATAATTTCATGTCCTTAGCTGTTTAAATGGGGAAGTTATACACCAAAATGTGTATATCTGAACAATCGGTTGTATGGCAGCTATATGTTATAGTGGTCCGATCTTGATAATTTTCGGTAACCTTCTTTAGGTCAATGTGGGTACAAATACCCCAAAGTTTCGTGTCCTTAGCTGTAAAAAGGGAGAAGTTATACCCCAAAATGTGTATATCTGAACAATCGGTTGTATGGGAGCTCTATGTTATAGTGGTCCGATTCGGCCAATTCCGACAAATGATCGATTGGGCATCAAAACTCACCCGTGTTCCAAATTTCAATCAAATATCTCAAAAACTGAGGGACTAGTTTGCGTTCACACAGACGGACGGACGGACGGACGGACAGACGGACATGGCTTAAACGACTCAGCTCATGATTCTGATTATATCGGTATATATATTGATGGGTCTGTCACGCCTCCTTCTAGTACTTTCAAGATTTGATTTTCGGCACAAAGTTATAATACCATTTCATTCTCATGAAAGGTATAAAAATCGGAAATTTGGTATCTCAGCCAATAATATAGCTAGAGTGATGAAATTTTACCCACGTGTTGAGCTCAGGCCCCTAAGAAGAAATTTGATGGAATTTTGGAAAATGGGCGGTGCCACGCCCACTTATTAAGGAGAAAACATTGAAAGCTTTATGAGTCATAACTCAGAAACTGTTGAAGATATATCGATGAAATTTGGTACGCGTGATATACTTACTTAGGCAAATGTTTGGACGAAAAATTGTCAAAATCGGTTGACGGCCACCCCCACTTTTATATATGGGTATTATAAAGTGACCTATTAAAAACATTTTAAGCGATATCTTTGTGAAATATAAAGATATATCATTGAAATTTTATGCCAGGAGTCATACTGCGGACATACAATGACAAACACAAAAATTTTGGAAAATGGGCGTGGCACCGCCTCTTTTTAGAAGCTGGAATATACGAGATTTCTGAGCCCATAACTCGACAAATAATTGATATATAATGACGAAACTTGGTGTGTACACTTTTATTACTTGTGGTAATACATGTTGAAAATTTTAGCGAAATCGGTTGACGACCACGCCCACTTTTATATATGGGTATTATAAAGTGGCCTAATAAAAACATTTTAAGCGATATCTTTGTCAAATATAAAGATAATTCATTGAAATTTTGTGGCAAGAGTTCCACAATAGACCGGAAAAAAAATAGACAAATTTTGAAAAATGGGCGTGGCACCGCCTCTTTTTAGACAAAGGAATATACGAGATTTCTTAGCCTATAACTCGGCAAATAATTGAGATATTATGACGAAACTTGGTTTATACACTTTTATAACTTGTGTTAATAGACACGCAAAAATTTATTGAAATCGCTTTATGACCACGCCTACTTTTTAACAAAGATATTTCTGGAACACCCTTTGGGAATTTGTAACGTGAGATCTTTGTAACCCCAATGTACATAGGAATGTGTATACATCAGACCGCAGCAAAATTATGAGAGATTGTGTAAGAGAGCGATATGTGTCACAATGGCGGTCTGATGCAAATGTCCACAGCCATATATACATATGTATACCCTACAAAGAATTTAAAATTAATCCGGAATGCTCTCGGGAACACAAAAATATCTGAACAGCAACCTAAACTTGCAAAAACCATTGTTTGAGTTGCAAAATCATACAATAATTTGCATTAACGCGAAATTCGATGTAATTTTTCTCTGACAACAAAACTGCACAGCCCACCAAAAAGCAATAATTTACGGTCATTAAAATTTTAAGCCTGTCAATACTTAAATATGGGCATATGTATACATACGTATAAATGCTTATACACACATACAATTTATTAAAAATTATTAATTATGAACAACGTCATTTAGATAAAATTAAGAATAGTCGCATGCTACATTGCGCGTGATCCCGAAAGCATCCCCGATTAATGTGAATTTCTTTGTATGGTATCTATATGTCTATGAATGTTGCACAAATGCTCTGCGATCTCGTACTATGTATACATACATATATATGTACATATATTCATTTGCATCTAACTTGGCTTTTACTCTTTGCCACTCAGGACGAAAAAAATAGATACCTACCCTTTACTTGAAAAAAACCTACCAAATTTGCGAGGAAATGTGCAAGAAGTACAACATGCAATTAGTTAGTTTTCTATTATTTGCTCGACTGCATCTAAATTTTAGATTCTAAAACAACATGCCGCGTCCTAAAAATAATATATTGTATGTGGTGGAAAAAAAACATGTGTTTGCAAAAATGAAGAGTGCAAAAAAATTTTAAAAGGACATTCGCCAAATTTAGAGCAACACATAGAAATTGTCCACCCTAACACACTAAAAACTATTCCTACCTCATATACATACATAGGTATATATGGGTACCCAAGCAGGTCACAGCCGTCGTATGTTATACAATTTAATTTTTTTAATTCTAGATATTTTAAATAATTTTCCAAATCTAGGCTTAAAAATTCCCATATTAGATAAATTTCTTAACCAAAATAATTTTTACAAGTCTTTTATTAAAGAAAATATATACATACATACATACATACATATGTACATATGTGCATCCATTAATGAAAAATATACGTTAGTATATACATACATACATATAAAATGTGTATACATACATGAAACGCCGATTTGCACAACTAAATTTGCAAAATTTAAGAAAGAACACTAAGGCACTCTGCACACGGAGCGTACTGCTTTAGACGCGTATTAGATACTACAGACGAAAGCTGTACGCTTTGATGTCGCGCACGTATATTTCAATTGAGGGCTGCACACGAGTCGTCAGCTTCATGCATTCGTCAAAGTATGCTGGCTACATGTCGCTTGGCGTAAAGCAGTGCTGGTAGCTAGGCGTACTACGCTTAGAAAACAGGAAGAAGAAGATGTTTGTTTACATGTTTCCACTTGGTGGAATTTATGAAAGCAGTAAAGTTTGTGTAAAAAATCGGAAAAAATGAGTGTATAATGAAAGAAAATGGAAGATTCCGTAAAATTGTTCATCTTTTCTATTAAAGCTTAGAAATTTAAAGCAAATACCGTATTATTAATTTGTTTGTTTGTTTTGTGCAGCGAAGTTTCATGTCGCTTCGTGTGCAGATCTTGAGGCGTAGAGAAATTGACGCTACATGAAATGTCTCGTACGCGTCTATGACGATACGCCTCGTGTGCAGAGTGCCTAACTGAACGCTATAATAAAAGAACGCTAAGTAGGGTTCATTTCCACTTAGCGTACTTCCACCAGCTACACTACGCGTAGTGTTCTGTTTGTGTTCATCTACACAAACTTAAACGCAAACACTACAAGTACCGTTAGGTTTGTTAGGGGTTGTGTTTGTGTATATCGATGTCGCATGAACGCTACGCTACGTTATTGAATGTTATCGTAGTGTATAATTTCGAACGCTGCTTTTTAGTGAGTCAATGCTTATGTGTCAACTCCCAAAAAATCGTGTCATTACTCACCCCTACTAATAGCCCAGTTAGTCAAGAACGTGTGGTCCGCCCGCTGACGCAAACGCCCATATGCAATTTTTAGGATTTTTTGAGCCCGTAGCAATCAGCTGTTTTACTCACACATATTTACATATATATATAGTTTGTTTACATTTTGGCAGGGTTGCCGTTTAGTCATTTTTGAACAAACAAGATTTTTACTAATCTTCAAAGTGTTATGCGGATTACTCTTCAATACACAACTGTGCATTATTTGCCAAATGACAAGAAAATACTAATTTAATCGTTTTTAAAGTTGTCGTTGACGACTTTTTTTTTTATTAATTTAGATACTTTTTTACGGCTTAGTTGGTAATTAAAACACATTTTTCTTGTAATTTTGTTGCTGCCCAATATATTTCCATCACACCTTGGTGATAGTTATCAAGGGCTAAAACATAAAATAACAAAAACCGCAGTCAGAACATTAAATTTACAATTGAAAATCCATAAAAAAATTATATTGGGAAGCCACAAGATTCTCACAAAAATGTGTGTTTAATTAAGAAATCTGTATTGAGTTTCTGTAACTCATATCTTTTCTAGTATAAATAGGTGGTGACAAAGTGTGGATCGTATTAATGTGACGTCACTTTAATTGACACTTTTCCCGGTTTTGTTACAGAAACTCAGATCTATTGTGGTAATTTATAACTTTTTAATGTAGAAAAGTTGCACAAGAAGACCACCAAGAGTTATCAGTTAAGAAAATACAGCCACCATATCGACGGCTGAGAATAAGATCGCGCTATTTCAAAAATTGTTTCAAAAATGCCCTATTTGAAAAATTGTTTCAATAACGTCATATTTCAGATTTTGCTTCAAGAACGCCCTATTTGAAAATTTGTTTCAATAACGTCCTATTTCAGACAATTATTCAAAAACGCCCTATTTCAGAGAAATATATCGCTAGCTTAGAGTGCAAACTGTGTAAGTCCACTTTTATGAAAAAGTGTATTTTTATGTAGAACGCTAGAAAAATCGAATACGCACCGCGCTAAACAATTCTGTGATACTTGTCATATTTCTACTCGTTGTTATTCAGTGATACGCAAATTGTGTAAGTCCAAAAAGCGAAGAAAATTGTGTAAGTCCAAAATATTTACATGAACAGAAAATTTTTTTTTCGTTTCGAAATTTTTTTATTTTTTGTTTTTTGTATCTCCTACAAAGTTTGAAAAAAGGACTTACACAATTTGCACTCTAAGCTAGCGATATATGGAATTTTCTTTGAAATAGGGCGTTTTTGAAGCAAAATCTGAAATAGGACGTTATTGGAACAATTTTTCAAATAGGGCGTTCTTGAAGCAAAATCTGAAATAGGACGTTATTGAAACAATTTTTCAAATAGGGCGTTTTTGAAACAATTTTTGAAATAGGGCGATCTTATTCTCAGCCGTCGATATGTGGTTAAATACAATTTTTGCTTTAATTTTCAGTAATATCTTCAATTATTAGGAGTGTTCAATATCTCAAAATTTTTACATATTTTTACGAATAGTTACGAATTTATGTTCAATAACCCAAAAAATTCGCAAAAGAGAGCCAAATTGAGAGAGTAAGACCTCGCGAGAGTTGATAAACGCTGCAAGTAAAATTTTCACATGCAACTACTAGCAGCTTTAAAAAAATAGAAGTGTCAAAAATATATGATCACAAAAATTTCAATTGGAAATATACAAACATTTTAAACGCAAATTTCTAATTGTGCACTAAATTAGCGCAAAAAGGAATCTTTTCGATGTTGTGGAATAGCCAAAGTAGATTTTTGTTTTCCTAATTCAGTTATTTCCATTCATTTCCAATTTCAAAAATTTCAATTACAAGCTAACCTAAAAATCAAATTGTCAAAACAGCGTATCAGCTGTTTTCTTGCGAATGTTTACGATTTTGTGTTCAATTACTTTGGTTGATAATTTTCCCTTTTTCTCGTTTTTACTGTTAATTTGACATTGACGCTCTTTTTGCAAGTACTTGCAAGTAAAGTTGTTGAACAAAGCTATTATCTTGTTATTAATTTATATACATATATATTTACATTTTGTTTGGGATTAAAAAAAAATGATAAAAGTTTTCGATCCCTTTTTAAAAATTAAAGTAATAATAAATGGTTCGTTTAAGTAGACATACTATTTTTTCATGTGAACACATATATGTATATTCGATAACATTTTACAATCTTGTTGAGTTAGTTGTATAATGCTGTGAAAATTTAATATATTTAATAACTAAAAATGTTCAACCGGCAACCCATCTACCTTGTAACCATGCGAGCGATCAGCTGACACGTTTTTGCGTAAAAAATCAAAATGATTTTGATTTCTGCGGTACGGGCATTTGCGTCGTCCGTCGTTGAATAATCGTTTACATACAAACCCCATTAAATAGGTTGGATCAGCTGACACAGTACACGGGTTTACGTTCTCGACTAACTGGACTATGACACGGTCTACGGGCTGCCGTCGGTGAGTGTTTCCACCTTTAGACCCAGATTACGGATGAGCAATAAATGACATACTTTGTCAAAAGCTTTAAGAACCTTTTCACACTTGCGATTCAATCGATTTAAAGCCTATACACACTTGCGACTCAATCGATTTAGTCGAGCTTTGATTTGCATGGGAATTTATGGAAGCATTCACACTACATTCAATTAGTCGAACAACTGAAACAGTTGGATTTGCATACAACAGCCCAATTCGACTAAATCGATTGAATTGCAAGTGTGTATAGGCCCCGGAAGTCGCCGCTATACCAATCTGTCCCCGATTTTGACATTTGCCGATAAGATATCGTCTTACGCAGCTCTCAAGAAAACCAAAAAATCTATGTAATTTGACGTACAAGAAATGCTCAAGAAAAATTTATTTTGTCACATTTTCTTTTGCGGTACGCAGTTCTAAAGAAATTCTACTACTATTTTTTTAAGATTTTTTAGAAAAAGTGCACAACTGAACTCTGGTTCTGCCAAGAAATGAATTTACTATTATTTCTTCAAGAAAATTTGACAGAAGAGGTAAATAAACTCAAATGTGACATTTCTTTTGAAAATATAATGACTTTCTTGCTACTATTTCAACGCACAAGAAATAATGCAAATGTTTTCTTGAGCGTTTTCTTGAGAGCTGCGGAGAGGCCTTTACTAAAATCCGTGTAAAGGCTGGTATCGAACTCTCAATAAACAGCTCAAGAAATTTTTTGAGTGAAAAATAGTAGTAGGCAAGAAATTTTGACGTTTAGTAATCCACCGTGAGTACCAAGTGAAACGAAGAAGATCATCAAAAACGTAAACAAAATAAACCTTTTTGTAAACATGAGCAATTGATAAGTTCTTAAAAAACATTAAATAAAAGCTTTAAATATTTGTTTTCAATAGTTTTATTTTGTTGTTATTTTAGGAAATAATCGAAAGCGACGAGGATGATATTATATTACTGCTGTGGTATATTGATGGAAGGAATGGAAGAAGATATAAGAAATTGATGTGAACTTACGCTTTGCATCATTACAAAAATTGTGCACTATATTTTTTCGATTAATTTTTCCATTTTCACCACCATTTTTATCAACATGTAAAAAAGGCCAACAGACGTCAAAATTTCTTTAAGAAATAAATGCTCGATGATATATTTCGTGGCAAAACCTGTGTTGCTGTGTTCGCATTATGTTGAAAAATAGCGAAAAAAAAGTGTATTAAATTTCTTGAGAGGTCGATACAAGCTCAAGAAAGTTTCACAAGAAAAATTTCTTGAGCATTTCTTGTACATCATTTTATATGGAACTTTTGCGTTTCTTGGGAGGTCGATACTAAGCTTAAATTACATCTGTATGAGCATTTTCTCTAACAGCCTCATTCCCTATCACGAACGATAGCCTTGACGAACGATAGCCGTGAAGACGATATCGTCTGATTTTGTTATTATGAAACTTACGTTGCCGATATCGTCTAGCGTTACGTTGATCGCCAGCAACACGAAAAGAAATGTCAAATTTGCTACCGCTATGCTCATATGATTCATCGTTCAAGAAGGTAGGCGCAGTAGCGAGTTCATATATTTTGTTACTGCAGTTAGTTTATTTTCATTACTTTTCTGCCAAATCTATATAATTAGTGTTAATTAACGTTAGTGGGTAGAAAACACACACCTATTGATAGAGTTTAATGTCAAAATGGTATTTGCCTTGGTTAAAATATGAATTCATTTAGAACTCGCCTTGCGTGAAATATTTGATGAAACATCAAAGTCATACAATTTGACATTTATTTTGCAAATAAAACGTTGAAAGTTGCCACAAAATTATGTTTCGCTTGAAAAGTGCCAACAAAACAAATATTCCACGAATAACACGTGAAAAATGTAAAATCAAAACAAAGTACATACATATGCAGTTTTAAGGATTTTATACGTATTTAATTAGTTTTTCATACGATTTTCTTCCAAATAATGCCCAAAAGTATGTTTCAATAGTTTTCACACAATTGTTTTGTAGGAACATTTTATGATAAATGCTTATAATATCCTTAAACGTGCATATAATTTTTCTGTTTAAAAACTGTATAGAAAAATTCTCTATGTATCTTGAAATCAAGAGCTAATCCGGACTTTCTGAAAACGCCATCGTATTTAGTTGGGGTATTTCAGCGTTTTTCCGTGAAATTTTTGCCTCCCTACAGTGTAATTAAAAAAAATACAAAACATAATCATAAATGCATATGCAAATCTAACTCATAGCAAGGGCATCATCCGCGCATTCATTGACATCTTCCCACTTGAAGCACGCATTTACAAATGAGATGTTCGCACGTTAGTGGTCAAAGGCGACGAACATTTGCGCGCGCATGTTGGCGAGCATGTTCGTCGTCTGTGGCCAGCTTTACGTTGATCGCCAGCAACATGAAGGCTATGTTCAGAAATGCAGCATGAAACGCAACAGCGGCAGTAATTATTTTTTTGATGATTGTGATGAGCGACGCTTCATGCAAAATTTACGTTTATGAACGCTCTGCTTCTACTACAAAAGCAGGTTGCGCTTCAAACTGAGTTTCTGAGCAAATCCGAAAAGAAATGTCAAATTTGCAACGCTGTGCTCATATGATTCATCGTTCAAGAAGGTAGGCGCAGTGGCGAGTTCATATATTTTGTTACTGCTGTTAGCAATTGCCTTGGTTAAAATATGAATTCACTTGAGACTCGCCTTGCATGTCATATTTGATGAAACATCAAAGTCATACAATTTGACATTTATTTTGCAAATAAAACGTTGAAAGTTGCCACAAAATTATGTTTCACTTGAAGAATGCCAACACACAAAATATTCCACGAATAACACGTGAAAAATATAAAATCAAAACAAAGTACTTGTAATAATTTGTCAACCTATAAAACAGAAAGAAGAAGAGCAATTATCTATCTGACCATTCTTATTGGGCCATCATGTATACTAACTTTGATTTTGACATTATACTCTACCTTTGTATTTAAAAAAAGAATTTTTTGAATTCGCCACTGCGCCTACCTTCTTAGATCTCGGAAGAAATTGCGTGTAATGGGTAACACTGCGCTGCGCCAGACAATTGCGCCAGCGCCAACCTTGGTGTTATTGCGCTAACTCCGATTTGGAAAATGCGCCAACTCAATCTAGCGCCAACTCAATGTCGACGTCCAAACACGGAGACAAATAGTTGAGGAAAGTAGGGGGGCACCAAGTCGTCGATACTCGGCCAACACGCTTTGTGCTGTCATTCTTATCGCCAACGACCAATCAGAGCGTTCGAAGAATGCCAAAACAAAACATATTGAACAAAATTTGGCGAGCGACGAGTTGATGTGTTTGGACAAATGGAAGACAGAACAGCGGCACAAAAGAGAATCGTTGGATAATTTCACGGCAGAGTTGCTGTGTTTGGATACGGACAATCTAGCGCTAACTCAATATTGCAATATAAAACCGACTCACTTTCGTGCGCTAACACCAGCTCCGGCTCCAATATAGCGCTAGTGTAAATTGGCACCACCTAGATGGCAAAAATAATAATAATGGATTAACCGTTTTTTAGGTTAATCGAAAGCGTTCGATTATTAATCGCGAATAATCGCAGGGAACTAACCGATTATAACCGTTTTTAGATTACAATTATTGATAAATTAATACGTAGTACCCCAAGAGGACAAACAAGAAAATTTTTTATACATACCGGCCGTGTTTTTATTCAAGCGCAGATGTATATGCGCTTAAAAAAACAGGGCTACTATGTATGTGTGTTCGTTTTTATTATAAAAATAAAAAATCGTTATTTTACCCGGCGTCTCCTCAAAACAGAATTCTGTCATCACAAGCACCATTATAACATAGATTTCAAATGGAGACCGCCTCTGTCTAGCTTGAGTGTTTGGGCTTAAAAAATAAATAAAAAGAACATTAAATGCATATATACAGTTTGCGAGCATCATCGCCAATTTTAAACAATTTTTTTTAACTTTTTAAGTGCTTCTGCGTACACGGCATGCCAATTCGGCGCCATTTTGCAAATTATGTCTAACATAATGAAGGGCCCACGCATATGAAAACATGGATTTTAGACATGATAATGTCTGACAAAAGTAACAGAATTTATGTTTTGTGGAGTTTCGGCGTTAGCGAAAAAATCGTCAATATTTTGTTGCTATCTTATCTTGACTACACCTTTTCAAGTCCATAATGAGAATATGTAAGATCGTATTGAGAAATGTAAATTCGTATTGAGAATGTGTAAATTCATATTGAGAAATGTAAGTTCGAAATGAGAAAACCGAAAATCAAATGGGAAAGTATAAATTCATATTGGGAATTTATAAGTTGATATTGAGAAATATAAATTCGTATTGAGAATGTGTAATTTCAAATTGGGAAATGTAACCTCGTTGTGAATTTCGATTTTCTCGTTTTGAACTTACATTTCCCAATTTGAAATTACAGATTCTCAATACGAATTTATATTTCTCAATATCAACTTATAAATTCCCAACATGAATTTATACTTTTACATTTGAATTTCGGTTTTTTCATTTTGAACTTACATTTCTCAATATGATCTTACATGTTTTCAATACTATCTTACATATTCTCATTATGGACTTGAAAAGGTGTAAAAACACGTTATAAAAAAAAGTGTCAGCTTTCCACTAAGAAAGCGCGCCACGAAAAAAAATTACCTTTTCAGGGGCTCTCAGATATCTCAACACTGAAATCAAAACTTGCAGGAAGTTTACAGTTTACGAGATAATTGTTGTTAAGGTTGGACGGGTCCATAGATATTACCCCAGAAAGAGAATTATGTCGGCTGAGGATTATTTTTTTTAAAGCGCGGCTGAAGGCCGCCAACGCAAAATGTTGTTCTACACACATATATATATGCATTTGCTCGTTTTAATACGTGCTTTTATCTCCGCAATAGATCGCAGTTTTCGTGTTTTGTTTGGTAAATTTTAAAATTTTAACAACAAATATCTTGTAAAGTATAAGCCTCCGGAAATTTTTCATTTCAGTCCAAGTCCTGTGAGAGCCCCTCTACCCCCCTGAAATAGTCATTTATTTCGGGGCGTTGTTCCTTAATGGAAAATTTTACTAAAAACAATTTTAAAGAGGTACGAATTCATACAAATTCGTATATAAATGAAATCATATTTAAAAAAGCTGTGCACATTTATCTACACATTGCGCTTACTTATATAACATAAAAAACAACATCATCAATCATTCATTAATACTAATTCATAACATTTTGCCTTGAAAAATAATTTACAAAAATATAAGGATTTATTTCGTGAAGATAACCATTTAATTATTGTACTGAGATGGTTTAAATTTTTAATGCCACTTTCCTTAAAAAAAATATATAATAAACGAAATTTATAAGATAAGATAAGAACTGAAATTTAAACAAAACTCAGTCTTATTATTTAAATTAAAGGTACTTCTTGTACTTTTTAATGGAAAACATTGTACTACGGTAATATTAACTTTACCATTTTTTAGTATCTAATTTCAATATATGTATGTATATTCAATATATCACAGAAATATATTGAGAATTGATAAAAGGCGCGAGATTTGGCTCCTTCTCTAATCAATCGATAATCGAATTCTAGTGTAGTTTTCAACACTAGCTATCGATTTGAGAATATATAGAGAATTACACTAGTTATATAAGGTAATCTCGACAAAATTTCTATCGTTAGAGACTGTGTTTGCTGGGTAATGTCAAAATCTAAGCGAATTCACATCATGGCCAATGGGAATGCGCGAGTCACAAGCGAATTCAGAATTTAACCACGGCGAAATATAATTTTGACATTGCACTACCAATTACAATAACAAAATACATTGGACAGGCGCAAAGAAATATGCTAGACCTGAAAAATATGCTACACCAAAACCTATGTATATTTATTTGCTATGAAGTGTAGGAAATTAATTGCGACCCTGCGTCAGCTGACATTTGCCAATTGCTAATTTCAATTTCAATTTAAGTATCCAAATTTTGCTTGAAATGTTATGTTTTGTGTGTATTTCTTAAATTTACTAAAATAAAATGATTTATTTATTAAAAAGTGAGTGATGAACGCGTCCCTTTGGCTAAAACGAAAAGCTGCTTCTTAAAATTTCCTACGACTGTGCAATGGGGTGCTCTCGATGTGTAGCATATTTTGGTCTAGGATATTTGCAATCCGTGCTATCTTGCTATCTTGCTTGGGATAGCTAATACCCCTATTGATTTAAAAACCAATATGCGTAGCACTGTAAATTTATTGATATACTTTTGATTGTAAATATTTATGTACAATCAACAATAATTATGCTTAAAGTTTAAGCAATAAAATTATCTGTCGTATAGGTGGGCAAACTTTTTCGCTCATACTTTTTTTTATTAATTTTAAGGTTAAATCTGAAATTTTTAAAATACGAGTTTTCTTCCAAAAGCTTGCACGTATTTTGGTGCTTAAACAATTTGAAAAAAAATCCCACAAAAGTGGGATAGGGTGACAAAACTACCATATAAAAAGTATAGAAAACTCGGGATCAAATTGTACCGTAGAAGTATTATTTTAATAAAAAAAAAAGTAAAAATGGATGTCAAAAATAAATTCCTTGACAACAAAATGAGAGCATAGCGTTATTCTCTTGAAAAAGCGGCTTTTAAGCTTTAATTTTTACTGTAAATAATCAAGAGCTTTGAAGTTTTCCTTGTGGTCCTATCGGCTAGTAAAATGTTTTTCACCTCATATCTGTCAAACATTTACTCGTCGTGTTCTTTTCTATCGATTCCCACACGGCCTTAATAAGAATTTTAATAGCGTATTTGAAAGTTACGAAATTACCAACGGCGAAAAAATTACCTATTTTGGATGTTAATTGCAGTGTGGCAATCGCGATTAAACAGACGCCATTACGAGAGCAATTTCGTTGGTAATACTCGGCACTAGATAGAATTTTTTATTTCGTGGTCAGCTTGAGAAGTAAAATGCACTTTGTAGTAGCCGTTGACAATTACGTCGTGATCTATAGGTAATGGATACCTTATTATCACCACCGAATATTACCTACAAGTTCCGTGACATTAAGTGAACAAATAACGTCCCAAAAACGTCAGCGAAACTATTACTGTTGCTATAAATTAGCTGGCACTTTAAAATTGCATTTAAGTAATATGAATTTAGTGAATGCTCCGTAATTGCTACACACCTAAGGTTCCCGTATCCATCATTGTTACTTAGGTGCTAGTTGGGAAAGGTGTTATTGCGCCAGTACCGTGCGCTGGCGAACGATTGGCGTTGGAGTTATTGTATCAGCGCCAAAAAAATTGCGCCATTACCCGTGGATAATTGCGTGCTTGTTGTTTTTAGCAATCTATAATAACAATAAAAACAAACATTGATAATATAAAATGCGCAGTATTCCAAATATACTAACTTTCTCTTATTTATTTTCAACTTTTCTGCCAAAACGATACCTCCGAAACCAAGGTTGATCCATAAGGTTACCGCAGTGCGGAAGAGCAACCCTGCAATATATTTCGTTGTTGCCCATTTTGATATCTCAATTGTCAAACGTCCATTTTTAAATGGCCAAGCAACACATGCATACGAGAAAAGGAACACACACATACAAGAAAAGCAACAAACATGTAAAGTTTGACAATTTAGATAATGAAAAAATAGGCAGCTGTTTCTACCTTATGTATCAACCTTGTCTGAACCTATCGTTTGATTTTCATAGTTGGTTTTCGCGTTCACAACTTCTGTTCGTGATTGGGAATACCAATTTCTTATGTTTTCAACGTAACAATCAGCTGTTATCGTCTTGGCTTACGTTTTACTTGTCGCATCGTCATTCAAAATACCAACACACGAACGACAACGTTTTGGACACGATATCGTCAAAGGGAATGAGGCTGTAAATGAAATTATTCAAAAACGTGTGTGAATGCGCGTGATTTCGGAAAGTAATTTCGGCTAATCAACGTAATTTCAAATGCAATCTGCAGAGGCTATTCGTTTTAAATGCTGGGTTTTGTAGACAATAGCCCTGTTTTTTTAAGCGCATATACATCTGCGCTTAAATTTTGTATGGATTTCTAAGCACACATCTCTATCCGCGCTTAGTTGTCTACATGATACAAGAAAGAAGGTAGTGTAAACGTCAAACTTTGTCGCCATATTAGCCACCTGACAATTATATGGATTATGACATTTCGTGCTGCCATACTCAATGCTAAAAATCCTCCATCTATGTTATTTTTTATTTCCATGGTAACCATGGTATCGATTGTAACAGAAGGAATTTTTTCAATTTGAATATTGATAGATGTAAATAAAAATACGCACATTTACGTGTTATATTCTTCATAATATCAGATCACAAATAATTTTATAAAAATAAGATTTATTCTTAAAATAAGTTGCGGCAAGTTTGTGGAATATAGTACATACTATAAACGGAAGTTAAATATATAAAATAACATATTTTTGTAGTCTCAATTTGGCTCGCCGTGCTACAAAATAGCTGGTATTATCGCTGTGTTTTAATCAGGGACTTGTAACGCGTTTCGATTTCGGTTTCTGTTACACAGCTAAGTAACGAAACTGAAACAGAAACAAAACTCCTTTGTGACAAAAGTCGTCACAAAACTCCGAAACGGTTCCAGCAGAAACAAAACCTGTAACGAAACTAAATTAATTTTGTTCCTTGTAAAAAAAACCTGTAACGTTTCGGAGTTTTGTTACGACTTTTGATACAAATGAGTTTTGTTTCTGTTTCTGTTACAAGGAAAAAAATTAATTTAGTTTCGTTACAGGATAGAGATGTGCGCTTAGAAATCCATACAAAATTTAAGCGCAGATGTATATGCGCTGAAATAAAAACAGGGCTAATGCATAAAGGACATTTTGATAAAAGTTTTCGACTGTAATAATTGTATAAATCTCTTTTATTTTTTATGAATAACTCATTATTTTATCTTTTTTGAAAAGCTTTTTTCAATAAGTTTGTTTCTTATTAGCAGCTAGCTGTCAAGTGAGCAAAACGGAAAGAATTGCGCTCATAAAGAGCGAAACGAACAGGAAATCAAGAAACGGAAAAATAGTAAAAATTAGCGATTAATAATTTGAATGCTATTTTTTTACTGTTAATGGTTATTTTTTCTAAAAAAAACATTTAATTTTCTTTATTTCTATTTCAAAAATTCAGAAAATTTCAAAAGTAGTAAAATCAAAAGCATTCGTTTGTTTATTTTTTCAACAGCTGTTTCTTACTTTGGCAGCAAATAATTTCAGCTAGGGAAAATTTTACTAGCTGAAATTTGGAGCTGTCTATGGCTCTCTTCTGCTATTTTTTTGACTCAAGAAACGATTTTCCAGCCGAAACTTGGCTAACTATTCATAACTAACTAATAATAAACGGACCTATTATATTTAAAATGTTAAAATATACTCATTAAATCCGCTGATTTGTTTTGTTGATTAACATATGTATGTAAAAAACACCAATTCATTTAAAATACCCAATATTTTGTTCAAATATACCCTCAGCCAAAAACTTTTGATTGGGCAACGCTATCCTAAATTTTTGACTTAAAGTAAGACGTCAATAATCCATATTATAATAAAAAATGACAAAGTCAAAGTGAAATGGAACTACCTTGTTTGGTTGTATCATGGTTGTCTATACAAAATTTAAGCGCAAATGTATATGCGCTTGAATAAAAACACGACAAATGATGCCCTCTAACTTAGCTAGAGGTCAATATTCGCTGAAATTACCACACAAGCTTACAAGATGACTAAGAAATTCAAGTAGGGCAACATTTTTTCCAGAAACGAAAACGGAATAAAATTCGTTAATTTTTAACAAGCGGGGTTAGGGTTCCAACGATACCATTAAGGTATCGATACTTCTACTTGCTTCTAGTATCGCCAAAAAGTATCGGTACTCGAGTATGTATCGGATGAAAAGCATCGATACCTACTTCGTATCGAAAATCGTTAAACAGCCTTATTCTGTAGCTGGATTCAGTAACATTAGACGACAACGCAAATCGAGTTGTTAACTTAACAACAATGACGTTTGCAGTGACAACAGAAGGATTCGCTAACTTATTTTTCACGACATAAAACAGCTTTTAGTATTTATTCAAAATGACAAAAAGCTGAAACTCTGCTCACATCAGCTGTTTGAAACGTTGATATTTACAAAAGGCACAAAAAGGAATGTGCAAAAGTGCAAAAGTAAATTTTCTTAATTAAATTTTCTTAATAAATATAAATAAATATGTAAGTAAATATAATTAGTATTTATATATATATGTATTAGTCAAATATTGAGGCATTTATTAAGATGGCCCCACGCGTATGTACCACTGCAAATGCATGTGAGAACATTTGTACAATAATACATATGTGAGGTAATTAATTTAAAAAAAGTTGCTTAATTCAATTAATTTAATGTCTATTTTATTTGAATATCTATTCAAAATCAATTCCGGATATGTTTTAATCAAATAATGAGGCATTTATTAAGATGTCCTCACGCTGGTGTACTACTGCAAATGCTTGTGAGAACATTTGTACAATAATACATATGTGAGGTAATTAATTTAAAAAAAGTTGCTTAATTTAAGTAATTTAATGTCTATTTTATGTGAATATCTATTTAAACCAATTCCGGATATGTTTTAATCAAATAATGAGGCATTTGTTAAGATGTCCTCACGCTGGTGTACCACTGCAAATGCTTGTGAGAACATTTGTACAATAATACATATGTGAGGTAATTAATTTAAAAAAAGTTGCTTAATTCAAGTAATTTAATGTCTATTTTATGTGAATATCTATTTAAACCCAATTCCGGATATGTTTTAATCAAATAATGAGGCATTTATTAAGATGTCCTCACGCTGGTATACCACTGCAAATGCTTGTGAAAACATTTGTACAATAATACATATGTGAGGTAATTAATTTAAAAAAAGTTGCTTAATTCAAGTAATTTAATGTCTATTTTATTTGAATATCTATTCAAAACCAAGTCCGGATATCTATTTATCAAATATAAGAAAAATATTTGGCTTTAAACCTTTCTCACAAGTTTTCTCACAAATAAACAACACAAAGCTACAAGTCGTCAAATCACTGACGTTGAAGGCAACAGCTGTTTGTTCGATCGCGAATGTTGTTAAGGAAATAGCTGACGAATATTAAAGGTGACAAAATTATCGTTTACTTCGCTAAACGATAACGCATGTTGTTAAAATTGGGTAGTGAATTCCGCTACTGGAGCAGTTACTAAATTTTCCGCCAAAAGTCAGGAACTTTCGTATTATTCCAACGGAAAATTTAAGGCACCACTCAATATGCTTGTAAATGGTAGCTTAATTTTCCTGTTGCAATAATACGAAAACGGTGTTTAAAGTTCCTAATTTTTTACCGTTAAATTATGTAAACGCGCCAGAATACGGCTATAAAAAGAAAAATTGTAATAAATTATATACATGCACTAAATAAAAAACACACCGTTCTTTTACTTCATTTATTTAAACAGTATCAGTAAAGTAAGTTTTTACACAGTGCGACACTAGTTTTGGGGTCTGATTGATTCTACCACAGAATGAAAGTACATATAGTAAAACCTCCAAATATTTTTCCATTCTCAGGTCAAAGTTGTTTGTTATGGTCACTTCAATCTGATATTTTTTTGAAAGTGTTTTTAAAAAAAGTGGAAAAAAGGGTATATACATATATATTTACATTTTGTTTGGGATTAAAAAAAAATGATAAAAGTTTTCGATCCCTTTTTAAAAATTAAAGTAATAATAAATGGTTCGTTTAAGTAGACATACTATTTTTTCATGTGAACACATATATGTATATTCGATAACATTTTACAATCTTGTTGAGTTAGTTGTATAATGCTGTGAAAATTTAATATATTTAATAACTAAAAATGTTCAACCGGCAACCCATCTACCTTGTAACCATGCGAGCGATCAGCTGACACGTTTTTGCGTAAAAAATCAAAATGATTTTGATTTCTGCGGTACGGGCATTTGCGTCGTCCGTCGTTGAATAATCGTTTACATACAAACCCCATTAAATAGGTTGGATCAGCTGACACAGTACACGGGTTTACGTTCTCGACTAACTGGACTATGACACGGTCTACGGGCTGCCGTCGGTGAGTGTTTCCACCTTTAGACCCAGATTACGGATGAGCAATAAATGACATACTTTGTCAAAAGCTTTAAGAACCTTTTCACACTTGCGATTCAATCGATTTAAAGCCTATACACACTTGCGACTCAATCGATTTAGTCGAGCTTTGATTTGCATGGGAATTTATGGAAGCATTCACACTACATTCAATTAGTCGAACAACTGAAACAGTTGGATTTGCATACAACAGCCCAATTCGACTAAATCGATTGAATTGCAAGTGTGTATAGGCCCCGGAAGTCGCCGCTATACCAATCTGTCCCCGATTTTGACATTTGCCGATAAGATATCGTCTTACGCAGCTCTCAAGAAAACCAAAAAATCTATGTAATTTGACGTACAAGAAATGCTCAAGAAAAATTTATTTTGTCACATTTTCTTTTGCGGTACGCAGTTCTAAAGAAATTCTACTACTATTTTTTTAAGATTTTTTAGAAAAAGTGCACAACTGAACTCTGGTTCTGCCAAGAAATGAATTTACTATTATTTCTTCAAGAAAATTTGACAGAAGAGGTAAATAAACTCAAATGTGACATTTCTTTTGAAAATATAATGACTTTCTTGCTACTATTTCAACGCACAAGAAATAATGCAAATGTTTTCTTGAGCGTTTTCTTGAGAGCTGCGGAGAGGCCTTTACTAAAATCCGTGTAAAGGCTGGTATCGAACTCTCAATAAACAGCTCAAGAAATTTTTTGAGTGAAAAATAGTAGTAGGCAAGAAATTTTGACGTTTAGTAATCCACCGTGAGTACCAAGTGAAACGAAGAAGATCATCAAAAACGTAAACAAAATAAACCTTTTTGTAAACATGAGCAATTGATAAGTTCTTAAAAAACATTAAATAAAAGCTTTAAATATTTGTTTTCAATAGTTTTATTTTGTTGTTATTTTAGGAAATAATCGAAAGCGACGAGGATGATATTATATTACTGCTGTGGTATATTGATGGAAGGAATGGAAGAAGATATAAGAAATTGATGTGAACTTACGCTTTGCATCATTACAAAAATTGTGCACTATATTTTTTCGATTAATTTTTCCATTTTCACCACCATTTTTATCAACATGTAAAAAAGGCCAACAGACGTCAAAATTTCTTTAAGAAATAAATGCTCGATGATATATTTCGTGGCAAAACCTGTGTTGCTGTGTTCGCATTATGTTGAAAAATAGCGAAAAAAAAGTGTATTAAATTTCTTGAGAGGTCGATACAAGCTCAAGAAAGTTTCACAAGAAAAATTTCTTGAGCATTTCTTGTACATCATTTTATATGGAACTTTTGCGTTTCTTGGGAGGTCGATACTAAGCTTAAATTACATCTGTATGAGCATTTTCTCTAACAGCCTCATTCCCTATCACGAACGATAGCCTTGACGAACGATAGCCGTGAAGACGATATCGTCTGATTTTGTTATTATGAAACTTACGTTGCCGATATCGTCTAGCGTTACGTTGATCGCCAGCAACACGAAAAGAAATGTCAAATTTGCTACCGCTATGCTCATATGATTCATCGTTCAAGAAGGTAGGCGCAGTAGCGAGTTCATATATTTTGTTACTGCAGTTAGTTTATTTTCATTACTTTTCTGCCAAATCTATATAATTAGTGTTAATTAACGTTAGTGGGTAGAAAACACACACCTATTGATAGAGTTTAATGTCAAAATGGTATTTGCCTTGGTTAAAATATGAATTCATTTAGAACTCGCCTTGCGTGAAATATTTGATGAAACATCAAAGTCATACAATTTGACATTTATTTTGCAAATAAAACGTTGAAAGTTGCCACAAAATTATGTTTCGCTTGAAAAGTGCCAACAAAACAAATATTCCACGAATAACACGTGAAAAATGTAAAATCAAAACAAAGTACATACATATGCAGTTTTAAGGATTTTATACGTATTTAATTAGTTTTTCATACGATTTTCTTCCAAATAATGCCCAAAAGTATGTTTCAATAGTTTTCACACAATTGTTTTGTAGGAACATTTTATGATAAATGCTTATAATATCCTTAAACGTGCATATAATTTTTCTGTTTAAAAACTGTATAGAAAAATTCTCTATGTATCTTGAAATCAAGAGCTAATCCGGACTTTCTGAAAACGCCATCGTATTTAGTTGGGGTATTTCAGCGTTTTTCCGTGAAATTTTTGCCTCCCTACAGTGTAATTAAAAAAAATACAAAACATAATCATAAATGCATATGCAAATCTAACTCATAGCAAGGGCATCATCCGCGCATTCATTGACATCTTCCCACTTGAAGCACGCATTTACAAATGAGATGTTCGCACGTTAGTGGTCAAAGGCGACGAACATTTGCGCGCGCATGTTGGCGAGCATGTTCGTCGTCTGTGGCCAGCTTTACGTTGATCGCCAGCAACATGAAGGCTATGTTCAGAAATGCAGCATGAAACGCAACAGCGGCAGTAATTATTTTTTTGATGATTGTGATGAGCGACGCTTCATGCAAAATTTACGTTTATGAACGCTCTGCTTCTACTACAAAAGCAGGTTGCGCTTCAAACTGAGTTTCTGAGCAAATCCGAAAAGAAATGTCAAATTTGCAACGCTGTGCTCATATGATTCATCGTTCAAGAAGGTAGGCGCAGTGGCGAGTTCATATATTTTGTTACTGCTGTTAGCAATTGCCTTGGTTAAAATATGAATTCACTTGAGACTCGCCTTGCATGTCATATTTGATGAAACATCAAAGTCATACAATTTGACATTTATTTTGCAAATAAAACGTTGAAAGTTGCCACAAAATTATGTTTCACTTGAAGAATGCCAACACACAAAATATTCCACGAATAACACGTGAAAAATATAAAATCAAAACAAAGTACTTGTAATAATTTGTCAACCTATAAAACAGAAAGAAGAAGAGCAATTATCTATCTGACCATTCTTATTGGGCCATCATGTATACTAACTTTGATTTTGACATTATACTCTACCTTTGTATTTAAAAAAAGAATTTTTTGAATTCGCCACTGCGCCTACCTTCTTAGATCTCGGAAGAAATTGCGTGTAATGGGTAACACTGCGCTGCGCCAGACAATTGCGCCAGCGCCAACCTTGGTGTTATTGCGCTAACTCCGATTTGGAAAATGCGCCAACTCAATCTAGCGCCAACTCAATGTCGACGTCCAAACACGGAGACAAATAGTTGAGGAAAGTAGGGGGGCACCAAGTCGTCGATACTCGGCCAACACGCTTTGTGCTGTCATTCTTATCGCCAACGACCAATCAGAGCGTTCGAAGAATGCCAAAACAAAACATATTGAACAAAAGTTGGCGAGCGACGAGTTGATGTGTTTGGACAAATGGAAGACAGAACAGCGGCACAAAAGAGAATCGTTGGATAATTTCACGGCAGAGTTGCTGTGTTTGGATACGGACAATCTAGCGCTAACTCAATATTGCAATATAAAACCGACTCACTTTCGTGCGCTAACACCAGCTCCGGCTCCAATATAGCGCTAGTGTAAATTGGCACCACCTAGATGGCAAAAATAATAATAATGGATTAACCGTTTTTTAGGTTAATCGAAAGCGTTCGATTATTAATCGCGAATAATCGCAGGGAACTAACCGATTATAACCGTTTTTAGATTACAATTATTGATAAATTAATACGTAGTACCCCAAGAGGACAAACAAGAAAATTTTTTATACATACCGGCCGTGTTTTTATTCAAGCGCAGATGTATATGCGCTTAAAAAAACAGGGCTACTATGTATGTGTGTTCGTTTTTATTATAAAAATAAAAAATCGTTATTTTACCCGGCGTCTCCTCAAAACAGAATTCTGTCATCACAAGCACCATTATAACATAGATTTCAAATGGAGACCGCCTCTGTCTTCAGGTATAACAGAGATGCCAAGGCAATTGCTTTAACAGGATTGCCTTAACATGAGCTGTCAGTTTGATGATTTGACAGCTAATTTTTCATTTCAACGAAAAATTCACAGTGGCAACATCTCCACATTGAACGTGAAATTTCACACGGCGTCCATTTAGCTTGAGTGTTTGGGCTTAAAAAATAAATAAAAAGAACATTAAATGCATATATACAGTTTGCGAGCATCATCGCCAATTTTAAACAATTTTTTTTAACTTTTTAAGTGCTTCTGCGTACACGGCATGCCAATTCGGCGCCATTTTGCAAATTATGTCTAACATAATGAAGGGCCCACGCATATGAAAACATGGATTTTAGACATGATAATGTCTGACAAAAGTAACAGAATTTATGTTTTGTGGAGTTTCGGCGTTAGCGAAAAAATCGTCAATATTTTGTTGCTATCTTATCTTGACTACACCTTTTCAAGTCCATAATGAGAATATGTAAGATCGTATTGAGAAATGTAAATTCGTATTGAGAATGTGTAAATTCATATTGAGAAATGTAAGTTCGAAATGAGAAAACCGAAATTCAAATGGGAAAGTATAAATTCATATTGAGAATTTATAAGTTGATATTGAGAAATATAAATTCGTATTGAGAATGTGTAATTTCAAATTGGGAAATGTAACCTCGTTGTGAATTTCGATTTTCTCGTTTTGAACTTACATTTCTCAATATGATCTTACATGTTTTCAATACTATCTTACATATTCTCATTATGGACTTGAAAAGGTGTAAAAACACGTTATAAAAAAAGTGTCAGCTTTCCACTAAGAAAGCGCGCCACGAAAAAAAATTACCTTTTCAGGGGCTCTCAGATATCTCAACACTGAAATCAAAACTTGCAGGAAGTTTACAGTTTACGAGATAATTGTTGTTAAGGTTGGACGGGTCCATAGATATTACCCCAGAAAGAGAATTATGTCGGCTGAGGATTATTTTTTTTAAAGCGCGGCTGAAGGCCGCCAACGCAAAATGTTGTTCTACACACATATATATATATGCATTTGCTCGTTTTAATACGTGCTTTTATCTCCGCAATAGATCGCAGTTTTCGTGTTTTGTTTGGTAAATTTTAAAATTTTAACAACAAATATCTTGTAAAGTATAAGCCTCCGGAAATTTTTCATTTCAGTTCCAAGTCCTGTGAGAGCCCCTCTACCCCCCTGAAATAGTCATTTATTTCGGGGCGTTGTTCCTTAATGGAAAATTTTACTAAAAACAATTTTAAAGAGGTACGAATTCATACAAATTCGTATATAAATGAAATCATATTTAAAATAGCTGTGCACATTTATCTACACATTGCGCTTACTTATATAACATAAAAAACAACATCATCAATCATTCATTAATACTAATTCATAACATTTTGCCTTGAAAAATAATTTACAAAAATATAAGGATTTATTTCGTGAAGATAACCATTTAATTATTGTACTGAGATGGTTTAAATTTTTAATGCCACTTTCCTTAAAAAAAATATATAATAAACGAAATTTATAAGATAAGATAAGAACTGAAATTTAAACAAAACTCAGTCTTATTATTTAAATTAAAGGTACTTCTTGTACTTTTTAATGGAAAACATTGTACTACGGTAATATTAACTTTACCATTTTTTAGTATCTAATTTCAATATATGTATGTATATTCAATATATCACAGAAATATATTGAGAATTGATAAAAGGCGCGAGATTTGGCTCCTTCTCTAATCAATCGATAATCGAATTCTAGTGTAGTTTTCAACACTAGCTATCGATTTGAGAATATATAGAGAATTACACTAGTTATATAAGGTAATCTCGACAAAATTTCTATCGTTAGAGACTGTGTTTGCTGGGTAATGTCAAAATCTAAGCGAATTCACATCATGGCCAATGGGAATGCGCGAGTCACAAGCGAATTCAGAATTTAACCACGGCGAAATATAATTTTGACATTGCACTACCAATTACAATAACAAAATACATTGGACAGGCGCAAAGAAATATGCTAGACCTGAAAAATATGCTACACCAAAACCTATGTATATTTATTTGCTATGAAGTGTAGGAAATTAATTGCGACCCTGCGTCAGCTGACATTTGCCAATTGCTAATTTCAATTTCAATTTAAGTATCCAAATTTTGCTTGAAATGTTATGTTTTGTGTGTATTTCTTAAATTTACTAAAATAAAATGATTTATTTATTAAAAAGTGAGTGATGAACGCGTCCCTTTGGCTAAAACGAAAAGCTGCTTCTTAAAATTTCCTACGACTGTGCAATGGGGTGCTCTCGATGTGTAGCATATTTTGGTCTAGGATATTTGCAATCCGTGCTATCTTGCTATCTTGCTTGGGATAGCTAATACCCCTATTGATTTAAAAACCAATATGCGTAGCACTGTAAATTTATTGATATACTTTTGATTGTAAATATTTATGTACAATCAACAATAATTATGCTTAAAGTTTAAGCAATAAAATTATCTGTCGTATAGGTGGGCAAACTTTTTCGCTCATACTTTTTTTTTATTAATTTTAAGGTTAAATCTGAAATTTTTAAAATACGAGTTTTCTTCCAAAAGCTTGCACGTATTTTGGTGCTTAAACAATTTGAAAAAAAATCCCACAAAAGTGGGATAGGGTGACAAAACTACCATATAAAAAGTATAGAAAACTCGGGATCAAATTGTACCGTAGAAGTATTATTTTAATAAAAAAAAAAGTAAAAATGGATGTCAAAAATAAATTCCTTGACAACAAAATGAGAGCATAGCGTTATTCTCTTGAAAAAGCGGCTTTTAAGCTTTAATTTTTACTGTAAATAATCAAGAGCTTTGAAGTTTTCCTTGTGGTCCTATCGGCTAGTAAAATGTTTTTCACCTCATATCTGTCAAACATTTACTCGTCGTGTTCTTTTCTATCGATTCCCACACGGCCTTAATAAGAATTTTAATAGCGTATTTGAAAGTTACGAAATTACCAACGGCGAAAAAATTACCTATTTTGGATGTTAATTGCAGTGTGGCAATCGCGATTAAACAGACGCCATTACGAGAGCAATTTCGTTGGTAATACTCGGCACTAGATAGAATTTTTTATTTCGTGGTCAGCTTGAGAAGTAAAATGCACTTTGTAGTAGCCGTTGACAATTACGTCGTGATCTATAGGTAATGGATACCTTATTATCACCACCGAATATTACCTACAAGTTCCGTGACATTAAGTGAACAAATAACGTCCCAAAAACGTCAGCGAAACTATTACTGTTGCTATAAATTAGCTGGCACTTTAAAATTGCATTTAAGTAATATGAATTTAGTGAATGCTCCGTAATTGCTACACACCTAAGGTTCCCGTATCCATCATTGTTACTTAGGTGCTAGTTGGGAAAGGTGTTATTGCGCCAGTACCGTGCGCTGGCGAACGATTGGCGTTGGAGTTATTGTATCAGCGCCAAAAAAATTGCGCCATTACCCGTGGATAATTGCGTGCTTGTTGTTTTTAGCAATCTATAATAACAATAAAAACAAACATTGATAATATAAAATGCGCAGTATTCCAAATATACTAACTTTCTCTTATTTATTTTCAACTTTTCTGCCAAAACGATACCTCCGAACCCAAGGTTGATCCATAAGGTTACCGCAGTGCGGAAAAGCAACCCTGCAATATATTTCGTTGTTGCCCATTTTGATATCTCAATTGTCAAACGTCCATTTTTAAATGGCCAAGCAACACATGCATACGAGAAAAGGAACACACACATACAAGAAAAGCAACAAACATGTAAAGTTTGACAATTTAGATAATGAAAAAATAGGCAGCTGTTTCTACCTTATGTATCAACCTTGTCTGAACCTATCGTTTGATTTTCACAGTTGGTTTTCGCGTTCACAACTTCTGTTCGTGATTGGGAATACCAATTTCTTATGTTTTCAACGTAACAATCAGCTGTTATCGTCTTGGCTTACGTTTTACTTGTCGCATCGTCATTCAAAATACCAACACACGAACGACAACGTTTTGGACACGATATCGTCAAAGGGAATGAGGCTGTAAATGAAATTATTCAAAAACGTGTGTGAATGCGCGTGATTTCGGAAAGTAATTTCGGCTAATCAACGTAATTTCAAATGCAATCTGCAGAGGCTATTCGTTTTAAATGCTGGGTTTTGTAGACAATAGCCATTGTGAATGGATACAAGTGAAATGACTCTGAGATGTGTTTAAAACAGGTCAAACAGCTGTGCTCAGCTGATTTTAAGAGTTGCTTATTTGGTATCAAGGGTCCCAATTTCTGGCTGAGTTGCATTCGATAGTGTCACAAAATTTAGAATTAAATAGTATCATTAACAAAAAAAAAGTTGTATAAAAAATACCTTTTCATTGACTATTTTTAAATAAAACCATATTTCTAGTAATAAGAGTTTGTTTTGTGTACAGGTTTATATTTATTTTGCGAAAATTTTGTAAACAAAATAATAGTTTTAAAAGTTTCTAAAAAGTACATCGAAATGCAACCATGTGCTAAAATATGCAACCATGCAAGCATCTTCGGGTTTTATTACGCAGCCATTTTTTATGATGGTCAGCAACATATTAATATTACAATTGTAATTGGGCCAATAATTTCCTTTATGTGACAGTAAAATTCATTAAAAGAGAAATTTCCTATTTGAAATTATAAGAACATCCAATTTGTTTAAAGTATATGCAATACATAAGCGTCAACACAGAAGTTGCATTGAATTACTGCGGGTATAAAAATAGTATATTAACGTATGTATGTATGTGTGTAGTTTGGCACTGGAATTTGCAATTCAGCTACAAGTTTTAAAATTATTATGTGGGTGAATACTGCAGCATTGGTGTCCATATCTTTGTATACAATGACCAAATCATCTATTGCCTTTTTATTGATATTTTCAATAATACTGCGATTGGAAAAAAGATACGTATGTACATATACACGTATTATTTAATGAATAATGTAGAAAAATTAAAAGTTCGCTTTTAAATTGCAGAGCTTATTCCTTGTTTTTATTGTGGGTCTAATTGCAATCGGTATATTGATGTTTATCTACGCATCAGCACAGTTTAATGCACTCGGTTTCATATTTGTCCTACTGGCATCGCTCAAACATATTATATTGTGGCAAACAATAATAAACAACCGAAAAGGTTTCGACGCACTCGATTATCAAGAACATGCCGATTATACAATAATACGTTCCACCAATCCCGACTACAAAAAGGCTATAATTCGCATAAACATAACACGTTCCAATCGCCAAACTATTCAATACATAGCACACTCCGATACACATTTACTAAATGCGGCCGATTTGTTGGTGATAGACGAAGCGGCTGCTATACCATTACCTTTGGTAAAGAAAATGATGGGTCCGTATTTAATATTTATGGCTTCGACAATAAATGGTTACGAGGGTACGGGACGATCGCTGTTTGAAATTGATGTCGCAGCTGCAGAAAGACAATAATGCTCCACCGCCGGTGTGTACTTTTTTATTTTGTTAAAAAAAAACAATTGTTTTTAAATAGTTTCTGATCTATTTGTTATTTTCTTTTAGATAAAACTAGAGGAATCCATACGTTATAGTGAAGGTGATGACATCGAATCTTGGTTAATCAATTTGCTTTGTTTGGATGCCACTACAGTGCCGCATATTAGTTCGGGGTGTCCAACGCCAGATGTTTGCGAACTCTATTATATCGATCGTGATGCTTTATTTTCATACAACAAAGCAGCCGAATCATTTCTGCATCGTTTAGTTTCGATTTACGTCGCCTCACATTACAAAAACAGTCCAAATGATTTGCAAATGATGAGTGATGCGCCGGCACATCATCTCTTCTGTTTGCTGGGACCCATACAACGCAAAGATCAACTACCGGAAATACTTGTCGTTCTACAGGTGGCACTTGAAGGTGAAATTTCTTCAAAAACTATAAGCGAATCACTGGGTCGTGGTAAGAAGGCAAGTGGTGATCTGATACCAAGGAATGTTGCCGAACAATTTGGCGATAAGGAGTTTCCTAAGTTGGCCGGTGTACGAGTGGTTAGAATAGCGACACATCCCAATTATCAAAGGGTAAACTATCAATTTTCGTTATCATTTTTGCCTTTGTTTGTAGCAAATCCTGTTTCCCAATCTCCTTTACAGATGGGCTATGGTAAACGTGCTATTAAGCTTCTGCGTGATTAATATCAAGGCAAATTTACAGATCTTAGCGAAAATACTCCAATTGAGGATTGAGATTAAAATAAGCGGATTTTATCGCAGTGATCTGCTCGTATAGCGTATTCATGCGATGTTGATGAAGCCGTTGAACAAAATCCACATCATAGATGTTCCCTTGAATCATATTCGTCTTGCAAAAGAATCCAAATGCTAGCAGGAATGATTCAATATTTTTATAACAGTGTTATTGTACTAATTTAATATTAAATGCAATTACATATATGAAACTGCGCCTACATTGTTAATTGAAGCAGTGGCAATAAAAAACGTTATTGTACCTTAGTTGTAAGATTTTATATATAAATATAAATAAATAAATATAAATTGTTACTTTCTAATTAAATATTGGTATGAAATTAAAGGTAAACATGCTGCCATGGAAAGTTGTTGATAACTCGCCCAAAAAATTTAATATTTTGATGAAATTTGGAATGCAAGTTGGTATACAGACTGAGACGGTTGGTATCGCTAATTGGGACCATGACCATGTCCACTTTTCCTATATAGTCATAACTCAGAAGTCGCAGCAGATATCGCACGTTTGGTGGTTATGAAAGCCTCACCTAGGCGATTATAAAGTTTAAACCGATAAGCAAAAATATAATTTTAACTTCACTTTTAATTATTGTTTTGAATGTACATACATACATATGTATATGAAATAATTCTTACCTGGAATCTATCACTGGAGGAAATGGATAGAAAGGTGCTCCCATATCACAGCCACAGATGCATCGCCTCATTATCTGAAAATAAAGATAAGATATTATTTAATAATGTAATTAATAATATATTTATTGGAACAATACTTATCTTTCAAAAATTTTTCACGAACATTTCACGAAGATCTTCACTGAAAAAAAATGCACTCAGGGTTGCATAAAATAGGTTTTTCACACAAAATAATTTAAAGTTGTCCATTTTGCAATCATCAATATAATGGGTTGTAATTATAATGAAATTTATGTCGGTTCGATTGTTATTATTATTAGAAGCACCCTTTTGACACAACTTTAAAAATTTTATACTGATAAATGAGTCGATTGTCAAAACATATTAAAATCACCTAAGTCTACGAGCCGAAATTTTTCAGATTTTTCATATAATAAATTAAACAAGTCAGTGGGCCTAAAGAACATCAATTACGATGTATTGTGGAACGATTTTCCGTCATCCCTTGTCAAAACTAAAAGTTACTAGTCTCAAGCAACGAGGTTTGTGAGAGTAAAGTGATATTTGCTCTCAATGAGAAATGTTAGCAAAAAAGTAAGGATACACGAAGTTATCAAAATTTGCTAGTTTTACATGTTTTGTAATAAACGAGGTTTGTGAGAGTAAAGTGATATTTGCTCTCAATGAGAAATGTTAGCAAAAAAGTAAGGATACACGAAGTTATCAAAATTTGCCAGTTTTCCATGTTTTGTGATAAATTGGCTTACTGCTTCCGTTTTCACCTTTTTTTTAAATATAAGCATATTGTTAATTTGATTTGATTTGCGTCAAGGCAAATTCATTATGGTAATGGCAGGGCGAATTCGGCAATATTTTGTTTTTCTTTTTTACTTATGTATGTATGTCAAACCCTTTGTTGGACTTCAAAAATTTTCAGTTACTTGTCAAATTTTTTACTAGCCCTGCCGGGTTGTTAAATTTTATTCACCTCACATCTGTCAAAAATTTCCATTCCAAGGAACTTTGCTACCGATTTACACAGGCCCATAATGTGGAAGAAAACGTATCATATTAATTTTTTATAACTAAAATTTTTATTAAATACAATTAAATCTAATTATATATGTGCAAAAAATTTACTTTTATCAATCGAACTTACAGCTATTGTTTACAAAATAAAATATATTACATAAAATTCATTAGAAAAATAATTTGGTAATAAAAACAGTTTGTATTCAAGCAAAGCTTGAGAAATAAATACTTAGCATGAACAAACTCACTCAAAAATTTTGTTCGATGTTCAAAATTACTATAAACTAAAATAAAGCTTAAAGAGTTGTGGCGTTTTGATATTAAAAGCAACTTTATTTATTTCAATATTTGTTCATATTGTAATACAATAATATGGAAAAAAAAATTTGCGAAAGTTTTGAAACACGGTAACACTTCCTCAGATTTCATCAGGGTTTATGAGGTGCAGAATCTCCACGAAACCCTGAATTAGACAAAAACGAGAGCAGCAACCCTAAATTTTTGAGAAATATATATGTATTTTTACAACAACCACCTCCGGCCGCCATGCTGAACTGCCCTTCAAAAATTGACGCCATGCTGGTCTGCCCTTCAATTGCGATGGCAGATCGACCATATATCGACTTTTTTAATCGATTTTCGATGAGCTAAGTCACTGTACGTTTTACACTATGACAATAGCCCTGTTTTTTTAAGCGCATATACATCTGCGCTTAAATTTTGTATGGATTTCTAAGCACACATCTCTATCCGCGCTTAGTTGTCTACATGATACAAGAAAGAAGGTAGTGTAAACGTCAAACTTTGTCGCCATATTAGCCACCTGACAATTATATGGATTATGACATTTCGTGCTGCCATACTCAATGCTAAAAATCCTCCATCTATGTTATTTTTTATTTCCATGGTAACCATGGTATCGATTGTAACAGAAGGAATTTTTTCAATTTGAATATTGATAGATGTAAATAAAAATACGCACATTTACGTGTTATATTCTTCATAATATCAGATCACAAATAATTTTATAAAAATAAGATTTATTCTTAAAATAAGTTGCGGCAAGTTTGTGGAATATAGTACATACTATAAACGGAAGTTAAATATATAAAATAACATATTTTTGTAGTCTCAATTTGGCTCGCCGTGCTACAAAATAGCTGGTATTATCGCTGTGTTTTAATCAGGGACTTGTAACGCGTTTCGATTTCGGTTTCTGTTACACAGCTAAGTAACGAAACTGAAACAGAAACAAAACTCCTTTGTGACAAAAGTCGTCACAAAACTCCGAAACGGTTCCAGCAGAAACAAAACCTGTAACGAAACTAAATTAATTTTGTTCCTTGTAAAAAAACCTGTAACGTTTCGGAGTTTTGTTACGACTTTTGATACAAATGAGTTTTGTTTCTGTTTCTGTTACAAGGAAAAAAATTAATTTAGTTTCGTTACAGGATAGAGATGTGCGCTTAGAAATCCATACAAAATTTAAGCGCAGATGTATATGCGCTGAAATAAAAACAGGGCTAATGCATAAAGGACATTTTGATAAAAGTTTTCGACTGTAATAATTGTATAAATCTCTTTTATTTTTTATGAATAACTCATTATTTTATCTTTTTTGAAAAGCTTTTTTCAATAAGTTTGTTTCTTATTAGCAGCTAGCTGTCAAGTGAGCAAAACGGAAAGAATTGCGCTCATAAAGAGCGAAACGAACAGGAAATCAAGAAACGGAAAAATAGTAAAAATTAGCGATTAATAATTTGAATGCTATTTTTTTACTGTTAATGGTTATTTTTTCTAAAAAAAACATTTAATTTTCTTTATTTCTATTTCAAAAATTCAGAAAATTTCAAAAGTAGTAAAATCAAAAGCATTCGTTTGTTTATTTTTTCAACAGCTGTTTCTTACTTTGGCAGCAAATAATTTCAGCTAGGGAAAATTTTACTAGCTGAAATTTGGAGCTGTCTATGGCTCTCTTCTGCTATTTTTTTGACTCAAGAAACGATTTTCCAGCCGAAACTTGGCTAACTATTCATAACTAACTAATAATAAACGGACCTATTATATTTAAAATGTTAAAATATACTCATTAAATCCGCTGATTTGTTTTGTTGATTAACATATGTATGTAAAAAACACCAATTCATTTAAAATACCCAATATTTTGTTCAAATATACCCTCAGCCAAAAACTTTTGATTGGGCAACGCTATCCTAAATTTTTGACTTAAAGTAAGACGTCAATAATCCATATTATAATAAAAAATGACAAAGTCAAAGTGAAATGGAACTACCTTGTTTGGTTGTATCATGGTTGTCTATACAAAATTTAAGCGCAAATGTATATGCGCTTGAATAAAAACACGACAAATGATGCCCTCTAACTTAGCTAGAGGTCAATATTCGCTGAAATTACCACACAAGCTTACAAGATGACTAAGAAATTCAAGTAGGGCAACATTTTTTCCAGAAACGAAAACGGAATAAAATTCGTTAATTTTTAACAAGCGGGGTTAGGGTTCCAACAATACCATTAAGGTATCGATACTTCTACTTGCTTCTAGTATCGCCAAAAAGTATCGGTACTCGAGTATGTATCGGATGAAAAGCATCGATACCTACTTCGTATCGAAAATCGTTAAACAGCCTTATTCTGTAGCTGGATTCAGTAACATTAGACGACAACGCAAATCGAGTTGTTAACTTAACAACAATGACGTTTGCAGTGACAACAGAAGGATTCGCTAACTTATTTTTCACGACATAAAACAGCTTTTAGTATTTATTCAAAATGACAAAAAGCTGAAACTCTGCTCACATCAGCTGTTTGAAACGTTGATATTTACAAAAGGCACAAAAAGGAATGTGCAAAAGTGCAAAAGTAAATTTTCTTAATTAAATTTTCTTAATAAATATAAATAAATATGTAAGTAAATATAATTAGTATTTATATATATATGTATTAGTCAAATATTGAGGCATTTATTAAGATGGCCCCACGCGTATGTACCACTGCAAATGCATGTGAGAACATTTGTACAATAATACATATGTGAGGTAATTAATTTAAAAAAAGTTGCTTAATTCAATTAATTTAATGTCTATTTTATTTGAATATCTATTCAAAATCAATTCCGGATATGTTTTAATCAAATAATGAGGCATTTATTAAGATGTCCTCACGCTGGTGTACTACTGCAAATGCTTGTGAGAACATTTGTACAATAATACATATGTGATGTAATTAATTTAAAAAAAGGTGCTTAATTTAAGTAATTTAATGTCTATTTTATGTGAATATCTATTTAAACCAATTCCGGATATGTTTTAATCAAATAATGAGGCATTTGTTAAGATGTCCTCACGCTGGTGTACCACTGCAAATGCTTGTGAGAACATTTGTACAATAATACATATGTGAGGTAATTAATTTAAAAAAAGTTGCTTAATTCAAGTAATTTAATGTCTATTTTATGTGAGTATCTATTTAAACCCAATTCCGGATATGTTTTAATCAAATAATGAGGCATTTATTAAGATGTCCTCACGCTGGTATACCACTGCAAATGCTTGTGAAAACATTTGTACAATAATACATATGTGAGGTAATTAATTTAAAAAAAGTTGCTTAATTCAAGTAATTTAATGTCTATTTTATTTGAATATCTATTCAAAACCAAGTCCGGATATCTATTTATCAAATATAAGAAAAATATTTGGCTTTAAACCTTTCTCACAAGTTTTCTCACAAATAAACAACACAAAGCTACAAGTCGTCAAATCACTGACGTTGAAGGCAACAGCTGTTTGTTCGATCGCGAATGTTGTTAAGGAAATAGCTGACGAATATTAAAGGTGACAAAATTATCGTTTACTTCGCTAAACGATAACGCATGTTGTTAAAATTGGGTAGTGAATTCCGCTACTGGAGCAGTTACTAAATTTTCCGCCAAAAGTCAGGAACTTTCGTATTATTCCAACGGAAAATTTAAGGCACCACTCAATATGCTTGTAAATGGTAGCTTAATTTTCCTGTTGCAATAATACGAAAACGGTGTTTAAAGTTCCTAATTTTTTACCGTTAAATTATGTAAACGCGCCAGAATACGGCTATAAAAAGAAAAATTGTAATAAATTATATACATGCACTAAATAAAAAACACACCGTTCTTTTACTTCATTTATTTAAACAGTATCAGTAAAGTAAGTTTTTACACAGTGCAAAACTAGTTTTGGGGTCTGATTGATTCTACCACAGAATGAAAGTACATATAGTAAAACCTCCAAATATTTTTCCATTCTCAGGTCAAAGTTGTTTGTTATGGTCACTTCAATCTGATATTTTTTTTGAAAGTGTTTTTAAAAAAAGTGGAAAAAAGGGTTAAAATCCATATCGGATCGAAATATGATCAGGTGCTTATATTAAAATTACGCGAAGAAAAATTTTATAGAATATCCTAACCCATTGTCTCCCTCCGAAAAGGGACCCTTTTTTCCAAAAATTCCATCAAAAATATTATTTGCGAGGTCGTGAGAGTGTTAAGATGTTCTAAGATTTTGTGCACCGGAAAATTTCACTAGAGGTCTTCTAAGGCCAAATCTTTAAAAAAAGGTTTTGAAGTCCCAAGGAAACAAAAAAAGCAAAAATGCCTCTTGAAATATAATAATAATAATACAATGGCGCTATTATAACTCTGACGAGTTTTATGGCCGAGCTTCTCCCCCAATTCCAGGTGTGCTCCTTTTGTTTTTCCTACTAATTGGGTGGACCTACAGTTTTATGCCGGCTCCGAACGGCGAATACATTTTTTGTGAGAAGCTTTTTCATGGCAGAAATACACTCGGAGGGTGCTCTTAAAAAATCCAATAATTAGATTTTTACTAATTAGAAAAATTTGTTTGGTGTTTGCTCGGACTGGGGTTTGAACCCGAGACCTCTGGCATAGCAGGCGAGCACTCTACCCACGGCACCACAGCGGCCATTGAAATATGCAACCATTATTATATTTTTCTCAGCTCTTTTCCTTTTCTGTCCCAATACCAAAAGTGATGGTGGTCCCAAACATCCTATTGCTGGGCAGAGCTTGGCTTGGAATTTTCTTCATATGTACATTAGGGCGGAGTGAATTGGGGCTTTTTTTGAAATCATTATTGCTCTACGTGCAGAAAGTTGCCTTTCTATGTAGGTAGTACAGAAGTAAGACTGCAAAATATTATTGGCCTAGCCCTTTATTTAGAGGTGCCCAAATTCCAAAGAATCGATACTTAATAGCTGAGTTCCCGTGGCAGTGATCCAGATCCGGATACAAATTTTGCAAGCAAATGCGACAACAATTTTGTGATCCTGGTATTTATCTGGATCAAAACAATTTATTACAATCTATACGGATCCGAAATTGATACAGATAAACGCCAGGATCACAGAATTCTTGTTGCATTTGCATGCAAACTTCTTATCCGGATCTGGATCACTGCCACGGGAACTCACCTATTGGTATCGGCGAAATATCAGAGTGAAAAAGCATCGAGTAAAATCAGCAAGGCGCCCTTCTACGTATTCACACTAGACAATTTAGTCGAACGACTACAACAACAACAGTGATATTCGTAGTGGAAAGAGTTGCCATGCTGACAGCACTACTTTTATTTCACTTTTGGTAAATTGCAGAGATTGCATATTTCAATTAATATGTTCAAAATGTTAAAAAAAAAAAAAACAAAAGGTTCGTTTCTTATTAACTAGAATTATCTAACTAAGGATATTTACTACTTCCGTTTTCATGTGTTTCTTGATATTGTTGTTCTCTTCAAATATGTCATTAATCGCATTTTAAAATAGAAATAATGAAAATGAAATTGCATGGAAATTATTAATGGCTAATTTTTACTATTTTTCCGTTTCTTGTACTTCTGTTCGTTTCGTTCTTTATGAGCGTAACTCCTTCCGTTTTTCTCTTTTCATTTACTTGACAGCTAGTTGCTAGTTTAATAAGAAAGAAAGCCAAACAATGCACATTGGTCCCAAATCCAAAATTTTTGGCATAAACCCAATTTTTAAACTTTTAAGTGTTCAAAAAAGACATGCATTTTCCAATAGCACATATACTATTGCACCTAAAAACCAGTTTAATTCAGTTTAATTAGTTTCTGACAAGCCATCAAAGTCAGCTCTTTCGCCACAATAATATTAAGATTTTTTCGTATTTTTTTTGCTGTGCACTTTTTAATATTGGAAAATTAAGCTTGATTGAAAACAAGTGCACATTTTTATGGATAACGTATGAAAAAGTAAGTAGAATTTGCTCTTACCAAGTTTTTCCATATTTCTAAGTGTACTTATTAGGGTAGCTTTGAAGTGCTTTGCGAAAGGTATATTATGTTAAAAAAAATTTATAATTTTTGTGTTTCGTAGACAAAAAGTTATATAACTACACAATTCTTCACAAAAGTAAAGACGCTATATTATTAAGTAAAGTGTATTTAATAAAGGCGTGCAAAAATATTATTGCCGTTTATTGCCGTTTTTAAAAAATTCGATATTTTTCCAGTGAACTTCTATCTCAGCAATTCCGCGCTAATATAGTATGATGTCGCTGTCTTAACCACAAAAAGTGAGTTGCGGACGTTACTTATTATACTATTTCGTAATCTGCTATGAAACACGCAAGTTTTAACGGATCTTGCGTTAAGAAAACCCTCAAAAAGTATTTCGACACACCCTATTAGTGGCTAATTTTTTCGAAATTTAAATTCGCTTATTTATTTGAAATTTACCTTAACATACATAAATATATATAACTCTGTATTCAATTACGCTAATTTTGACACCTTTCGCGATATAATATTTCAAAAGGAAATTTTTCTCATACCTGGAAGGGCCACCCTACTGGCAGTCACGGTGGGCGTGGTCTGATTGATCAGATATTTGCTATTTTTCTTCCATATGCCATTTCTATAGGATTTGTCAACTTTCCACTACGTAGCTGTATTAGTTGAATTTATGCCAAAAAAAATGGAATTGGGACCAATGTGCAATGTATGCACTTTTTGTTTATTTTGTTATTTTTTATTTATTAATCAAGTTAACAGATGACAAGAAGGTGCTTTCATGTAAGAATGCAGATAAAGTGATAAAAGCAATTTAATAATTCATCACTTTATACGAAGACCACTAATGTAAAATTTGCTGTGTAAAATGTGAACATTGGCAATAGTGATGAGCGATATATCGCAAACGGTGATTTTTTCACTGTGAATAAAAAATCGCAAATCGCAATTGCGATCACTTTTTCAAAATAGCAGTTCACTACTTATTGGGAGGTGCTATCGATGTACCAACTAAGCAGTTCACCTATGTGAATCGCAATCGCAAAAGCATTATAAATTTCTTTTTGTTTATACTTTTGAGCAGACCACATACGTATAGTGGCCGCTGTGGTGCAGTGGGTAGAGTGCTCGCCTGCTATGCCAGAGGTCTCGGGTTCAAACCACGGTCCGAGCCAAACACCAAAACAATTTTTCTAATTAGTAAAAATCCAATTATTGGGTTTTTTAAGAGCAGCGGTCACCTCTCGGCAGTGGGCGGCATACCCTCCGAGAGTATTTCTGTCATGAAAAAGCTTCTCACAAAAAATGCATTCGCCGTTCGGAGCCGGCATAAAACTGTAGGTCCACCCAATTAGTAGGCAAAACAAAAAGGAGCACACCTCGAATTGGGAGAGAAGCTCGGCCATAAAACTCGTCAGAGTTATAATAGCGCGATTGTATTATTATTATTATTATTATTATTACATACGTATATAGAAATATAAAAAAAATAATTATTGAATTTACAATTTATCTTTTAAAAATGTTTACAAACAGCGAAATTACTGCGGAATACCTTGTTATTGCTATCATTTTGTTAACATAAAATGAAGACAGGTTGTATCGCTCAGAAAACGCAAAATTAATCTCTCCGGATGATTTTATAGCAGTCCATGCAATCGCAATAGCAGTGATTTAAAAATAGTGTTACGTATTTGTCGATAGCTCGATTATTTCTATCGGGTTCGTATCACTAAATTGTTAAATAAAAGTCTTTATTTACTTCTTAATTCACACCGCTTTATTTCACGACTAAAAAGTCTACAGTTGTTTTACTTCACTTGATGTTAACGCTTCTACGGTTAAGTTACGACTGACTCCGGAGCGCCTGCTCGCCGCCTTATATAGTCTGTCAAACGCAATCTGGAAAATTCTGGCAACACTGGAAATTATCTGGTCTCTTCTTCTAGTTCTGGCAGTTTCCTTAGAGATGTGTTCAGTCATTTAGTGATGTGAGAGTGGAACCGATTATATTCGCCACACTGCCCTCCACCTAAGTCTGATCGTCCCGATCTGACACATTACTCGTTCCAAATGCTGCTAGCCTTTCCAGATGAACCACCTTCATTTTATTCCTCGGTCTTCCAATCGTTTGTATGCGATACACAACATCGTTGAGCCGTTTAATCACTTTGTATGGCCCTTCTCAAGTACACTGCAATTTCGGGGACAAACCTTTCTTTCGCTGCGGGTTGTATAGCAAAACTAGATCTCCCTCAACAAATCCTTCTGAGTTCATCGCCTTGTCGTATCTGGCCTTCATCTTGTCACTCATGATCTTTGTTCGCTGTCTTACAAGTTCATGTATTTCTCTCATTTCCTCTTCCAGAACGTTGTTAGATTGTCTGGCATTTATTCCCGCATCAGCACTTATCCCAAATTTCAAGTCAGCTGGCAGTCGAAGATCACTACCAAATATTACTTTTGCGGGAGTCTGACCTGTTGTATCGTGTACGGCCGATCGATATGCCATCAGGAACAGAGGAATATGAGTGTCCCAATCTCTCTGGAACTTGTCCACCACTTTTCGTAAATGTTCCTCTAATGTTCTGTTAAATCTTTCTACCATGCCGTCTGATTGCGGATGCAACGCAGTTGTTCGGGTTTTCCTAATACCCAGTGTCTTGCACATCTCCTGGAACACAACTGATTCGAAGTTCCTTCCTTGGTCAGAATGTAGCTCTATAGGTGCACCATATCTCGTCACCCAATTGTTGGTGAATACTTCGGCTATAGTTTCTGCTTCTTGATTTGGAATCGGGTACACCTCCGGCCATTTGCTGAAGTAATCCATGACCACCAGTACATATTTGTTTCCAAGTTTGCTAGTAGGAAATGGCCCAGCTACATCCATGGCAATTCTCTCAAATGGTGCTCCTTAGTTGTATTGTTTCATCAGCCCATGACTCCTGGATTTGGGACCCTTAGCCTTTATGCACACATCGCAGTTCGCAATCCACTCAACAACTGTCTGACGGCAGCCGACCCAATAAAACCTCTTCTTGATTTTCTCTACCGTCTTTGTTACTCCAAGATGACCTCCACTTGGACCATTGTGTAGTTCATTTAGCACATCCGGTATTCTTTTCCTTGGAACAACTATCAATCTTTTAGAACTTTGACCATCTTCACTCTCCCAAACACGATGTAGGCAACCATTTACCAATTGCAAACTATTCCACTGTGCCCAATATGATTTGGCAACAGGACTCTCTGCTGGCATCTCTTCTTTTGATGGTCGTTCATTTTGTTCCAAACCAATCATTACACGTGCCAGATCTGAATCTTCTAGCTGACACTTCCTTAGTTGTTCCGCATCCCATTCGTCTGTGGATGTTATTGTCATTAGCCGAACATCTATGATGTCTTACTTCTCCTCAGCTTTAGAGCAATGCTTGCATTCAAGATTACATGGCCGCCGCGACATTGCATCAGCATTTCCATGGGTACCGCCTTTACGATGGTCTATAGAAAAGTCATAATTTTGTAGTCGCTCAATCCACCTTGCTAACTGACCCTCCAGATTTCGGAATTTCAAAAGCCATTTTAACGCTGCATGATCAGTCCTGACGTGGAATCGTTGACCATAGAGGTACTTATGGAAGTGTTTGATGCATTCTACCAATGCCAATAGTTCTGTTCGTGTTACACAGTAATTTCTTTCCGGTTGCCCAATTGATCGGCTGTAGTATGCGATAACCTTCTCCTGCCCGTCGATTTCCTGTGACAAAACACCTCCTATAGCATAACCACTCGCATCAGTATCCAAAATAAACCTCGCTCCTGGAACCGGGTATGCTAGCATTGGAGCAGTACAAAGCCGATCTTTTAACGTTTGGAAAGCCATTTCTTGTTCCTTCCCCCACTCAAAAGTCTTATTTTTCCTCATAAGCTCCGTGAGACTATTTGCTACGCTGGCAAAATTTGGTACAAATCGGCGATAGTATGTGCACAGCCCAAGAAAGCTTCGCAATTCATGTAGATTCCGAGGTCTTGGCCAATCTCTTACTGCTTCTATTTTTTCGTTATCAGTGCAGATGCCCTTTGTAGTCACTTTATGTCCCAAGTATTTTACTTCTTTCTTGAATAATGCACATTTCTTAGGACTTAACTTGAGACCAGCGTCAGCTATTCTTCGGAAAACTTCCTCCAAATTTTCGAGATGTTCATCAAAGCTTTTTCCCAGTACAATTATATCGTCCAGGTACACAAGACATGTTTTCCAGTGTAATCCTTTCAGTACCTGATCCATAAGTCTCTCAAAGGTAGCTGGGGCATTACATAATCCAAATGGCATCACCGTAAATTGCCAAAGACCGTCGCCAACACTAAAGGCTGTTTTCTCCTTGTCTTCCTCTTTTACTTCTACTTGCCAATAGCCGCTTTTCAAGTCCAGTGTTGAAAACCATTCCGTTCCAGATAGCGAGTCCAGAGTGTCGTCAATTCTTGGCAATGGGTAACTATCCTTTTTCGTTACATCATTCAGTTTCCGGTAGTCAACGCAGAATCTCATCTTGCCATCTTTCTTTTTAACAAGTACTACCGGAGAACTCCATGGACTGACTGATGGTTCAATTACCCCACTGTCGCTCATTTCGTGTATAATCTGGCTCACCATTTGACGTTTAGCTAATGGAACGCTGCGAGGACCCTGACGGATTGGCCTTGCATCTCCGGTGTCAATCTGATGCTTCACAATATTTGTCCTGCCTGGTTTTGTACCATCCTTGTCAAATATGCTGGAGTACTTGGCAAGTAATTCTTTCGCCTTTCTTTTGTGATTTTTCTGCAGTTCTTCTGTCCATGCATTTATTTCATCTGAAATATCTGTATTGCCATTACAAACTTCTCCTTGGGATTTTTCGCAATTCATGATGATGTCAACCTCTTCGCACTTTCCCAAGATAGCACCTTTGGAGAGTTTGACTGGTGACTTGAACTCATTAAGTACTCTTACTGGTATACGTCCATCTTGTTTTGTCATAGCCAGGGTTTTTCCAACAAGTACATTTGATTTAGTTTGTTATGGATACGCATTCTATACGAGTGGAGCAGCAATGCATGGCGGTCGGCATGATCTAGGGTTGCACTGTGGCTAGTCATTGTCGGCTGGGCGGGGTTCTTGCCTACATTGCTGTCCTGCGCCATAAACAGAAAAAAATTCATATCATGCCTTTTCAAACCATAACGAGTAAAATCACACTAAAACAACATCCGGTTTAGCCGGATGCCACGGACGGACCGTTGAAAAATTCGAAAATTCAAAATAACCCGAAAAATCCAAATTCAAGAGGCCAGACGTCAGTTAAATTTAAATAAATGCAAACCGAGGGAAAATGTCGTTAAAATTTGGATATGAATTTTGAATGTACGTTAAAGTCAGACGGACGTTAGTAAAGCATTTGAACCAAAATTTAAATCGGACGGAAATACTGACATCACGGAAAAATTTGGAATTAGATAAGCGGACGTTATATTTAAATAATCGCGGACGCACGAGAAAATAATCGTTGCACCAAAATTTAAATTTGAATGTACGTTGAAATCGATATGCACTAAATTTGAATAAACATTGTCAAAAAAAAACTGTCAAAGTGAATTTAAATTTGAATATTTATATCGCAAAAAAAATCGTTAAATTTGAATTTAATTTGAATCAACCGGAAGGACCGGTTATTAACAGGCATCTGAAAATACATAAAAGAAGCTGAAATTTAAAATATATGAACAATCAAAAAAAAAGTTAAAGGCCGAACTCACAAGGGGGTGGCGTTGCTGATGTTGTTGCAGCGCCGGTGCGTTTTTGTCCCACCCTAATCCATGGTTACTGTCGCACCCGAATACCAGTAACCCCTTACCTGTGTTGCGCCGCTGGTGTTGTTGCAGCGCTGGTGCTTTTCGACCCACCCTCATCCATGGCCATCGGTGCACCTTAAATTCGATGACCCCGTCCTGAAATCCCTAATGCCTTTTTAAATGAAGAGAATCAGCACTCCCATTTTAAATTCACAAATTTATTTACAATTCATTTGTAAAATTCATCAAAAATACATATGTAAGTAAATTCTTACAGTCTACATATGTATATGCTAGGTTTTACTTACACTTAATCAAGGAAAAATACCCTGCAGGAAGCTTAAAACTAACTTTAAACTACTTACAAAGACACTAGTGGTGACTCCAAAAAAAAACTAATTACTTCTGGGTCGGAAAAGTCCCGAAATATAACGATATAAATTTTTAGAAAATTGTACAAAATTTATAAGGGAATGATGGCATATGTCGTTGGTACATACATACATATTCACATTGAAATTTTCCCGCTTGACAATGCAATTACTTAACAATGGGTTCCTTGCTGTTCAATAAAAATTGATTATTATCATTAATTTCCTGCAGGGTAGAGAACCAGAAATACACATGTACATGCGTATATGTATAGATATGAGGCAAAGTTTCGCCCAGAACGCAGGTATATGTGTATAATTATATACTAAGAAAAAGGTACGAAGAGGAAATAGAAGGAATCAAAAAAAATGTTCTCCCTTTTTTCAGCTGGGAAAAGGAGTTAGGTGGCGGAAACTTTTTGGTTACTGGGTGGTATGTTATATTATTAGTGGCCTATATATGTATTATTTTCATTGTATATTTTATTGAGTTTTGCAGTTTACGATGGTTTAATTATAATTTCCCTACACAGGTCTCCCCCTCCCTCTCTGTTATATTTGCAGAAATATATGCAAATTGCTAACGCACATACATATGTATGTATACATGCATATAGGCATGCATGTACATATCAATCCCTTTATATCTTCCTTTTCCCCTCCCCCTTTTTTTTTTTTTTTTTTTTTTTTTTTTTTACAAGAAAAACTCCCTAAATTTCAAAACGTGAATCTCTGTATGTACACATGACTCAGATACAATTAATTTTTGTTGGGAATTAGCTGATATCATTCAAGAAAATTAATAGCTAATAAGTTTAAGTCTACACATAATTTTGCTTTACATTAAATTGTGTGTGGCTGTTTTAAATTTACAAATCTTATTATCGTCACTACAGGTTAATTTTACACTCACTACCCAGCAAGCTTTTGATTACCAACTATTCAAATGAATTAATTCCCAGATGATCAATATGTCAATACAAAATGTTGATGTTAAAGAAAAAGGTTTATCTAAGAGAAAATGTATATATAATTTTAACCCCCCCCCCTTTTTTTTTGAAGCACAGGCAACTCTAATATCGGAGATGATTAAATTGTACAAAAATTAAAATTCAATCATCTCAATGCTGTGTGGGTAGTGAGGCAGTTCCAAAAATATATATTAAAAAAAATTTTTTTTTTTTTTTTTTGATTAATTAATTAGATACATAATATACATATGTACGTGTGATACCTATATCCAATGCGACTCACCACCCGTTGCGGTGCACCTTAAGTGGTGGTGTCACCGATCTGCGGTTGTTGTTGTTTTGGCACTTGTTGCCAAAATTAGTTGCCGTTGATGCTATGGCCAATTATACTAAGCTATGGTTGTTGTGGTGGCCCCTATGCCGTGCTTAGCCGTTGTGGTTGCTGCTGATGTTGTGGTGCCTTATTGCTGCGTCGCTTCGTTGCTGTGAGCCGATGTCGTCGTGTCGTCGCCGTCACGGCGCTTGGTGGCGGCGATCTACTGTCGCCAGGCATTATATGGCGTCGTTGGGCGCTATATGGAGTCGCGCCATTGTTGTAGTCGAACACGGAGACATATAGAGTGTATATGTATATGTATAAGTTTTTAGTTTCTTATTTAGTCGTTTTAGTCCTTTTATTGCTATAAAATTCACTTTTTCACGAAGTTCACAATATTGTTGAATTTTGTTTTTGGATTATAGCATTTAACATTTGCATGAACTGTGCGCAATCGTATAGGCCGGTTTTGTTTTTCTTAATCTTGCTATGTATCAAACATATCAGTATTTTTATGTATATATGGACAACTATATAATAAATTTTTTTTTTTTTAAATTATTTGTGACAAAATTTTCGATTCTTTTTGCACACTTTCCTATTTATATAAATATAGTGGCGTTTATAGTAGTTTAATCGAGATGTTTTCACAATTAATGTTTCTTTTATTTTTTTAGTATTATTTGTGATTCGTGCATAAAAACGAAAGCTGAGTTCTTTCTTTTATATGTCAAAACGTCGTATGTTGCAGCAGGGGGAGCTGGTTGGAAAAAAAAACGCCGCGTATTACTAGTGTATAGTTCATAAAAATGTTCACCATATTTCAATGGATCTAGTAGGCCTACCATGGCACCGGCGAATATCAAATCGTTTCCTAAGTCGCTGCTTACAACTATCGATTTTTCGTCCTGGCAATAAGCAATTACTTTTTTTCACTCCTATTACCAATTTTTACGTTCTAATTTTGGTTAATATATATGCATTGAGTATTTCGTTATATTCTTATTGCATTTTAAGAATTTTTAAACTAATATTTTAACTATTAATTCAAATCTTCCGGCACTCAGCTATTTTACACGCACTGAATTACATTTTTTTAATTTTTTTTACTTGTCCCGTGGCTGCACAAAAATTCTTCTTTTCTCATGCTCCCCTTTTCTTCTCACATTCGTTTGGAAGGGTCCCGTTTCCTATCGTATAACAATGTAGTGCCGTATAACGATGTAGTGACGTGTGCATAATAGTGGCGTGACTTTACGGTTACCCGAATGTCTACATCATGGTATGACGCTAGCAATGACACAAGCGAGATAGAATACGGTTGCCATGACACACAAAAAAAAATTACCAAAACTTTCGGAATAAAATGCCTCAAGCATTTTTCCCATGAAACTATTTCAAAATAATCGATTGTATTCGTGCCCTAGAAAATTTGCTACTGTAAAATCCTATTAGTGTGCATTGGGAATATAATGGACATTGGGTCATATTAACAAAAGCCAAGCATCTGCATTTGTTTAAGATCTCAGATATTTTACTCAAATTTTGAAATTTGGTTCATACAAATTTATGTCAAATTTCTACAATTTCCAGCAAAAGCATTTGCCTTAATCTTATCAATATGGCCCATTGTTGTCCTACGCTCAAATTATGAAATCGGCAGGACAGGAAAATCTGGTTGATGAAACAATAGTAATTAATTTTCTGAGAACTATGTAAAATTTTAAAATTGTATGGAGCGCATGAGAATATTTTATAAAATATGCATTTGAAAGTACCAAGTCACCGAATAACCACGTGTTACGTATTTTCACATTACGAAGTGTTCATGGCAACCCTGGAAGAACCAGTTTGTCCATCACCAATACTTGTGCCTCTCCGCCATTGGAACGATTGTGAAGATTCGGAGGGGAAATTTCTCATTATGCCTACTCATAGAGGTCGGCTCGATAGCTTGCCAGATTTGAAGAAAAATTTATGTGCGATCTATAAAGCTCGGGTTCTAAAAAAAAATGAAGCAATACCATATAATCATCTCGAAGAATAAAGAATAAAAAAAAATCAATGTAAATTTCGGATAAACCCACTCGCTTAAATTTTGTTTAGACACTTAGTGGAGGAAAAAGGGAATTAATTACAGGATTTGAGCAAAGAAAGATTTCGCATTTGAAATATCTAGTAACTGAATGAGAAAATACGAATCGTTATTATTGCTAGAACACCATAATTGGTAAATGAAATTACTCGAACAGGAAAGTTACTGACGGCAAAAAAAAATTGTAAGCTATTCTATCGAAACCACCCCTATAATACAACCTCATTCTCCTTCACATGCGGCCAAGGCTAATTTATAGAAGGTTAACCTACTGAACAGCTGATTGCAAACTTTTCCCTATTTTTCCATATTGTGGTGCTTATGTCAAAACTTATGTCAATCTTGATCTTGACGCAATATGATTTCTACGATGGCGGCTATGATTTTGACAGAAGCATCACAGAATACACAACCAATTTACATGGAGTGTGTATGTATGTATGTCCGTATATAGTACTGCAAAAACCTTCTATTATTGAACCATGCATGCGACTACCTTTCATGTTTGGCCACGCGTCACCATTCTTCTTCACCATGTCAGCACGTCGGCCATTATTAATTGGAAGTTATTGGAAACTACTAAGAAAAACTACTAAAATAGTGGTGCTGCCACACAGACAGAATTGAGCAACCGAAATTAACCCGTTTATGATCGATATCAGGATTGATATCGATAGCAAACCATAACAGGCCTGCTTCGCTTCGAAGACTTGACGAGGGAGCGAACAGGAAAAATGGTTTGCCTGTAAGGTTGTTGCGATAATACTCAACTGTTAACTACGTGGGGCACGACTCACCCCTAGATAAGAGTCTCAAATTCTACCACAGCTAACCGGGCAACAGAGGCTCCATCAGGTGATACCAAAAAAAAACGTATGCTATATGAACGTGCAATCTAGTAGTGTATGAAAATCCGAGAATAATTGAAAGTCAGGTAAAAAAAATTCATTTGGTAAAAAACCAAAACGCGTAAGTCCGGTGTTGCGGTAATTCTCTATTAGCTTAGGCCTGAGAAGCCTACTCCCCCCTAGGAGCCCTCCTCCTAGGTGCCGATCTTGGTCGGTCTTAACAACCTGTCCCCCCCGGCTGATCCAACCCCGCACGCTGGACCCAGGACAGGCGGTCTTGAAAAAGACCCTTGGTCCGCTGGTTTCTCGCCCCCCGGAATGGGCTTTACAAAAAAAAATTAAATTATTTTGTTTCCTATTTTAAGGCTTCGCGGCCTTAGACATTTTTTTACAGGAGAACGCGTCTAAACTCCGAATACAATCACCCTATCAGCTGGTCTATGGTCCCTAACCTCGCGAAGCTGGACAAAAAAAAAACTTTAACAGGAAAATCATCAGAACTCCGTTTGAATAGACATTTTTGTATTGGAGAACTCGTCAAAACTCCGTAAGGTTAGGCATTTGATATAGGAGAACTCGCCAAAACTCCATAAAACTAGACATTTTAATTTGGGAGAACTCGTCAAAACTCCGTATAAGCAGACCAATTGGAATATGGACTGCTAGATGGTCCACGGTTCCCGGTGGGAGCGCTTGTGATCCACCTATTATTATAACTGCTCGGGGAGAATACTGGGCGAATTGTCCCCGACCGCCAAGACGCCCAGCGGAGTCTTATTGAGGACGGATATCAGAAGCATGGAATCGTCCTATTAATCTCCCTGTTAAGTCTTCTAAGTCATACAGTGCATTGCCCACTTTTCCACGAACTCGACACTTAATATATTTTGGCAGGAATTTCGCGTTTATGCCCTGTTTGAAGTTGCTCAAGGCAAAATTTCTTCTAAATACTTCTTGACCTTCCCTATAATTCACAAGTCTAGAGCGCTTATTGTAAACCTGCTTGACTCTATCGTTTGCCTGCGCTAGGTTTTTACGGATTTGCTCGTGGATTCCTGATAACTTGTCAGCTTTACTTACTATCGGTACGCAATCTTCCTTGAGGCTATCCAATTTCTCTAATAACTTATTCGCGGATGCGTGTTGGACCATATTCTGACCATATAATGCAAAGTACGGAGAGCACTGAATTGATGTATGAAAATCGCTTCTAAGAACTGCTAAAATTTCGGGTATATGTTTGTCCCAGTCCGTATGATCCTGCTTATCTTTTAGGAAAATTCTTATCTTGGAAACTATCTCTCTATTCACGCGTTCGGACGCACTAGCTTGTCGGGAATACACTCCTGTTCTAACATGCGTCACACCGTACTTCTCAAAGAACGCTTTCATTTCTTTTGAGACGAATTGTTTCCCATTATCGCTGTGGATATATTCTGGGACCCCTATAGCTGGAAAAATCTCTGTACCGAAGTAGTTCATTACATTGATAGTTGTCGCTCTCTGCATTGGCTTCAGCCACACATACTTGGAAAAATGGTCTAAAATAATAAAAAGAAACTGGTTCCTACGTTTGGATCTCGGATAAGGTCCTAAGAAGTCGCAATATAAGCGCTGAAAAGGTCTCTCTGTAACAAAAGCGCTTCCTATAGGTGGTCTTGACTGCTGATTCGTTGTTTTTACAGCCTTGCAAGTTTCACAATCCTTTACATAATCTCTAACGTCCCTAGCTTGTTGTGGCCAGAAGTATTTCGACCTAACCCGTTCCAATGTCTTTTGCCAACCTCCGTGATAACTCCTAACTGCGTCATGTGCCATTCGTATTGCTTCCTCCCTGAGTCTTTGGGGTAACCACAACCGCCATAACGAGTCTTCTTCACCCTCCACACCTTTTCGAAACTTAACCCTTTTAAAAATCAGCCCGTCTCTGATGCACAAATCCGGGAGAGCCTCACCGTTTACTGTGATTGTTCTGATAAGATCCAGATACTCATTGGCTCTAAATTCAGATGAGTCTAAGTCTATTTCGTAAGGCGCGGGGGATGAAGTCAACTCGTCAACGTCAAAACGCGACAGAGCGTCCGGTACTACGTTCAGAGCCCCCTTACGATGCTGCATTTCGAAATCATATCTCTGTAGTAACAGTGACCATCTAGCTAACCTACCACTAAGGTCTTTTTGCGTCATCAACCATTTAAGGCTTGAGTGGTCCGTGATTATACGAAATGGCAGCCCTTCAACGTAGGGTCTGAAACGCTTGACGCTGACAATTGCGGCGAGGCATTCCAGCTCGGTGACTGTATAGTTGCGTTGAGCATTATTTAATTTTTTCGAAACGAAAGCTATTGGATGCTCTACACCATTATCATCGACCTGGAATAACACGCCTCCTACTCCTATTTTGGAAGCATCACATTGAATGACAAATTCTCTGGAAAAATCAGGTTGAGCTAATACTGGAGCGGAACTCAGAGCTACTTTAAGTTTTTCGAAGGCCTCTATTGCTTCTGGAGTGAGTTTGAAAGGACCAGGTGACTTACGTAAACAATCTGTCAAAGGGCCTGCTAAATCAGCGAAATTGGTAATAAATGCCCTATACCAATTTGCCATACCCACGAATCTGCGAACCTGTCGAGGAGATTTGGGAATGGGGAAATTTTGCATTGCCCCTATTTTCTCTGGATTCACCTTCAAACATCCACTGCCTATAACATACCCTAAGTAACGAATTTCTCTCTGGCAAAATTTACTTTTACTCACATTGATTGTAAGGCCTGCACTCTTCAAGCACCTCGCAACATCTGCTAAAAGTTTGATGTGGTCGTCAAAATCCGCACTACATACCAACAGGTCGTCCAAATAAACAAAAACATGTTCTCGCATATACGAGGGAATTGCTTTGTCCATGAGTCGACTCATTGTTTGCGGCGCGTTACACAGCCCAAAGGGCATAACTTTGTAATGGTACAAGGGTTTACCTGGCACCGCAAACGCTGTCTTCTCTTTTGACGACTCAGTTAGTTTAATTTGGAAGAACGCGTCTTTTAAGTCGATACCACTAATAAAGTGCGTATCCTTTAAACGACTCAATAACCCGTTGATATGCGGCAGCGGATATGAGTCCTTTTTCGTAACTGCGTTTACCTTCCTAGAATCTATGCAGAGCCTAACTTTACCAGGTTTCCGTACTAACACAACTGGGCTACACCATGGCGAATTCGACTCTTCGATGACTCCCATTTTCAATAATCTATCAATTTCGCTGTAGGCTTCAGCCTGCCTTGGTGGCGAAAGAGGAAAATGTTTGCTTTTAATTGGGACTGCGTCACCCGTGTCAATGTCGTGCTCCACCAGCTGTGTTTGCCCTAGGCCTAATTCTTCAAACGACGGAAACATATCAATAACTTTTTGCAAATCGTACTTCTGGGATGGAGTCAAATCATGAAAATTGGGACCTTCTTCTCTATCTTCCTTTGCTTCTAGACAAGATACACTTGGAAATATTTCGGGAGCTAAAGCAAATGCTTTCCAAAAATCTACCCCGAAACAGGCTTCCTGGAGAAGCGAAGGAACAAGGTAAAAAGATATGGATTTTGTTGTATTTTTAAAAGTGACAGGCAATGAACTGCAACCTATTATCTTCCGTTTGTCGCCGCCTGCTGTATATATACATTCATTCATTTCCTTATAGTTGAGATTGTTTTCTTCTAAAAATTTCAAACAGTCCTTACCCAGAATAGAGACATTGGCTCCTGAGTCCAATAATCCCACTAGTGATCCATTTCCTATCCTCACCCTAATCATTGGTCTTTCATCGTCTGTAAGGACGAGTGTGGTGCTTTCCAAAAGCTTGCGCACCTGGACACGTTTGCTATACCTCTTCCTACACTGCAAAATTTTTTCGGGTGGATATGGTTGGGAATCATTCGTGAAAATATTCGACCTAACCAATTGATAATTGTGTTCTCTTTCTTCTATACTGGGTCGGAAAATGGTCTGACAACTAACATTTCTAACTGAAGCTTTCAAAATACGAATTGATCGAGAATTGGTTTGTGACGAAGTCGGGCTATCTGAATCTGAACTATTTGAATTATCCGTACCATCAGGGAAAGTTACTATTGGTGTTTGTTGACTACTTGCGAAACTGGTCGAAAGTGGACTAGGCTCAGTACTCGCGCCGATTTGCTGGGTATTGACTGAAGTGGGGGCTATAGTCCCGAACGAGTTTCCCCCTCTTTCCTCTCGCTCGGATACCGGTTTCCCTGACCACGGTGGTCGTTGGGACACTTCGGAGTCAACACTCCTCTCTGACCGCATTTGAAACAAAACTGAGATTTAATGGGCTCCTCACAATAAATATAAGAATGGCCCATTGCCTGGCAATTCCAACATTTAATCCCTGAATAGTCTGGCTTACCCATGCGACGATAATTCAGTGCTTCTATCTGTGGATCTACTATATAATCCTCACTTCCAACCCTACAATCCGGAGCTATGGCACGCGCTTCGTTTACGCTCGGCTTATGGTAATTTGATACTAAGCTCCTGCTCTCTTTCAGCACCTGCTCGCCTCGTCGAGCTACATCGCGGAGGTCATGCAGACTTCTTACATCCGCGTTAAACAACATTAATTTCAAATTACCATTAACGTTGCGTTTGATGATATCAATTAACAAGGCCTCAGACATGGGCTCTCTAAGCCTTGCGTTTAATGCCAGAATGTCCGTGTGGAAAACATCGTATGTCTCATTCACTTTCTGCTTACGTACAGATATTTCCATCATCAGCTCGTGGTCCGTTTTCATTGTACCGAATTCCCGTTTTAAAGAGTAACTCAAAAATGGATAGTTTGCGTTGGAATTTTGTTTGGTAAATAACCAATACCATTCTTCGGCACGTCCTGACAAGAAAAGGTGAAAACTGGCCATAAGCTGATCTTCTGTACACTGCGTGCGCTCACGCAAGGTGTCCAATTTAAACAAAAAATCTGAAACACTACCAGTACCGTCATAAGAAATCTTCCAGTCTTGTGGTTTCACAACCGTATTACTAGGCGTGGGAATAATTGGGTTGTTAACAAAAGTCTGCGCTTGATTCGGCTGCTGTCTAGCATCATCCCTAGTATCACATCTAGCATCACTCCTACCAAAATCTGCCGCCGTTCGAGAGGCTGCGACTGCAGCGTTCAGGGTATTCACGTTTTCCCTAATAGCTCTCATCTCATGGCGCAGCTCTTCTTGTGACGTTTGGAATAATTGGTGTAGAACGTGTACCCACGAATTTAAGGGAGACACTTCGGGATGGGTCTCTTGGTTGGAAGCCCTATCATTTTAAACGTTTGGTTGTAACCGAACTTGTGGTAAAGCGCTAGCCTCGCCTACAGTATTTGTCGCGCATTGCCCAGGCGGATCTGGCATATTCCTAATAAGACTGTCTAGATCAAGGATATTTGCACTAGCCGGTCTATCATATTTTTCGGAAGGGTCAGTATTTGGAACATTCCTGGATGGATCGACTGTTGCCTGGGTGACTATTGGAGAATGCATTACTAAAGGTCGGCTCGCTGGGGGTTTCGGAGTTGCACCTCTACTTCCTCCTCCTCTATAATATACCCCGCTACCTCTGTTTCTAGAACCACTACCTCTAGTCGAACTCCTAGTTTGCATCCCTTCAGCCGACTGCTGAGTGTTTTGAGACATTTTCAAAAAAAAACGTTTGAGCGCTTCAAAAAAAACAAGGCACGCTTGAACGGTTGTATCAAATCTAAAGCAATTAACTGCTTGAATAAGTCACGTTTGGTGTCAAAGCTCGGATGTAAATATTTGTACAATTAACGAAATTTTAATCTCTATCTCGATTCAAAATTATGTCGCATCCAACAGAAAATAACAAAACTTTGGTTTTTGTGTTTGGAGGGCTTTCAGCGAATATTTATAACGAATATTTGCTTTTTAAATCTCCATGCCGGTAAAAATTATGTCATATCCAAGAAATTATAATACGTTGTCGCGTTTGGTGAAAAAAAATCAAGCAAATGTTTGTAACAATTATCTTCGATTATAAAAATTATCTTAAGTTTTGCTAACAATGTCGATTCAAAATGACTTCGCTTATATAAAAAAAATATTTGTATAAATAAACGTGTTCATATACGTGAATATGTAAATGTAAAAAGATATATAATGCAAAATATATATATATTCGTTGTTCAATGGGAATGCTGACCTCCCATCATAAAAGGCACAGGTTACAGAATAAAAAAAATTTTAAACCCCCTTGAAAAACAAAAAAAAATTAAGACAGTGTGTGCCAACTGGTCTCCAGCGCACCAACCGCAATGCAGGGTTGCTCGGAAGCTAAATCCCTGAGACAGGCTGGCTAACTAAAAGATAGTTAACAATAACATAAAAAAAATTTAAATTTTGCGAAATACTAACCTATCTCCGCCGCAATGAAAGGAACGGTTTGAATCCGCTATCCCCAGACTTGCGGAGATGGACAATACATCCTTGGGTCTCAGCTCAGCTCATCGCCATGAAGTGGTGCTAAATGTTCCAAGGCACCCAACTCAGGCATGAGATGAACTGAGGCCTGCATCGCATACCAAAAGAAAAAGACAAAACAAAAGAAATTTGCAAAATACCCTCCTAATCTCCGCCGCAATGAAAGGAACAGCTAAAGGCTGCTTTCCCCAGACTTGCGGAGATGAAAAGTACTTACTCAGGTCTCAGACCAACCCATCGCAATGAAAGTGGCGCTAGGTGCAACCAACTCAGACGCGGGATGGCTGAGGCCTAAATTGCAAAAAAAAGAAAATCACGAAAACAAAAAAAATAAAAAGGACGAATTTTCCTTATGACCAACATCCTTGGCTCCGCCGCAATGAAAGGCACGGTTTGAAGCCGCTACCCCAGACTTGCGAAGAAGGATTGCTAGCTTAGGATCCAGCCAACTCCGACGCGAGATAAGCTGGGCCCCAAAAGAAAAAAAAATCCGATACACAAAACTGCACAAAATACATATTCGGCAAAAGTTTATAAAAATTAAATACTGAATCTAGCGGACATGCCCCTCGGACAGTGAAAACAAATTTAAATTACAAAAAAATACGTGCGTTCAACACTGCCTCTTCGGGTGAAATGCAAAAGAAAACGGACAATATGGCGTAAAGTCTCGTGGAGCCTTGAGCCACTGACACCAATGCCTCTCCAATCAGCCTGATCAATTCCATCATCCCGCCGCAACGCAGTGGCGGCTACGGAGGCTGCCAATCTGGGACTTGCGTGAAGATGAAACTTCACTGACCGACCAGAAAACCACTGAAGCCAGCACCCAAGACACCACGTTGGGCGCCATCTGTTATGGATCGCGTTTGACCTCGATTACGATCTGCGCTTTGTGGCGCCCTATGCCACCAACAGCGATGATCTCTTTGGACAACCTGATCAGTCTCACCATCTCGCCGCAACGCAGTGGCGGCGCAGGGGCTGCCCATCTGGGACTTGCGAGATAGTAAGGCGTCACTGGCTGACCAAAAGCCATCGAGTCAGCACGTTGGGCGCCATCTGTTATGGATACGCATTCTATACGAGTGGAGCAGCAATGCATGGCGGTCGGCATGATCTAGGGTTACACTGTGGCTAGTCATTGTCGGCTGGGCGGGGTTCTTGCCTACATTGCTGTCCTGCGCCATAAACAGAAAAAAATTCATATCATGCCTTTTCAAACCATAACAAGTAAAATCACACTAAAACAACATCCGGTTTAGCCGGATGCCACGGACGGACCGTTGAAAAATTCGAAAATTCAAAATAACCCGAAAAATCCAAATTCAAGAGGCCAGACGTCAGTTAAATTTAAATAAATGCAAACCGAGGGAAAATGTCGTTAAAATTTGGATATGAATTTTGAATGTACGTTAAAGTCAGACGGACGTTAGTAAAGCATTTGAACCAAAATTTAAATCGGACGGAAATACTGACATCACGGAAAAATTTGGAATTAGATAAGCGGACGTTATATTTAAATAATCGCGGACGGACGAGAAAATAATCGTTGCACCAAAATTTAAATTTGAATGTACGTTGAAATCGATATGCACTAAATTTGAGTAAACATTGTCAAAAAAAAAACTGTCAAAGTGAATTTAAATTTGAATATTTATATCGCAAAAAAAATCGTTAAATTTGAATTTAATTTGAATCAACCGGAAGGACCGGTTATTAACAGGCATCTGAAAATACATAAAAGAAGCTGAAATTTAAAATATATGAACAATCAAAAAAAAAGTTAAAGGCCGAACTCACAAGGGGGTGGCGTTGCTGATGTTGTTGCAGCGCCGGTGCGTTTTTGTCCCACCCTAATCCATGGTTACTGTCGCACCCGAATACCAGTAACCCCTTACCTGTGTTGCGCCGCTGGTGTTGTTGCAGCGCTGGTGCTTTTCGACCCACCCTCATCCATGGCCATCGGTGCACCTTAAATTCGATGACCCCGTCCTGAAATCCCTTATGCCTTTTTAAATGAAGAGAATCAGCACTCCCATTTTAAATTCACAAATTTATTTACAATTCATTTGTAAAATTCATCAAAAATACATATGTAAGTAAATTCTTACAGTCTACATATGTATATGCTAGGTTTTACTTACACTTAATCAAGGAAAAATACCCTGCAGGAAGCTTAAAACTAACTTTAAACTACTTACAAAGACACTAGTGGTGACTCCAAAAAAAAAACTAATTACTTCTGGGTCGGAAAAGTCCCGAAATATAACGATATAAATTTTTAGAAAATTGTACAAAATTTATAAGGGAATGATGGCATATGTCGTTGGTACATACACACATATTCACATTGAAATTTTCCCGCTTGACAATGCAATTACTTAACAATGGGTTCCTTGCTGTTCAATAAAAATTGATTATTATCATTAATTTCCTGCAGGGTAGAGAACCAGAAATACACATGTACATGCGTATATGTATAGATATGAGGCAAAGTTTCGCCCAGAACGCAGGTATATGTGTATAATTATATACTAAGAAAAAGGTACGAAGAGGAAATAGAAGGAATCAAAAAAAATGTTCTCCCTTTTTTCAGCTGGGAAAAGGAGTTAGGTGGCGGAAACTTTTTGGTTACTGGGTGGTATGTTATATTATTAGTGGCCTATATATGTATTATTTTCATTGTATATTTTATTGAGTTTTGCAGTTTACGATGGTTTAATTATAATTTCCCTACACAGGTCTCCCCCTCCCTCTCTGTTATATTTGCAGAAATATATGCAAATTGCTAACGCACATACATATGTATGTATACATGCATATAGGCATGCATGTACATATCAATCCCTTTATATCTTCCTTTTCCCCTCCCCCTTTTTTTTTTTTTTTTTTTTTTTTTTTTTTTACAAGAAAAACTCGCTAAATTTCAAAACGTGAATCTCTGTATGTACACATGACTCAGATACAATTAATTTTTGTTGGGAATTAGCTGATATCATTCAAGAAAATTAATAGCTAATAAGTTTAAGTCTACACATAATTTTGCTTTACATTAAATTGTGTGTGGCTGTTTTAAATTCACAAATCTTATTATCGTCACTACAGGTTAATTTTACACTCACTACCCAGCAAGCTTTTGATTACCAACTATTCAAATGAATTAATTCCCAGATGATCAATATGTCAATACAAAATGTTGATGTTAAAGAAAAAGGTTTATCTAAGAGAAAATGTATATATAATTTTAACCCCCCTTTTTTTTTGAAGCACAGGCAACTCTAATATCGGAGATGATTAAATTGTACAAAAATTAAAATTCAATCATCTCAATGCTGTGTGGGTAGTGAGGCAGTTCCAAAAATATATATTAAAAAAATTTTTTTTTTTTTTTTTTTTTGATTAATTAATTAGATACATAATATACATATGTACGTGTGATACCTATATCCAATGCGACTCACCACCCGTTGCGGTGCACCTTAAGTGGTGGTGTCACCGATCTGCGGTTGTTGTTGTTTTGGCACTTGTTGCCAAAATTAGTTGCCGTTGATGCTATGGCCAATTATACTAAGCTATGGTTGTTGTGGTGGCCCCTATGCCGTGCTTAGCCGTTGTGGTTGCTGCTGATGTTGTGGTGCCTTATTGCTGCGTCGCTTCGTTGCTGTGAGCCGATGTCGTCGTGTCGTCGCCGTCACGGCGCTTGGTGGCGGCGCTCTACTGTCGCCAGGCATTATATGGCGTCGTTGGGCGCTATATGGAGTCGCGCCATTGTTGTAGTCGAACACGGAGACATATAGAGTGTATATGTATATGTATAAGTTTTTAGTTTCTTATTTAGTCGTTTTAGTCCTTTTATTGCTATAAAATTCACTTTTTCACGAAGTTCACAATATTGTTGAATTTTGTTTTTGGATTATAGCATTTAACATTTGCATGAACTGTGCGCAATCGTATAGGCCGGTTTTGTTTTTCTTAATCTTGCTATGTATCAAACATATCAGTATTTTTATGTATATATGGACAACTATATAATAAATTTTTTTTTTTTTAAATTATTTGTGACAAAATTTTCGATTCTTTTTGCACACTTTCCTATTTATATAAATATAGTGGCGTTTATAGTAGTTTAATCGAGATGTTTTCACAATTAATGTTTCTTTTATTTTTTTAGTATTATTTGTGATTCGTGCATAAAAACGAAAGCTGAGTTCTTTCTTTTATATGTCAAAACGTCGTATGTTGCAGCAGGGGGAGCTGGTTGAAAAAAAAAACGCCGCGTATTACTAGTGTATAGTTCATAAAAATGTTCACCATATTTCAATGGATCTAGTAGGCCTACCATGGCACCGGCGAATATCAAATCGTTTCCTAAGTCGCTGCTTACAACTATCGATTTTTCGTCCTGGCAATAAGCAATTACTTTTTTTCACTCCTATTACCAATTTTTACGTTCTAATTTTGGTTAATATATATGCATTGAGTATTTCGTTATATTCTTATTGCATTTTAAGAATTTTTAAACTAATATTTTAACTATTAATTCAAATCTTCCGGCACTCAGCTATTTTACACGCACTGAATTACATTTTTTTAATTTTTTTTACTTGTCCCGTGGCTGCACAAAAATTCTTCTTTTCTCATGCTCCCCTTTTCATCTCACATTCGTTTGGAAGGGTCCCGTTTCCTATCGTATAACAATGTAGTGCCGTATAACGATGTAGTGACGTGTGCATAATAGTGGCGTGACTTTACGGTTACCCGAATGTCTACATCATGGTATGACGCTAGCAATGACACAAGCGAGATAGAATACGGTTGCCATGACACACAAAAAAAAATTACCAAAACTTTCGGAATAAAATGCCTCAAGCATTTTTCCCATGAAACTATTTCAAAATAATCGATTGTATTCGTGCCCTAGAAAATTTGCTACTGTAAAATCCTATTAGTGTGCATTGGGAATATAATGGACATTGGGTCATATTAACAAAAGCCAAGCATCTGCATTTGTTTAAGATCTCAGATATTTTACTCAAATTTTGAAATTTGGTTCATACAAATTTATGTCAAATTTCTACAATTTCCAGCAAAAGCATTTGCCTTAATCTTATCAATATGGCCCATTGTTGTCCTACGCTCAAATTATGAAATCGGCAGGACAGGAAAATCTGGTTGATGAAACAATAGTAATTAATTTTCTGAGAACTATGTAAAATTTTAAAATTGTATGGAGCGCATGAGAATATTTTATAAAATATGCATTTGAATGTACCAAGTCACCGAATAACCACGTGTTACGTATTTTCACATTACGAAGTGTTCATGGCAACCCTGGAAGAACCAGTTTGTCCATCACCAATACTTGTGCCTCTCCGCCATTGGAACGATTGTGAAGATTCGGAGGGGAAATTTCTCATTATGCCTACTCATAGAGGTCGGCTCGATAGCTTGCCAGATTTGAAGAAAAATTTATGTGCGATCTATAAAGCTCGGGTTCTAAAAAAAAATGAAGCAATACCATATAATCATCTCGAAGAATAAAGAATAAAAAAAAATCAATGTAAATTTCGGATAAACCCACTCGCTTAAATTTTGTTTAGACACTTAGTGGAGGAAAAAGGGAATTAATTACAGGATTTGAGCAAAGAAAGATTTCGCATTTGAAATATCTAGTAACTGAATGAGAAAATACGAATCGTTATTATTGCTAGAACACCATAATTGGTAAATGAAATTACTCGAACAGGAAAGTTAGTGACGGCAAAAAAAAATTGTAAGCTATTCTATCGAAACCACCCCTATAATACAACCTCATTCTCCTTCACATGCGGCCAAGGCTAATTTATAGAAGGTTAACCTACTGAACAGCTGATTGCAAACTTTTCCCTATTTTTCCATATTGTGGTGCTTATGTCAAAACTTATGTCAATCTTGATCTTGACGCAATATGATTTCTACGATGGCGGCTATGATTTTGACAGAAGCATCACAGAATACACAACCAATTTACATGGAGTGTGTATGTATGTATGTCCGTATATAGTACTGCAAAAACCTTCTATAATTGAACCATGCATGCGACTACCTTTCATGTTTGGCCACGCGTCACCATTCTTCTTCACCATGTCAGCACGTCGGCCATTATTAATTGGAAGTTATTGGAAACTACTAAGAAAAACTACTAAAATAGTGGTGCTGCCACACAGACAGAATTGAGCAACCGAAATTAACCCGTTTATGATCGATATCAGGATTGATATCGATAGCAAACCATAACAAGTTTCTGTTTCTGCTTCAACAACCCACAATTTGTTTGTCCCACAATCTCCATCAATCTTTGCCCAAATAATTGCCTCGGACTTTGGCGGTATCTGCTGATTCTCTTCCACGAGCACTTTCTTACTGCTGTATCTCTTATCATAGCCAAAATTTAGCGGCACCTCCAAGTTTTTGTAACTCATTACCTTGTTTTTCATGTCAATCTTAATGCCTTAGCCGATTAGGAAGTCCACGCCAATTATGACTTCATCAACAATTTCCGCCACTATGAAGGTGTGTAGTACGACAACATTTCCAATTACAACTTCGCATGTAACTTCCCCTAGGACTTGGGTATCCTCGCCTGTTGCCGTACGCAATTTTGCTCCATACAATGGCCTTACTTCCCTATTTACCAAGTCAGATCGAATGATGGAATGAGATGCTCCCGTATCCACAGTCAACATGCGCTCCATTCCGTCCACCAACCCAGCAATGGTAACATTACTCGTGCTTCTTCCCAACTGAGAGACAGAGATTATGGGGCATTCCATTGTGGGGACCAGCCCACGCCCCTTTTGGGTGGCCCGCTTTAGTTTAACGACTCAGTTAATTTTGGCGCTTGTTCATGCCCCTCTGCCTTGCGCTTGCGCCAATCTGCAGTGCTGAACTTACTGGAACTATTGCTGCAGTGACGTACTATATGTCCCATTTTTCCGCATCTGAAGCATTTCACAGCATTACTTTTCTTTTTCTGCATTTCATTCAACGCCTCCCATATTTTGCTTAGTAAGTCAGGCGTTTCCACTTCCACACGATGAGCCTTGTAGGTGGGCTTGCTCAATAGAGATGCTGTTTATTGCGTCAAGGCATATGATACCGTTTCAGCAAAAGTTCCTTTTGGATTTGCATAGGTAGCCCGCTTCGTTTCAATATCTCGTATTCCATTGATGAAGCTTTGAATTTTCATTCTTTCGATGAATTCTTGAGGTGCTCCTGCGTTTGCCAAATGAGCTAGCCTCTCAATCTCAGAAGAAAATTCTTGTAATGTCTCATTTGGTTTCTGGAAGCGATTCTGCAACTCCATTTGGTATATCTGCTTCCTGTGTTCGCTACCATAACGTCTTTCAACGGCACCCATAATTGCGTCATAGCTGTTCCTTTCGCCCTCGCTAACAGTCTGTAATATTTCTGCAGCTGGTCCTTTCAATGCTACGAACAGGGCAGCGACTTTGTCCTCCGCACTCCAATTATTTACAACTGCCGTTTTCTCAAACTGTAGCTTGAATACTTGAAATGGACCACTTCCATCAAACGACGGAGGTTTTATCTTCTGTGTAGCAGTTGAAGCGATTGGACGACTTATATGGATCTCCTGAAGACGGGCTTCCAACTTTTTTACGTTATCCTCAATTTTATCTTGTCTTTCCTCAACCTGCGTTATTTTTGCATCCTGTGATTTTAATTGTGAGGATATGCGTTTTTCTTGCGCTCCCAACTGAGTTGCAATACTGGACACCTCTTCTAAAAGTAATGATTGTTGTGATTCCATTTTTGCTGACATCTGTGCCAGTACAGCCAATATCGAATTCATGTCTACGTTTGCTACTGACTGTGGAGCCTCTTCCTTCTGGGTTTCTTCCTTTTGGACCTCTTCCACATCATTGTTGAAATCAAACTCATCTACATTAATGTTATATGCTTCCATAGCTACTCTTAACCTTGCCTGTAGTTCAATTTTATTGCCGTTTGTACTCAGGTTTCTCTTTTCTAACTCCCTTTTAAGCGCTTGGATTTTCAGTTCGTTTAACTTTGCCATTATCCTTATTTCGTTATCCTTGTCTCGTTATCCTTGTTTCGTTATCCTTGATTCGTTATCCTTGCTTCGTTATCCTTGGTCCTGGAATTTATTTAACAATTCCAATTCTGACACCAATTGTTACGTATTTGTCGATAGCTCGATTATTTCTATCGGGTTCGTATCACTAAATTGTTAAATAAAAGTCTTTATTTACTTCTTAATTCACACCGCTTTATTTCACGACTAAAAAGTCTACAGTTGTTTTACTTCACTTGATGTTAACGCTTCTACGGTTAAGTTACGACTGACTCCGGAGCGCCTGCTCGCCGCCTTATATAGTCTGTCAAACGCAATCTGGAAAATTCTGGCAACACTGGAAATTATCTGGTCTCTTCTTCTAGTTCTGGCAGTTTCCTTAGAGATGTGTTCAGTCATTTAGTGATGTGAGAGTGGAACCGATTATATTCGCCACAATAGCAATCACCGAAATCACAGATATCGAAAAATCGCAGTTTCTCTCATCTCTAATTGGCAACACTATGCCATTGTCAATCACCCGACTATTTAGTCTCTAGTAGGGACACGATATCGAATCAAAAGCATCGATCTGGTACTCATTTAAAATATCGGTTAAAAAGAATCGCGAACCCGATAATATCGAAACTAAACTACTCGATACTCAAAGTATCGAAAGCGGTAATTTTCTAGAAGGTGCAACCTTAAAATTTCCTCTAAAATAGTTAAAAGAGGTACCAATCGACGCGTTCTTGCTAGATTATGAATTCGAACGCGGAGATAAAAGATCCACATTTAAAAGATATTTATTGAAACGGTTTAAAGTTGCACCGTCTCCTAGAAAGTTACCAAAAACGCAATAAAACTGCATCCTGAGGCATACGCATGTCGCTGTATTAATGCTAATTCCATGCCATAGTATGCCATGGCTGGTTCCAAAGTTTTGAAATCCGTTTCCAACTCATAAGAATAGCTCAAGCTGCTTAAAAAAATTATACAATTTTATTAAGTTCCTGAAAACATTTTTTACAAACCAACAGCTTTTACAAAACAACAGGTGTATTTAATGCAATCACAGTTGTAAAAAGATATTTGCAAAATATTTAGTATTTTAAAAAATAAATATCCTAAATAACATTAACAATTATTGAGATTATATGTATCCATCATTGAATTTTTTTGGAAATTTCAATTTAAATTATCGAAACAAAAAAAATGATGAAACGCAAGTGGCAGAATAGCTGTGCATTCCATGTTATAAAGAGAAGCCATTGCTCAGTATGATTTTTCTACCGGACTTCTTTCCCCTTACGGCCAAAGCAGGAGCTTACAAGAGGCAAATTTAAAATTTGTATTTACATATATTTTATATTTTAAAAATAATTTATTTTATAGTTGTCAAATTGAAACAATTGTCAGAAAAAAGTGCCGAATGTCAAAAAACCTATCGTAATACAAGCTGGCTCATTTGTTTTTAACCGCCTAGACAGCGATGCCGCTGTCACTCCAATTGGAAGATTTCACTCCGATTTTGACCTCCTCACTCCGCCACTCCCTCTTGGACTAAATCACTCCCACTTTTTCATGTATGAAATGATTCAGAAATTTTGAATCAACTTTCAATTTTGTATGTATAAAATTAGAATCTGGCAGCGTTATTGTTTACGTCTTATAATTCTGCCGCAGTGGCAACTTTTCAGTGATCTTTGTTTTGTGCGCGCTTCCATGGAAAATTTCAAATCAATTGCTCTAAAATGAATAGATGAGTTAAAATTTATAAAAACACATTAGCTGGTTTTTACATTTTTTTGTTTTCATCAGAAAAGTTTGCCCTGGACCAAATGCAAAAAAAGGTACATTGACAGGTAAGTTATATTTCTAAAGGATACTTTTCCATATTTCATAACCTCATATTCTCTTTCCAGCTATTTTATCAAAGAAGAAAATTCCCCTGCTGCTACAACACAGAAATTGGCCTATGATGTAGCTGTTGCAAATGACCATACTTATGTATACGATTTGGATCCTGTGGCTGCTGCCGTCTGTACGAGCGACTTCGATGCTGCTATTTCTGCTATAGTTTCCGATGATTGTAGTGCTGCTGCTATGAATGATTTGCACACCACAGACGGTGACTTCGATGCTGCTATAGTTTCGGGTGATTGTAGTGCTGCTGCTATGAATTATTTTCACACCATATGTATGGTAAATAATTGTAGTGCCGCTGTTTTCTGCGATTTTCACACCAAAGACAGTGAAAATAAAGCCGTTCAAACAAAAATTCATCGATAAATGGAAGATGAAATTTAGTTGGTTAGAAAACAAAGATGAGAAAAGCTTCTGTAAAATTTGTGTAAAATTGTTGGGAAATAATATTTCTGATTTGGAAAGGTATGGCAATTCTGATGGTCATAAAAGGGCAGAATTGTCTTTACAAAAACACAAAATACATAATTTATTTAAAAAAAAAAAACTTATCCTACTTATATATACATTCTTGTACTTTTATATCTAAGACATTTATCTAATGCATAACATGAACTAATTTATGTATACAAAAGTTTATAAACAAATGTGCTATGAATAAAAACACAATTTTAATTTAATTAAATTCATTTCTAATAAATACATATGTCCTTTAATTCGAAAACAAAATTTTGCGTTTGCTTTCCCATATTTACATTTCTTGTTGATTTCCTTACTTTTGACATCCCTCCGCAATTTCACTCCGCTCTTTCGTCCGTCACTCCGAAACACTCCGCTATATGTCAATTTTCACTCCGCTCCGCTGCGCCTAGATAGTATTTCGTTGGTTTTTTTCCAACATAGCTTACTCCCTTGCACCAACACAAAACTGTATTTGACCAACTCTTCCACACAAAAAACCTTGTAGAATACCAGGAAAAAACGTAGTGTAATATGGGCATTAATGGAAAACGATCCTTTTTTGTTTATAACGTGTTTTTAGTAAAGTGAAAAAGAAAAAAGATATTGACGATTTTTTATTTGCAAACGTCAAATCTATATATATAAAAATGATTTGGTTTTTAATTGTAACGCTGAAACTTGAAAACGGCTGAACCAAATCAAATACTTCCTTAGGGGGGTTTGTTTGTTGTAACCCCGCGAAGGTTTAGTCGAAGAGAAAATTAAAAAATATTAGGGGGGCGTGGCACCTAGGGACACGATATCGAATCAAAAGCATCGATCTGGTACTCATTTAAAATATCGGTTAAAAAGAATCGCGAACCCGATAATATCGAAACTAAACTACTCGATACTCAAAGTATCGGTATCGAAAGCGGTAATTTTCTAGAAGGTGCAACCTTAAAATTTCCTCTAAAATAGTTAAAAGAGGTACCAATCGACGCGTTCTGACCTCTCAGTACAACAATTAAATGGTTATCTTCATGAAATAAATCCTTATACTTCATAAACTATTTTTCAAGGCAAAATTTTATGAATTAGTATTAATGAACAATGAATGTGATTTTTTATATTATATAAGCGCAATGTTTACATATGTATATGTTTAAGCTTTTTTCTAAATTTATACGAATTTGTATGAATTCCTACCTCTTTAAAATTGTTTTTGGAAAATTTTTCGCCCCGAAAAAATGATCTTTCAGGGGATAGAGGGGCTCTCACAAGACTTCGAACTGAAATCCAAACTTACCGGAGGCTTACATATACATATGTGTTTAGAACAACTTTCTACAATGGCGGCCCTCGGCCGCGCTAAAAAAAAATAACCCTCAGCTGACAGAATTCTCTTTCTGGGGTAATATCTATGGACCCATCCAATTTTAACAAAAAATATCTCGTAAATTATAAACCTACGGCAAGTTTTGATTTCAGTTTTGAGATCTATGAGAGTCCTTCATCACCCTGAAAAAGTTCTTTCTCGCGGGGCGTTCCTTATGTCTATATGACCCTATGTTTTTTTCTCTGATATTTTTGGTTTGAAAACCCACCGAAAGTCAAAATACAAAAACAATACTTCTGTTCAATTCTTTTATTCAAACTAAATGAAAATATTATTATTATTACAAAAATGATTTTTTTTTTGGAAATTTGAACTTAAATCGAAACAAAAAAATTATGAAATTGAAGTGGCAGAATAGCTGTACATTAAGGTGGAGTGAAACTTTTTTTTTGGAAATTCAATTTGTTCCAAAGCCAGAACGGAACCTTTCTAGCCCAGTAATAAGCCTGTAAAATTTTATTGACCTACTCGCATGTTTAGAGGTGCCCCCAGCCCCGCAAAGTTGAAAGCAATAAGCATGATCTGGTACAAATATGAAATTTTGAAAATTATAAAATCAAAAAACGCAGTATGAGGATTGATAAAGATGGCTAAGCTGAGTATTAAAGTGAATTTTTTTTTTGGAAACAACAACAACAAAAGTTATTAAAGGTCAAAGTTTATATTGTGCATTTTTAAATTGCAATTACTTAAAAACCACTGAACCGATTTCGAATATTTTTATACCGTTCGATAGGTATTTTGATTCCCTTTAATTTGATATACATTTTATGTGGGTTCCATAACACGCCCCCTGCCGGGGTCAACCCCCCTTTACCCCCTTACTTTTTATATATAAGATGTATATCAAATTAAAGGGAATCAAAATACCTATCGAATGGTATATGGAATATTCGAAATCGGTTCAGTATTCTTTAAGTAATTGCAATTTAAAAAATGCATAATATAAACTTTGACCTTTAATAACTTTTGTTGTTGTTGTTTCCAAAAAAAAAAAAATTCACTTTAATACTCAGCTTAGCCATCTTTATCAATCCTTATACTTAGTTTTTTGATTTTATAATTTTCAAAATTTCATATTTGTACCAGATCATGCTTATTGCTTTCAACTTTGCGGGGCTGGGGGCAGTTCAAAACGTCATCCTATCGCGATAAAATTTTGTGGGGTTCATTAACTCGTATAAAGGCAACTTTTCATTGCTGGTACGTTCAAAAAAATAACAACAAAGAAATCTCCATATGATTTCACTCCACCTTACTGTACATTCCATGTTATAAAGGGAAGCCAGTACGCAATATAATTTTTCTTCCGGACTTCTTCTTTCCCCTTACGGCCAAGGCAGAAGCTTACAAGAGGCAAATTTAAAATTTGTATTTCCATATATTTTTTATTTGAAATATAATTTATTTTATAGTTGTCAAATTGAAAAAATTGTCAGAAAAAACTGCCGAATGTCAAAAAAAACCTACCGAAATACAAGCTGGCTCGTTGGTTTTTAACCGCCTAGATGGTATTTTGTTTGGTTTTTTTTCAATATAGCTTGCTCGCTTGTACCAACACAAAACTGTATTTGACTATCTCCTTCACACAAAAAACCTTGTAGAATACCAGAAAAAACGTAGTGTCATATGGGCATAACGTGTTTTTAGTAAAGTGAAAAAGAAAAAAGATATTGACGATTTTTTCGTTGACATGACGATTTTTTATTTGCAAACGTCAAATTATCGTATGAAAATGAAAAATATATAATCCTATATCTCCAGTTATCATTATTTCTATCGCATGGTAATTGCAAATTGTAAGCAAGTTTCGGTGGTAAGTGTGCGCCTCGTTTAATGTGAAAATCAATAAACAGATTTGGGTAACTTCATACAACGTCATACAAAAAACCTTACGAAGTAGCCCAAACCTGCAACTATTTCAGCACGTGGATCAGACCTATTTTTCGATATGTACCAGTGATGGAAAATTACTCGTGCTTGTGCATTTTTCGGCCCTTTAGGAAGCAGCTTATCACTTCTGCACACTCGACCGATTTTCGGCACTATTTTGCGTTGCACAATTTATGACAAATATGACACAATTTTAATTTTTCATCACTGAATGTACTCATTTGTTCGATACCGTGGTTGAAGTACTCGATACCAAAAAAAGAAAACGATGCAAAAGAATCGAGTAAAAAGTATCGGTATCAAATGCAAAAAATATCGATTTGGTATTGTTACGTATTTGTCGATAGCTCGATTATTTCTATAGGGTTCGTATCGCTGAATTGTTAAATAAAAGTCTTTATTTACTTCTTAATTCACACTGCTTTATTTCACGACTAAAAAGTCTACACTTGTTTTACTTGACTTGATGTTAACACTCCTACGGTTAAATTACGACTGACTCTGGAGCGCCTGCTCGCCGCCTTATATAGTCTGTCAAACGCAATCTGGAAAATTCTGGCAACACTGGAAATTATCTGGTATCTTCTTCTAGTTCTGGCACTTTCCCTAGAGATGTGTTCAATCATTTTAGTGATGTAAGTGGAGAACCGATTATATTCGCCACACTGCCCTCCACCTAAGTCTGATCGTCCCGATCTGACACATTACTTGTCCCAAATGCTGCTAGCCTTTCCAGATGAACCACTTTCATTTTATTCCTTGGTCTTCCAATCGTTTGTATGCGATACACAACATCGTTGAGCCGTTTAATCACTTTGTAGGGCCCTTCCCAAGTACACTGCAATTTCGGGGACAAACCTTTCTTTCGCTGCGGGTTGTATAGCAAAACTAGATCTCCCTCAACAAAACCTTCTGAGTTCATTGCCTTGTCGTATCTGGCCTTCATCTGGTCACTCATGATCTTTGTTCGCTGTCTTACAAGTTCATGTATTTCTCTCATTTCCTCTTCCAGAACGTTGTTAGATTGTCTGGCATTTATTCCCGCATCAGCACTTATCCCAAATTTCAAGTCAGCTGGCAGACGAAGATCATTACCAAAGATTACTTTTGCAGGAGTCTGACCTGTTGTATCGTGTACGGCCGATCGATATGCCATCAGGAACAGAGGAATATGAGTGTCCCAATCTCTCTGGAACTTGTCCACCACTTTTCGTAAATGTTCCTCTAATGTTCTGTTAAATCTTTCTACCATGCCGTCTGATTGTGGATGCAACGCAGTTGTTCGGGTTTTCCTAATACCCAGTGTTTTGCACAGCTCCTGAAACACAACTGATTCGAAGTTCCTTCCTTGGTCAGAATGTAGCTCTATAGGTGCACCATATCTCGCCACCCAATTGTTGGTGAATACTTCGGCTATAGTTTCTGCTTCTTGATTTGGAATCGGGTACACCTCCGGCCATTTGCTGAAGTAATCCATGACTACCAGTACATATTTGTTTCCAAGTTTGCTAGTAGGAAATGGCCCAGCTACATCCATGGCAATTCTCTCAAATGGTGCTCCTGAGTTGTATTGTTTCATCAGCCCATGACTCCTGGATTTGGGACCCTTAGCCTTTATGCACACGTCGCAGTTCGCAATCCACTCAACAACTGTCTGACGGCAGCCGACCCAATAAAACCTCTTCTTGATTTTCTCTACCGTCTTTGTTACTCCAAGATGACCTCCACTTGGACCATTGTGTAGTTCATTTAACACATCCGGTATTCTTTTCCTTGGAACAACTATCAATGTTTTAGAACTTTGACCATCTTCACTCTCCCAAACACGATGTAGGCAACCATTTACCAATTGCAAACTATTCCACTGTGCCCAATATGATTTGGCAACAGGACTTTCTGCTGACATCTCTTCTTTTGATGGTCGTTCGTTTTGCTCCAAACCAATCATTACACGTGCCAGATCTGGATCTTCTATCTGACACTTCCTTAATTGTTCCGCATCCCATTCGTCTGTGGATGTTATTGTCATTCGCCGAACATTTACGATGACTTCCTTCCGCTCAGCTCTGGAGGAATTCTTTCGTTCAAGGTTACATGGTTTTCGGAATATTGCATCAGTATTTCCTTGTATGGTCCCTTTTTGGCGATCTATTGATTTGGACATCTGCTCATGCCCGTCAGCCTTGCGCTTTCGCTCGTCCATAGTGCTGAAATTACTGGAGCCCTTGCTACAATGACGTGCTATGTGTCCTGTTTTCCTGCACTTGAAGCATCTCACAGCTCCATTCCTCTTTTTCTGCAATTCATTCAACACCTCCAATATCTTAGTTAGCAAGTCTGACGCATATACTTCCACCCGATGAGCCTTGTAAGTGGGCTTGCTCAATAGAGATGCTGTTTCCTGTGTCAAGGCATATGAGACCGTTTCAGCGAAAGTTTCTTTTGGATTTGCATAGGTAGCCCGCTTCGTTTCAATATCTCGTATTCCATTGATGAAGCTTTGAATTTTCATTCTTTCGATGAATTCTTGAGGTGCTCCTGCGTTTGCCAAATGAGCTAGCCTCTCAATCTCAGAAGAAAATTCTTGTAACGTCTCATTTGGTTTCTGGAAGCGATTCTGCAACTCCATTTGATATATCTGCTTCCTGTGCTCGCTACCATAACGTCTTTCAATGGCACCCATAATTGCGTCATAGCTGTTCCTTTCGCCCTCGCTAACAGTCTGTAATATTTCTGCTGCAGGTCCTTTCAATGCTACGAACAGGGCAGCGACTTTGTCCTCCGCACTCCAATTATTTACAACTGCCGTTTTCTCAAATTGTAGCTTGAATACTTGAAATGGACCACTTCCATCAAACGACGGAGGTTTTATCTTCTGTGTAGCAGTTGAAGCGTCTGGACGACTTAGTTGAATATCCTGAAGACGGGCTTTCAATGCTTTTACATCGTCCTCTAATTTTTCTTGTCTTTCTTCAAGGACCTCCTTAACTTGTATAATTTTTGCATCCTGTGCCTTGAATTGTAAGGACATGCGTTCTTCTTGTGCCTCCAACTGAGCCGCAATGCCGGACACCTGTGATGAAAGTACTGACTGTTGCAATTACATTTTTGACGTTATCTGTGCCTGTTGTTCTTCGATTTTTGTCGACATCTGTGCCTGTTGATCTTCCATTTTTGCCGATATCTGTGCCTGTTGTTCTTCGATTTTTGTCGACATCTGTGCCTGTTGATCTTCCATTTTTGCCGATATCTGTGCCTGTTGTTCTTCCATTTTTTTCGACATTTGTGTCAGCACAGCCAATATCGAGTTCATGTCTACGTTTGCTAGTGACTGTGGAGCCTCTTCCTTCTGGGTTTCTTCCTTTTGCACCTCTTCCACATCATCGTTGAAATCAAACTCATCTACATTAATGTTATATGCTTCCATAGCTACTCTTAACCTTGCCTGTAGTTCAATTTTATTGCCGGTGGTACTCAGGTTTCTCTTTTCTAACTCCCTTTTAAGTTCTTGGATTTTCAGATCATTTAACTTTGCCATTATTCTTATTTCGTTATCCTTGTCTCGTTATCCTTGTTTCCTTATCCTTGATTCGTTATCCTTGCTTCGTTATCCTTGGTCCTGGAATTTATTTAACAATTCCAATTCTGACACCAATTGTTACGTATTTGTCGATAGCTCGATTATTTCTATAGGGTTCGTATCGCTGAATTGTTAAATAAAAGTCTTTATTTACTTCTTAATTCACACTGCTTTATTTCACGACTAAAAAGTCTACACTTGTTTTACTTGACTTGATGTTAACACTTCTACGGTTAAATTACGACTGACTCTGGAGCGCCTGCTCGCCGCCTTATATAGTCTGTCAAACGCAATCTGGAAAATTCTGGCAACACTGGAAATTATCTGGTATCTTCTTCTAGTTCTGGCACTTTCCCTAGAGAAGTGTTCAATCATTTTAGTGATGTAAGTGGAGAACCGATTATATTCGCCACAGTATCGTATCGTATCGAAATTCGTGTCCCTAGTGGCACCTCCCATCTTAATTTTTAAAGCTGATTATCTCTAAAAGAGTTCAAGGTAGGGAGCTGAAATTTGGTATAAAGTTAAATGATATCAAAACCCTTCTCACGCAGAAAAGTGGTGGTTATCAGAAAAAAGGGCGTGGCACCTCCCATACAAACTAAATTTTTCATGCTGAATATATCTAAAATTGTTTAAGGTAGGGACTTGGAAATTGGTGTGGAGATAAACGATAACAATTCCATGTTAACGCAAAATAATAGGAGTTATACGAAAAGGGGGCGTGGCACCTCCCATACAAACTTAGCGTTGGAAGCTGAATATATCAGAAAGAATAAATGGCAGGATCCTGAAAATGACTGTAGAGCTAAATGACATGAAAGCCATTCCCACGCATAAAAGTGGGGGTTATAAGAAAAGGGGCGTGGCACCTCCCATACAAACTAATTTTTCAAGCTGAATATCTATAAAAGCGTTTAAGGTTGGGACCTGAAAATTTATCAGGAGATTAACGATATCAATAGCATGCTTATGAAAAAAAAAAACAGTTGTTTTGGGAAAAGGGGGCGTAGCACCTCCCATGCGATTTTAATTTTTAAGGCTAATGCAAACGCCGTCATGAGCGGACGTGTTTTTCTTTGATCGTCGCTTGTTACGGATATAATAATTAATTATATACTTGTTATTATAAGCAATGAGTGAAATTTGTGCAATCTCTGCTATTATAATTATATGAAAGATTTTTGAGACAGTGACTCTTTAAATAAACAAATAAATTTTTATTTTCTTGTTTAAATACAATGCCCTGCCTGTGTAATTTAAAGGTTGGAAGGCTTCAGCAAGGAATTCAGTGCTCAAAGTGCAGTGAACTTTTTCACCAATCGTGTGTCGGGCTAACAGCTGCTGAAGCAGATTTCTATGCTAGCTCCGAAAATGGTTTTATATGTAATGTATGCGCATCTGTGCGCCGAAATTCTATTCGTTCCTCTCCCCCATTGCCCCTCGCTATGGGTGAGAAACTATCAACCGCCACAAACAATGTTGGTAATGTGAATTCGGCAAATACGCAAAAACAAAGCGTCAAAGAGAACTCAGTAAATATGCAAAAACAAAATAATACAACTGAGTCAAATGCTCATAAATTACAACAATTGCCCATAGCTCTGGGTGAGAGTGCATCAACACTTAATGCTGCAAAAAATGATTCTGCTAAAATTGGTAATGGTAATTCGGCTTATTTGCAAAAACAAAGTAACAAAGGGAACTCGGTAACATCTCACAAGCAAAATGTAATTGAGTCGAATTTCAATAAACAATAACTGTCGCTGACTTCGCTTGTTGATGCTATTGCCTCTCTTCGCACCGACAATGCCCGAATGTTTCAATTGTTCACTGCTCAGCGTGAAGAAAACAACAACCTACTGAAAAAAATAGACACTTTGCATGTTGATATGCTTTCTATTAAAAGTATGTTGCTAGAAAAAGACGATGCAATTGGCTTACTTAAATCTGAGTTGAATAACTTACGCTCTTCTGTTACATCTGCTGTTGGTAAGCTTTGCTGTGATGGCTGCATGCATAAAAATTGTTTGTCGCCGGCTACCGCTCAGCCCCCTACCGATCGTCACGATCAACAGTCAGTTGCTCTAGCCAATGCATTAAATGCTACATTGTCTGCTACCGCTGTTTCTTTAAATGCGGGTGCTAATACCACTCTTACCTATAGTTCAGCTTTCAAAAATGCTGGCGATTTTTTGCCCGTCTCTGTGCCTGCATCTTCGTCGTTGCCCATGAGTAAAAATAAACGCGCTAAAACTACAACTTCTACTACTTCAATTGGTACCAGTACTGTTCCTGCTCATACTGATATAGATAATAGTGGTACTTTAAATTCTGTTCACGTTCCCAATGGGGAAACATGGAAAACGGTTGAAAAAGCTAAACGCGTTAAACTACAAAAACCTATTGTTATTGGCTCGAATGATAGCTGCGAACTTAGCGTTGTTTCTTCTTTGAAATGGCTCCATATCTCTTCTTTTTCACCTACGGTTTCGTCTGACGATATAACAAAATATGTCTGTACTCATGCTGGTATTGAAGAAAAATTTCTGAAATGCTTTATGCTCACTAAAACCAATGCCAAACTCGATGAATTAAGGAGTGTCAACTTCAAATTGGGCCTTTCAGAATGTGTTTATGATAAGGTCCTATCGGCGAATATTTGGCCAGCCAATGTAAAAATTCGGCCCTTCCATTTTTTTCCAAGGGACGTAAAAGTGCGAAAACTCCCATAAGCTCTGAGGCTTTTGGTACAATAAAGCATCTTAACATATATTTCCAAAATGCTTCTGGACTACGAACAAAATCAACCTCGCTTTTCAACATGAGCTCGCAATCTGACTATGACATCTTCGTCCTTATTGAAACTTGGTTGAACTCGAATTTTAACGATAGTGAATTTTTTGATTCCAATCTATACATTGTCTACCGTAAAGATCGTGACTCTTCAAAAACCGGTCTTTCGAGGGGTGGAGGAGTACTTATTGCGGTACATCGTCGGCTTCGTTCGTCACTTGTAAATTTGGCTAATGCGGACTCACTTTTGGACCAGATCTGTGTATCAGTGCGTGGGATGAGTGAAATATTTATTTGTGCCTCATATTTACCTCCATCCAGTGTGGACTTGTTATATAAACAACATGTCGATAATATTGTAGACCTAGTTAATAATGGGTACATTCAGAAGGCGCAACGGTGGAGCACAACTGTTGTGTAGATATCAGTAATCGGAAAGTGATACAATTTTCGCCTTCTGAACGAGCTGATACATTAAATAAACAAATTAGTATTTTAATTATCCCCAATGTAATTGCCAATAATTCCGCGGCTTTGAAACATTTTTATTACATTCCAAAATTCATAAACACTATTTATATTTTTGTACATACATATGTCAAAATCGTAAGTTCAACATGTTGTGTAAAGTGAGCGTAAAAAATTTATGATGGAAAAAAGTCTCCAAAATCACAACATGTTGTGTTGATCAGAAATACTCAACGTTGCGTTCAGAAGATAAAACACAACAGTTGCGCAACTGTTGCGCCACGGTTGCGCCTTCTGAACGTAGCCAATAATAGTAGTAAGAGTTTTTGTATTCTAGGAGATTTTAATTTATGTAATTTGGAATGGTCTTCCATTAGTGACAATGCCACTTTACTTGCTAAATCGGTTAATAGCTTTTCAGAAATGTATCTTGTTGACAACTTTGCTGGTGTTAACCTTTTTCAGATAAATAATTTTACTAATAAGCTCTCTAGAATTTGAGATCTTGTTTTTGTTAATGACAGCTTAAATTTTTCTCTGAATGAATGTTTGGACCCTCTTTCATGTTCAAATACACATCATATTCCGCTTGTGCTTTCTGTTGATTTTTATTCGTTTGATACGGTCTCTTCAGATGAACAAGAAATCTGTTTTAGTTTTAGGCGTGGTAATCTAGCTAATGTCGATTTGGAAGTTTCCTCCATTGATTGGAACTCTCTTTTCTCTAATGCCAGCGTGGCTGAATGTTTTTCTATTCTTAAAACCTTAACAAATGAAATCTGTCTGAAAAACATACCCCTTAAAAGACAAAAAGCTTATAAAATTCCTTGGCATAATGCTAAATTAAAGAAATTGAAAAATCTTAAGAACAAGTATTACAAAAAATTTAAATCAACTAATTCTGAGGTATTTAAAGGTAAATATATTCGGTTTTCAAATAAATTTAAATTGCTAAGCAAAAAGCTTCATTCGAGTTACGTTAGAAATTTCGAAACGACTATTAAGTCAAACCCCAAGTCCTTTTGGAGTTATGTTAACTCTAAAAGGTCTTGTTCTAACATTCCCTCTGAAGTTTTTTATAATGGGGTACGCGCTTCTGGCTCCTTTGAAGCAGCTAACTTATTTGCTAATTTCTTTTGCGCGAATTTCGCACCAGATACTGGCACCTCCAGCAATTTTTTTAATATACAGGATTCCTCTATTAATTTTGGGGCGCTTGCTTTAAATCTTGATGATGTGCTTGATGGTATTATGCACATCAAACCATCTTTAAATACAGATGTTGATGGCTTATCATCTCATCTTCTAAAGAATTGCCATGCTTTTGCAAAGCCGATCCTCTTAATTTTCAACAAGTCACTTGAGTGTGGTGACTTTATCGATGCCTGGAAGGTTACCGCTATTAGTCCTGTTTACAAAAGTGGAAACAGAAGTAATGTATGCAATTACAGGCCTATTGCTAAGCTGTCAACTATCTCTAAGTTATTTGAATACATTGTAAAACAAAAGTTATATTTCGCGGTTAAACATTTAATATCTGACAACCAGCACGGTTTTATGGCTGGTAGATCCACCGTCACGAATTTAGCGATTTTTTCAGAGTTTTGCATATCAGCTTTTAATGATTATCTTCAATGATGTATTGTGGAACGATTTTCCGTCATCCCTTGTCAAGTTTGGTTTGGAGACAAACCGGTTTCGGCTAATATGCGCCATCTTCAGTGTCTTCTTTCGTTCTGAGTTATTTTCTGTAAGTTCGATAGCATTTATAGTAACTACCTTCCGTCGTTTTGTTCAGGTACTTCGTGTTCATGTGATGTGTTCGTGCATTCGTGCGTTCGGGTGCCGTGTGTGTGTGTGTGAGTCTGTGTTGTGTGTTTAGGTATGCAAATCTATTTTTTTGTCATATTTTCATTATTGTACCCTCATTAACCAAGTAGGTAAAAGTCCGTTATTGTCCGTTTGTGTGTTGTTTTGTTTATGTCGGTTTTAGGTCTTTTGTCCTCTTTCGGGTGTATTAGCTTAAGCGGTTCAAATAATGTATCCGATGCGGTGTTTATTTGTTCATTTATTATTTTACCTACGAATGTTTTTTGTTTGTATATCTCCATATTTTCTAATATGTTAAGTCGTCTTCCTTTATGCTGTATGTGGAGAATTTTAGCTGTTTTTCCTATTTTCATGGGTGTACACTTGTTTTCTGCCATGTGGTTGGCGAAATTTGATTCCACTGTCGTTGATGATTTTCTTATTTTCTTATTGTAATCCCTTATGTGTTCTCGATATCTCGTCTTGATTTGGCGTCCTGTTTGTCCTATATAACTGTTTTGGCATTCGCAAGTCAATTTGTATACGCCTTGTTTGTCAAAGAGGTCTTCCTTATCAATGTTGTATACAAATTGACTTGCGAATGCCAAAACAGTTATATAGGACAAACAGGACGCCAAATCAAGACGAGATATCGAGAACACATAAGGGATTACAATAAGAAAATAAGAAAATCATCAACGACAGTGGAATCAAATTTCGCCAACCACATGGCAGAAAACAAGTGTACACCCATGAAAATAGGAAAAACAGCTAAAATTCTCCACATACAGCATAAAGGAAGACGACTTAACATATTAGAAAATATGGAGATATACAAACAAAAAACATTCGTAGGTAAAATAATAAATGAACAAATAAACACCGCATCGGATACATTATTTGAACCGCTTAAGCTAATACACCCGAAAGAGGACAAAAGACCTAAAACCGACATAAACAAAACAACACACAAACGGACAATAACGGACTTTTACCTACTTGGTTAATGAGGGTACAATAATGAAAATATGACAAAAAAATAGATTTGCATACCTAAACACACAACACAGACTCACACACACACACACGGCACCCGAACGCACGAATGCACGAACACATCACATGAACACGAAGTACCTGAACAAAACGACGGAAGGTAGCTACTATAAATGCTATCGAACTTACAGAAAATAACTCAGAACGAAAGAAGACACTGAAGATGGCGCATATTAGCCGAAACCGGTTTGTCTCCAAACCAAACTTGACAAGGGATGACGGAAAATCGTTCCACAATACATCATATTCCTACCCTGTCGGAAAAACAAGCAACCAAAAAGATTATCTTCAAGTTGACACTGTATACACTGACTTTTCTAAAGCGTTTGATAAGGTTAGTCACTCAGTGCTGGTACATAAATTGGCATGTATGGGTTTTCACTCAACATTTTTGTCGTGGATTAAATCGTACCTTCATCATCGTGAATGTGTTGTCGTTGTTGACAATATCCGTTCATACCCTTTCATAGCATCATCTGGTGTCCCACAGGGTAGCATTTTAGGACCGTTATTATTCGTAATTTTTATTAATGATATTTCCACTTGCTTTAAAAGCTGTAATTTTCTTCTTTATGCTGATGACCTTAAGCTATACACAACAATCTCTAGTGCTGTCGATTCTTTCAAAATCCAGTCAGATTTAAACAAACTCTCAGATTGGTGCTCTACCAATGGCTTACAGCTAAACATTAGTAAATGTTTTCATACCTCTTTCTCCAAATCGCGCTCTATTATTCCTACATGTTATTACATTAGTGATTCCAGACTCAAGTCTTGCACTGAAATTACTGATTTAGGCGTAGTTTTTGACTCTAAATTTACTTTTAGTAGCCATATAAACTATATAATTGCAAAGGCCTACTCAATGTTGGCTTTTATTCGCCGTTTCAGTCAATAATTCACTGATCCCTACACTCTTAAATTATTGTTCACTTCTCTAGTTCACTTCGTTCTAAATTAGAATACGTATCCTTCATTTGGAGACCGTATCATGCCACCCATACTAATCGAATTGAGCGGGTTCAAAAATCGTTTCTTCGATTTGCTTTGAGGAATCTCAATTTTTCTGTTCCTCTTCCCCCCTTTACCAAGCTAGGTCTATGCTTATTAATTTAAAATCTCTTCAGTGCAGAAGAACATCCTTGTCACTCATTTTCATCTTCGATATTATAAATGGTGTGGTGGACGTGCCGTTCCTGTTGGAAAGTATTTGTTTCCATACTCCCCACCGAACTCTCCGAAATAGTAATATTTTTTATACAGAGAAAGTGCGAACATTATATGCTTCAAATGCACCTATTTTCCGAGCACTCAATGAATTCAATAGCCTTGCTAATTCCTTTTCTGTCGATTTCTCAACTTCTAGAGCTAAATTTTAGCTGTTAATTAAAGATATAACTATGTGAATTTTCAATTTAATATTATTTTATATTATCTTCTAAGTAGTCTGTAAGTACTTGTGTACACTTAGATTACCTTGCATCAAATAAATAAATAAATAAATAAATAAATATCCCTAAAAGCGTTCATGGCGAGCGTGCTTACGATATAACTCACTTGCAACAACAAGTACAAACAAATTTTCCACTGTTGAATCAACAGGAAATCAATGCGTATAATCAACTAATAAACGCTGTTGATAATGGAAACGGTGGCATATTTTTTCTCGATGCGCTCGTGGTATTGCATTAGCTCTTGCATCTACCGCAATTGCTGCAACACTGTTGGAAAGGGGAAGAACGGCACATTCAGTATTAAAGCTTCCATTAAACTTGCAAATACACGAAAGTCCTTTTTACAATATTTCAAAGCAATCAGCAATGACACAACTGTAAATTGATCATATGGGATGAGTGCATAATGGCTTAGGGTGCGTTTATGTCGGAGCAATAGAAGAAAGAAAGATAGCTGTGCGTGATATACGCTTATCGGAATAGCGCTATTGAGTGTTTATGTCGGAGCAGTGATAAGAGCAATAGTAGCGAAGAGGTCAATAAGCGGAGGTAATAGCGCTGTTCGACCAAAGCATATAGCGCTATTGAGTGTTTATGTCGGAGCTAAGCTAGCAAAGAGTGGAATAGCGCTGTTATCTGCGTATATTGAAGCGATGGTACTAGATTTGTCTTTAGTGTATTGTGGTACTTAAATAAAAATTTTAGAGTAACCGAAAAGGAGAAGAGACGTTGTTATTTTACACATAATAAATATTTACATATATTTCTGCTCCACACATACTTATCTATATATTTAATTTTTTTTAATTTGAAAGGTTATATAAAAATTATGTATAAAAAGTAATAAAACACATAAACAATGTCCCTCTTATTCTTAAAAAATAAAATAGATTTATAAAATTTTCGAAATCGAAAAATTTTATGAAAATGCCACTTAAAAATTTTTAAAACCTATTTTATTTTTTATGCATGAAGTCGTATATATTTACTTACGTGTGGACTTCATTTCACATGCTACGGCCGTCCACAGTTTATCCAAGACAAGCCTATTGGGATGATTTGGATTTCTTTGATCCCACAAAGGTTGCCTTTTAAAAATTGCACTGATGAAAGTTTCTGTGTCCATAATGAATAGCGCTAATCGACTAAAGAAAATCAATGAATTAATTTTCTTCGCTCTTATACTTTGATACGCGCATATAGCGCGGCTCCGACATAAACAGAAGTACAGAATTCCATTTAAAATTTTCGTCGCTCTATTGCACTCTTTCTTCTATTGCTCCGACATAAACACTACACGCGTTTCCCATAAGGTATTTTCTCTGCTATGATAATAGCGCTAATGTGGTGAATTTCTTTAGTCACCCACTGCTCCGACATAAACAGAAGTACAGAACTCCCATTTACAATTTTCGTTGCTAGTATCACTCTTTCTTCTATTGCTCCGACATAAACACTATACGTGATTTCCGTAAGGTATTTTCTTTGCTATTATCTGTGGTGAGCTTAGCGCTTATCGCAGCTCCGACATAAACAGAAGTACAGAATTCCCGTTTACAATTTTCTTCGCTATCTTTCTTTCTTTCTTCTATTGCTCCGACATAAACGCACCCTTACAAGCGATCATTAGAAGCACTCGACCGAACAGTGAGAGATTTGCGCAATAATGATCGTTGATTTGGAGGAGTGAAGATATTGCTGACGGGCAACTTCAGACAAACACTACCCGTAATTCCAAAATCAACAGCGGTGGATGATATAAACGCATGTCTGAAGTCATCGCATTTGTGGAGGTTTGTTAAAACCATTTCATTGACCATCAATATGCGAGTTTTGCTGCAACACGATAGCAATGCAGACGCTCTTTCAAAAGAGCTGCTGCGAATCGGCAATGGACAAGTTCCGATAGATCCTTGCAGTGGATTAATATCGATTCCAACTGCGATTTACCAATTCGCTTCAAGTAAGGATGAACTAATTAGCAGTGTATATCCAAATATCACTCAAAATTATGGTAACTACGAATGGTTAGCCGCACGCGCAATTTTAGCAGCAAAAAATATTGATGTCAACGACTTGAGTTGGACGATTCAAAATCAAATTCCGGGAGATCTGCGTTCTTATAAATCTATTGATCGCGTTGAAAATTAAGACGAAGTAGTAAATTACCCAGTGGAGTTATTAAACTCTCTGGATTTGCCTGCAATGCCTCCTCATCATTTGCGTCTCAAAGTTGGGTCTGTTGTTATTATGCTACGCAATCTTCATGCTCCCAAACTGTGCAATGGTACAGGACTGATTGTTAAAAAGCTAATGGACAATTTAATAGTGGCAAGCATTTTGAAATGCCCGTTCAAGGGAGAGGAATGCTTACTTCCCCGGATTCCCTTATCTTCAACAGATTTGCCTTTCCAATTCAAACGTATGCAGTTCCTAGTAACTCTTGCATTTGCGATGACAATTAACAAGTCTCAAAGGCGGTCGTTGGAATTATGCGGCATAAACCTACAAATGCCATGCTTTTCACATGGTCAGCTCTATATGGCGTGTTCCCGTGTTGGAAAACCGTCCTCGCTATTTATTTACGCTCCGGGACAGAAAATTAAAAATGTTGTGTATTGTGCAGCCTTAAACTGAATACCAAAATTATATATTTTTGAAGTTGTATACACAATGAAGTAGTGAAAAATCGTTAATTTTCTATTAAAAATAATACCGGTGTAATAACAATTTTTGAAATCAAATTAATAAAAAAATCTATTTTGGGCAGAACGAAGTTTGCCGGGTCAGCTAGTTATCGTATGAAAATGAAATATATATAATCCTATATCTCCAGTTATCATTATTTCTATCGCATAGTAATTGCAAATTGTAAGCAAGTTTCGGTGGTAAGTGTGCGCCTCGTTTAATGTGATAATGAATAAATAGATTTGAATAACTTCATATAAGGTCATACAAAAAACCTTACGAAGCTGCCCAAACCTGCAATTATTTCAGCACATGGATCAGACCTATTTTTCGATATGTACCGGCGATTTAAAATTACTCGTGCTTGTGCATTTTTCGGCCCTTTAGGAAGCAGCTTGTCACTTCTGCACACTCGACCGATTTTCAGCACTATTTTGCGTTGCACAATTTTTTCGACAAATATGACACAATTTTAATTTTCCATCACTGAATGTACTCATTTGTTCGATACCGTAGTTGAAGTACTCGATGCCAAAAAATATCGGCGCAAAAGAATCGAGTAAAAAGTATCGGTATCAAATGAAAAAAATATCGATTTGGTATCGTATCGTATCGAAATTCGTGTCCCTAGTCTCTAGTGTGAATAGCTGCCACCGATTCGACTAAATAGTTGGCGTAGTGTGAATACAACAGTCCAATTCGACCAAATTGATTGAGTCGCAAGTGTGTATAGGCTCTTAATGGACGTGATTCCCTCTCAGGAACATGAATCCATGGAGGAACAATAAAGGAGAATGCATAAGATCAGCTGACTTCTTCTTCAATCTTCATAAACACACGAACACAAGCATTTTTTTTGTTGACATATTCCACACACACACGCACCCTAGCATTTCCATAGGGGCCACATCTGTCAAATTCTTCTACATTCCTCTTTGCATGACACTTCTGGCCCCACTATGTATGAAGGTATGTCGTCATGCGAAAACCTTTATTGTTGAATCATGCACATGATCCAATAATTCTATATGGTCGTTGCACTGAAAAGAGAATAAGCGATTACCGTTGAACGGCCGTAGAAAAGAATGTCAAAAACAGAAAAAACGCCAGCGAACATACAAGCGAATACACAAGCTATTTCCACGAATAACACGTGCAAGAGGGCAAAATCAAAACAAAAGACGATAATTTGACAGCTTACTATTCCAAAAACAAAATAGCCGTCCTCTGCTGCGTCCACCATTTTATTATTGCATCATGATCATGCATGAATCAGAAGACGAAGCTTAACTTTTTAACACGCTTTTATTACAGCCTCATTCCCTTTGGCGATATCGGGTCCAAAACGTTGTCCGTCGTGTGCATTGTGAACGCTAAATCATACACGGTAGGCAGGAAGCGACGATAGGTTGCATGAAAATGTCGAGAAAAAAGGAAAGTGGGGTTGTGTTATGTGATGTTTATAGATGAAACATCCGTTGAAATTAAAATCCGAGCTGCTCCTTTTTCAAGGATATCCACATTTTTTGTTTTTTTTGAAAGGATCAAATATTGAGGAAATCGAAAATTCGCCACCGTCCAAATTTTTCCGATTTCAATACATTATTTGGTCGCTAAGGGATACAAAAAAAGGTATTAAAAAGAAAAAAGGACACCTGTAGTGGAAAAATCCAATGTGAACAGGACCTAAAGATAAGCACTGAAATATAAAATAACACAAAAAGTACCCACTTTAATTTGCGTATAACTCCTAAAATGTTAACTCTACGTGAAAATTCCTTATTATATGTTTCATTCAGAATAAATAAGGGAATATTTCTTTGATATACAATTTTGATGTACCTGCAGTGGTTAATGCACTTTGGTCCATCTAAAGTGAAAATTTCAAAAAAAAAAGTACTTTTTTTATGGTGCTACTTTAAGTTCAAATATTTTTCTAGTTTATGTAAATATTTTAATCTAATGATCCAATTCTCATTCTTACATATCTATACGTTAATATTAAAAAGAATTAGAGCTGAAATACGTGCTAGCTGTGCACGGTGGGCGGTAAGCAAAAATAGGTTGCATGAAAATATCGAAAAAACGATCGCCGGCTAAAAACTTACGTAAAATGATATTCTAATATACTTCATAAACACACAGCAAGCGTGAATAAAATCTCCAACATTTTTTTTAAACGAAAATTAGTACCAGCACACAGCTAGGCACATATTCGTTGGGCCATCGTTTTTACGATATTCCCATGCAACCTATTGTTGCTTCCCGCCCACCGTGCACAGCTGGCGCGTATCTCAGCTCTAACTCTTTTTTAGTATTAACGTATAGATATGTAGGAATGAGAGTTGGATCATTAGATTAAAATATTTACATAAACTACAAAAATATTTGAACTTAAAATAGCACTATAAAAAAAACGTACTTTTTTTGAATTTTTCACTTTAGATGCACAAAAGTACATTAAGCACTGCAGGTACATCAAAATTGTATATTAAAGAAATATTTCTTTATTTATTCTGAATGAAACATATAATAAGGAATTTTCACGTAGAGTTAACATTTTAGGAGTTATACGCAAATTAAAGTGGGTACTTTTTGTGTTATTTTATATTTCAGTGGTTATCCTTTAGGTCCTGTTCACATTGGATTTTTCCACTACAGGTGTCCTTTTTTCTTTTTAATACCTTTTTTTGTATCCCTTAGCGACCAAATAATGTATTGAAATCGGAAAAATTTGGACGGTGGCGAATTTTCGAATTCCTCAATATTTGATCCTTTCATAAAAAACAAAAAATATGGATATCCTTGAAAAAGGAGCAGCTCGGATTTTAATTTCAACGGATGTTTCATCTATAAACATCACATAACACAACCCCACTTTCCTTTTTTCTCGACATTTTCATGCAACCTATCGTCGCTTCCTGCCTACCGTGCATAAAGGGGCACAACTCAAAATTTTTTGAAATCGAGTTTTTTTCATAAACGGGTATACGGAACATATCTCTGGAGATTGCCAAAAAAAAACTTTTGAATAACTGTCTCTTTCGACCGAAAAATAACCATTATTCCTGGCCCTTTGCCATACGATTGCTTGTAATGAAAAAAAGTTTTTTGGCTCTCCTGAAAATTTTTCAATTTTGAGTTGTGCCCGTTTATGATTTAGGGTGCGATATGTACTTTGTTTTGATTTTACATTTTTCACGTGTTATTCGTGGAATACTTTGTGTGTTTGTTGGCATTTTTCAAGTGAAACATATCTTTGTGGCAACTTTCAACGTTTTATTTGCAAAATAAATGTCAAATTGTATGACTTTGATGTTTCATCAAATATGGCACGCAAGGCGAGTCCCAAGTGAATTCATAGTTTAACCAAGGCAAAATACCATTTTGATATTACACTCTATCAATAGGTACACACACCTACCCTCTAACGTTAATTAACACTAATTACACTGGTCGACAAGTTTTTGTTACAGAAATAAAATTCTACTTTTGTAAAGCATTTCGGTGCGCTGAATCCGAATCTGAAGTCAGATTTTCGCTAATACGTACAGTTTTTGGGATATTCATGTTTAAAGAGGCCAAAAACGCGATTTTTGGCTATATTCACTCCTCAATATCTTTTAAATTACTTAATTATTTTAAAAATAGATTAAAGCTATTGAAAACGCTGACATTTCTCTTGAAGAACCCGTTTTAATATTTCAGATATCTTTCTTGTAACTTGCAATATTGCATATTAAGGTTCATTAGTTTTGCAATATTTTCTCCATACAAAAATAATTAAAAATTTTGAAGCACGCTTTTAGGCAGTTTATTATATTATGGACGTATGTAAGTGGCTTCGTAAAAAAAATTGTTCTGCTGAGCAACTACAAAATTTGATTGCGCCTATAACATGCTTCAAATGCTGCCGTTGTTTTCGACGAAAAATACCTTATTGTACAAAAACATACATATATTACTACATACCTAAATTAGATATCCTAATCCGATACCTATATTAGATATTAAAACATTGTCTTCAAGAGAAATGGTCGAGCTTTCAATAGCTTTAATCAATTTTTAAAATAAGTAAGTAATTTAAAAGATATTGAGGAGTGAATATAGCCAAAAAACGTATTTTTCGCCCATTTGGGCATGAATATCTAAAAATCTGTACGTATCACAGAAAATCCGACTTCAAATTCGGATTCAGCGCACCGAAATCCTTTAGAAAAGTAGAATTTTATATCTGTAACAAAAATTTGTTGAAATTTTGTCGACCAGTGCTATTTAATGTGAATTTAAATGAGCTATTGGCCATTTTTTAATGAAGAAAAATTGAAACATTTTTTTTTTTGGTAGGTTATGGATCCATTTCGGAGACCACCACATCCCCTCATCAGACTTCTTCAAGCGGCCTCAACCGAGAATCGAACTTAAGTCGTTCGATTGGTAGTCCAATGTCTATCCCATTGAGCTACCACCGCCGTCAGCTTTGTTTCGCTTAAATTTCAATTTTCCCTCCATTACAATCCACATACCAACAACAGTAGCTTAATGACGCTCTGCCTTTGCTACCTAGTATGTTGGTGCGATTGTGTGTTTGGTTTGTACAAAGTTCTAAAGTTATTAACAAGCAAAGCTTTTGTACAGGCAATGCTTGTTATTGTTTTCAGACTTTTGTTTTCGGCAGGCTCTCCGATATACATATTTACGTTTTTATTTATATGGCCGTTTTAATTCTAATAATTATTTTATGTGAATTTAAATGAGCTATTGGCCATTTTTTAATGAAGAAAAATTGAAAAAAATTTTTTTGGTAGAAGTTATGGATCCATTTCGGAGACCACCACATCCCCTCATCAGACTTATTCAAGCTGCCTCAACCGAGAATCGAACTTCAGTCGCTCGATTGGTAGTCCAATGTCTATCCCATTGAGCTACCACCGCCGTCAGCTTTGTTTCGCTTAAATTTCAATTTTCCCTCCATTACAATCCACATACCAACAACAGTAGCTTAATGACACTCTGCCTTTGCTACCTAGTATGTTGGTGCGATTGTGTGTTTGGTTTGTACAAAGTTCTAAAGCTATTAACAAGCAAAGCTTTTGTACAGGCAATGCTTGTTATTGTTTTCAAACTTTTTTTTTTCGGCAGACTCTCCGATATACATATTTACGTTTTTATTTATATGGTCGTTTTAATTCTAATAATTATTTTATGTGAATTTAAATGAGCTATTGGCCATTTTTTAATGAAGAAAAATTGAAAAAATTTTTTTTGGTAGAAGTTATGGATCCATTTCGGAGACCACCACATCCCCTCATCAGATTCTTCAAGCGGCCTCAACCTAATTATTTAGATTTGGCAGAAAAGTAATGAAAATGAGCTAACTGCAGTAACAAAATATATGAACTCGGCACTGCGCCTACCTTCTTGAACGATGAATCATAGGAGCACAGAGTTGCAAATTTGACATTTATTTTCGCGTTGCTGGCGATCAACGTAACGCTAGACGATATCGGCAACGTAAGTTTCATAATACCAAAATCAGACGATATCGTCTTCACGGCTATCGTTCGCGAAAGGGAATGAGGCTGTTAGTTTCACCTGTATGTATGTATGTAATTTCTAGCTACTGTCTAAATATATGCAACATATTTACTAATGAGATTAGCATATAACCACCGCTATTTTCCAACAGATGGCGGCCGTGTATTTATATTTTTAAAATATTCACTTATTATTTCAATAAAAAGTTATTAACAAAAACGTCTTTTTTGCTTGCTTATTACACCCACACGGGAACAAGTAAATAATACCGTCCGGTGAGCTAAAAAAAACAAAAGTGGCCGTGGTCCGCCTTTTTGGCCTGATTTCAGTGATATACTTCTTTTTTGGCGCAAACGATTTCTCAGGGGGCTAGAGGGGGGATGAAGTTTAAGAAACCCTTTTTTTAAAAAGCCGATATCTTCAAAAATATTCACTTAATTTTTAAAATTAAGGCATCGTTGGAAAGCTTACTTAAATGCCTTTCATATGATACATAAGTATTTCCCTAAATTCCACACAAATTTTGTAAAAAAGCAAAAAACTTTAATTTTGGTATTTTTTTGTTTTCTTTTTTTTTTGTTGAAATGACCTTATTAACACTATACAAGGTTATTTACATTAAAAATAACGTTAAATTACCTTTCATTTGATATATAATTTGTTAAGAAAATTTTGTTAAAAACGTGCAAAATAATTCTTGTTAGTTATGTATAACATCAAGAAAGCATCTATAGCGCGGACAACAATACTTTTACACAGAACTTCGAATAGCGTAGGCGGCCTTCGGTCGCGCTTTAATAAAATAACCCTCAGTCGGCAGAATTCTACTTCCGCAATAGCATCTATGGGGAAACTTTCCAATAATGTCACACGCCCTCCCAAAAAACGATTTCCACCGGGGGGTAGGGGAGGGGAAGGGTGTTCTGAATCCGTAAAATTTAGGCGCCGGACCTAACTCGTTTTAGAGGAATTTATGGTTAAAGTTTAATAACTCTCCTTATAAATTCGATAGATAAAGAGAAAACTTTTGCGGAGAACAGCTTTTGCGTTGGGACCTTCCGCCGTGCTTATAAAAAACTAGCTGACCCGGCAGACGTTGTTCTGCTAAAATTTATTCCTATGAAGCCTAAAGAAAAGTCTTTGATTACCGTATTGCTAACCATTATCTTAGAGTCCATCTTAATGACTGCGAATAATGAAAAATTGTCTATTTTCTGAATAAAAGTTATAGTTATATTCGCCGCGACAAACCTACTTCCCCGATCCCTATCTCTATCCAATCCCTATCTCTATTTCAGTCTCAATCTGAATCTGAATCTTAATCTCAATCTCAATCTTTATCCCTATCCCCATCACTATCCCTATCCCTATCCCTATACCTATCCCTATCCCTATCCCTATCCCTATCCTCATCCCTATCCCTATCCCTATCCCTATCACAATCCCTATCCCTATCCCTATCCCTATCCCTATCCCTATCCCTATCACTATCCCTATCCCTATCCTTATCCCTATCTTTATCCATATCCCTATCCCTATCCCTATCCTTATCCCTACACCTATCCCTATAGCTACCTACCGGGACCTTCCATCAACATCCGGGCCCACTTCTTTAGCCATCTCTGGGAAACAGCCTTAGATATCACAATGAAAATAGCTGTATGTGGAAGCCTGCTTAACGCTTTTCATTTGCTACCAATATCGTTCGAAAACATTCAGGGGTTCACGCTTTGACCCAAATCTTGGAACCCGGCCTAGGCATCACTATTTAAAAAGCTCTTTGTTGAAGTCCTCCTCAACTGCTTTCATTTGATACTAATATCGCTCAGAAACTTTCCATGGTCACTCGATCCCACGTTTTAACCCATATCTGGGAACCCGGCCTAGGTATCGCAATGAAAATAACTTTATGTTGAAGGCCTGTTGAACACCTTTCATTTGATACCAATATTGCTCGAAGACTTGCTGGATCGATCTGGGTCCTCATTTAGGCCTGTATTCCGAGAAGCTTCCTCTTTTTAGAAATTCTCTATACACTACTATGTGCACTAACACCACATGAATATACTGTGAAAATTTCATAAAGAACGGCTGGTTACTTTGGGAGTTTGTAAAGGACACACATCCACAGATGCACACATACACACATACACACCGATTTTTCCAATTTTCGGACTTTTCCGGAGGGATTTCCCAAAATTTTCTTCCGTACGAACCATCTCCTCGAGAATACGAACAACTGACAAAAAATTTTACAGAAATCGGCCCAGCCGTTCTCATCTGATGAGGTTAGTAACATTTTTTACACCATTTTTATATATATAGATAACCCTCAGCCGCACACTGGGGCCACTTATATATATGAGGACGCTCAAAATTCTGAAATCAACTTTTTTTGACGGCCATGAGTTAACCCGTTGGTGACCTATGTTTTTTATTTTAATTTCGAGTTTAATTTTTTTGAATCATAATCGGTATATCGATACTAAAATAGTAAGTCCTAAGAATTTTAACCCCTTAACGACCACGCATTAACCCATTTTTAACCAAAATTTTTCACTTAATTCTTAGATCAAAATATTTAAATCATATTAGTTGTATCTACACTAAAACCAGTAATCTTTGGAATCTTAACCCATTAACGCTCATGAATTAACCTATTGGTGACCAGTTTTTTTAAGATCTGTAAATAAATTATTTAAATCACAATTGGTATGTCTGTGGTATGGTGGCCGCAGTGGTGCAGTGGATAGAGTGCTCGCCTGCTATGCCAGAGGTCTCGAGTTCAAACCCCAGTCCGAGCAAACACCAAAAAAAAAAATTCTCTAATTAATAAAAATCCAATTATTGGGTTTTTTTAAGAGCAGCGGTCACCTCTCGGCAGTGGGCGGCATACCCTCCGAGTGTATTTCTGCCACGAAAAAGCTTCTCACAAAAAATGCATTCGCCGTTTGGAGCCGGCATAAAACTATAGGTCCACCCAATTGGTAGGAAAAAGAAAAGGGGCACACCTCGAATTGGGACAGAAGCTCGGCCATAAAACTCGTCAGAGTTATAATAGCGCCATTGTATTATATTATTATTATATTAGTATGTCTGTACAAAAATAGCCAATTTGTATTATATTAACCCATTAGCGGCTATTTATTAACCCATTGATGAAATATGTAGTAGTATGAGTTTCAACGTTAGCGTTTTAAGCAGAACACGTATTTCCCCACACATTTTCATGCCTAACATAAAAAAAAACAAGTAAGAAAGCCTAAGTTCAAGTGGAATCGAACATTAGATACTCAGCTGTATGCTTTCATAATTTGTTTGCGTTTGATGGAAACACGGTGTACTTTATATAAAGCGAGTGCTGCATAAAGTGGGCGTAGCATCGCCCATTTTCTAAATTTTTATCAGGCATCCAACTAAGCTTATGAATATTATTCTTTGTGCAAAATTTCATCCCTTTATGAGTTACAAAGATGTCACGTTACAAATTCCCAAAGGGTGTTCCAGAAATATCTTTGTTAAAAAGTAGGCGTGGTCATAAACTGATTTCAATAAATTTTTGCCTGTCTATTAATACAAGTTAGAAAAGTGTATAAACCAAGTTTCGTCATAATATCTCAATTGTTTGTCCAGTTATGGGCTCCGAAATCTCGTAGATTCCTTTGTCTAAAAGGAGGCGGTGCCACGCCCATTTTCAAAAATTTTTGTGTTTTTTGTTTTATGTCCATAGTTGGACTCCTGCCATAAAATTTCAATGATATATCTTTATATTTGACAGAGATATCGCTTAAAATGTTTTTACTGGGTCACTTTATAATACCCATATATAAAAGTGGGCGTGGTCGTCAACCGATTTTGGTAATTTTTCGTCCACGTATTTGTCTAAGTAAATATATCACACGTACCAAATTTCATCGATATATCTTTAACGGTTTCTGAGTTATGGCCTATAAAACTTTCAATATTTGCCCCTTAATAAGTGGGCGTGGCACCGCCCATTTTCCAAAATTTTAGTATTTTTTGTTTTATGTCCGTAGTTGGACTCCTGGCACAAAATTTCAATGAATTATCTGTATATTTGACAGAGATATCGCTTAAAATGTTTTTATTAGGCCCCTTTATAGTTCCCATATATAAAAGTGGGCGTGGCCGTCAGCCGATTTTGACAATTTTCATTCAAAACATTTGTCTAAGTAAGCAAATCACGCATACCAAATTTCATCGATATATCTTCAACGGTTTCTGAGTTATGACATATAAAACTTTCAATGTTTGGCCCTTAATAAGTGGGCGTGGCACCGCCCATTTTCCAAAATCTCATCAAATTTCTTCATAAGAGCCTGAGCTCAATACGTGGGTGAAATTTCATCGCTCCAGCTATATTAGTGACTGAGATACCAAATTTACGATTTTTTCTATATAGGAAAAGTGGGCGTGGTCATGGTCCGATTTCACCCATTTTCAATACCAAGCGTGCCAGTCTCGATACCAACCTGCATTCCAAATTTCATCAAAATATCTCGATTTTTGCGCGAGTTAGAGTGCGTACGGACGGACGGACGGACGGACATGGCTCAATCGATTTCTCTTTTCACCCTGATCATTTTGATATATATAAGTCTATATCTATCTCGATTATTTCGTTCTGTTACAATCCACCGTTATGAAATCAAAATTATAATACTCTGTGTACTAGTACAGCTGAGTATAAAAACAAAATTGGAGTAACACAACTTGTGCTTCAAAGAACTCATATTATAATCCAACTTACAAGTCTAAATTAAAGAAAACTGGCTTGACAAGTAACCTTAACCACAATTTGTAATTAAAGTAACCAGTAAATAATAGATCAACTAAATTTAAGATAGAACAGAATCAAATTCAACCAGATATAGGTGTTTTTTTTTAACTAAAATTGGAATGCAATTTTTAAACTCACTTTTTTTTTTAAAATGCGCACTTTGCTTTTGGTTCTGAACTCGGATTCTTTTTCACAAAGGACCATATTTTACTGCTGCATTTTTACATTTGCTACGTTTTTGCGCAAATTAAAAAAAATCCAATTTGAAAAAAAAATATTTAAAAAAAAAGAGGTACGTTTAGTTTTATACTAAAAATTAATTTTTTAAAACATCTAGTTCCAAAAAAAAACACTCATCGATAACACTGTACAGCACCCGGCTGGGTATTGGACCAAACCAAGTTTTTTGAAGAGATTGAGACATAAGAAAAAAAATGTATACGCCGTTTTTCGAAGTTAGCCTCCAAAATTTAGTAATGGGCTTTCGAATTTCGACCCTCCCTAATTTGATTGCAATGTTTAAAAAATTGAAAAATAAAAAATGTGGGTGTGATCCGCCTTATTTTCGAACTCGACTGGTATACATCTTTTTTTTTTTTAAACTTTTGTAGCAAATGTTATAAGGGGTCAAAGGTCAGATCTTCGAAAAAATTAAAAGTCGAATATCTCCATTTTTTTCCAACCGATTTCGAAAATCTTTATAGCGTTGTAAAGGTGATTGATTCCCTTTGTTTTGATATGCTCACCTTTATCCTTTTTTAAATAAAAATTTTATGGAAAAACACTTTAAAAAAAAAAAAATGCCCGAAAAAAATGTTTTAAGTAGTATATTTCGAACTTTTTGCCAGCGATTTCGAAAACCTTCACGCTGTTATATAGGTGCTTGAATTCCCTTGCCTTTGATATGCACAGCTTTATGGTCGATGAATGAAAATATTATAAAAGCAACACTTAAAAAAAAATACCAAAAAAACTAAAATATTTGAACACATACTTTTATCCACTGTGCTCACCAATAATTGCAATTGCTGCCGGTCAAGTGTGCCGTGATTTTAAAGTGTGTAAATGCAGACAAGGATATTTAGTATTAAATGAATCGTATCCGATTTTACTTCGAGTTAATATTAGCAGCTTTTTAATAAAAAAAAATAGCGGATAAAGTATGTCAAGCAATTCTGTAATCGAATTTTTGTTTTGTTTGTGCTAAATTTAATATAAAAACAAGCTTGATTAATATGTAACTCCAGTTGTGGAATTAATTTATAAAGATTATTTTGATCAGCCGATTATCAAATGTGAGTCTTGGGTTCCCAACAAGATATGTAGAACCTGTTATAACCATTTACAAAAATGGTGGAAGAAAGAAATTGAGCAATTGCCGTTTGAAGTTACCTGGTTTATACCAAATTGTAGCTTGTTTTTATATTAAATTTAGCACAAACAAAACAAAAATTCAATTGTAGAATTGCTTGACATACTTAATCCGCCATTTTTTTTTAATTAAAAAGCTGCTAATATTAACTCTGAGTAAAATCGGGTGCGATTGATTTAATACTAAATATCCTTGTCCGCATTTACACACTTTAAAATCACGGCACACTTGACCGGCAGCAATTGCAATTGTTGGTGAGCACAGTGGATAAAATTATGTGTCCAAATATTTTAGTTTTTTTTTGGTATTTTTTTAAGTGTTGCTTTTATAATACTTTCATTCATCGACCATAAAGCTGTGCATACCAAAGGCAAGGGAATTCAAGCACCTATATAATAGCGTGAAGGTTTTCGAAATCTCTGGCAAAAATTTCGAAATATACTACTTAAAACATTTTTTTCGGGCATTTTTTTCTTTAGTGTTTTTCCATAAAATTTTTATTTAAAAAAGGATAAAGGTGAGCATATCAAAAGAAAGGGAATTCAATCACCTTTGCAACGCTATAAAGATTTTCGAAATCGGTCGGAAAAAAATGGAGATATTCGACTTTAAATTTTTTCGAAGATCTGACCTTTGACCCCTTATAACATTTGCTACATAAGCTTTCAAAAAAAAAGATGTATACCAGTCGAGTTCGAAAATAAGGCGGATCACACCCACATTTTTTATTTTTCAATTTTTTAAACATTGCAATCAAATTAGGGAGGGTCGAATTTCGAAATTCGAAAGCCCATTACTAAATTTTGGAGGCTAACTTCGAAAAATGGCGTATACATATTTTTTTCTTATGTCTCAATCTCTTCGAAAAAATTGGTTTGGTCCAATACCCAGAAAAAAAGTTGATTTTGTCGTATAGTGTTATATATGCTTCACATAATGTTATGGAAAAAGCAGAATAATAAAATTTTATATCCTTCTCTTACACCAACTATTTAAAATACACATTAAAATTTCTCACTTTGAAAAAAAATAATTTTTTGGAAAATTTGCCATGTTTGTGTATGGATAACTCCCAACTGAAAAACGATAGAAAGCTGAAAATTGGGAAGAAGTGAATTTTATAGGGAAAAATACTGGGTTTTTATTTTTTTGAAAAACTCATTATTTAAAAACTGAATTTTGAGCACGCTCGGCCCCAGTGTGAGCCGCAAGAATTCTCTTTCCGGAGTAATATCTATGGCCCGGTCCACAGTACTTTTGCGCAGAACACTTTTCTGCGTTGGCGGCCTTCGGCCGCGCTTATAAAAAATAACCCTAAACTAGGCCATCCGTCCGGACGTGTGCCCTAACCGTGGTAATGTCCTTCTGCGTAGTACACCCTTCGTGTGTGAGAAAAGCCTACTGTACAACTTTTTTCATGGTTCTCTGTATACTTAAAACATCGTTTCATTTCACGATAGCTAGTTATATAGAAGTCTTGCTATAGAGAATAGTATATGAAATCAAAGATATTTTCATGCTCTTTTAAATGAATATAATTTTTAATATACTTAATAACACAAAATAAAAAACAACAGTTTTTGCAAAAAAAAAAAACCAAAATTTGAGTTTTTTGTTGGGGTAAGTGGAAAAAAATTCAACAACTATTTACAGCGAAGGTTGAGTGTATAGCTATTTCACGAAAAACCATTTTCGATCATCAGCACTCTTTTCGGAAGTGGATGCACCGGGGATTGAACCCGAGTCCATTCCAACTTCAGCCGCAATGACCCAACGGATAAACACACTCGGCCATTGAGACTCTGTGCAAGCTGTTGGATTTTCCCCACTTTTGCCTTTTTCATTTTCAACATTAACGTTAGTGTGTATATGCTTTTGCATATATTCTCCACAAACGTGCTGAATTTTTGTTGTAGGCAGTTCGCAATGAACATTGTTGTTGGTATTTATTTTATGTATATACCAAACAACGTTAACAATTTTACTTGAAAGAGTTTTTAGTGCTTAGCAACAGTGCCTACAACAAAAATTCAGCACGTTTGTGGAGAATATATGCAAAAGCATATACACACTAACGTTAATGTTGAAAATAAAAAGGCAGAAGTGGGGAAAATCCAACAGCTTGCACAGAGACTCAATGGCCGAGTGTGTTTATCCGTTGGGTCATTGCGGCTGAAGTTGGAATGGACTCGGGTTCAATCCCCGGTGCATCCACTTCCGAAAAGAGTGCTGATGATCGAAAATGGTTTTTCGTGAAATAGCTATACACTCAACCTTCGCTGTAAATAGTTGTTGAATTTTTTTCCACTTACCCCAACAATTAAAAATTGAATTAAAAATAAAAATTTCGTGCTAAGCACTAAAAACTCTTTCAAGTAAAATTGTTAACGTTGTTTGGTATATACATAAAATAAATACCAACAACAATGTTCATTGCGAACTGCCTACAACAAAAATTCAGCACGTTTGTGGAGAATATATGCAAAAGCATATACACACTAACGTTAATGTTGAAAATGAAAAAGGCAAAAGTGGGGAAAATCCAACAGCTTGCACAGAGTCTCAATGGCCGAGTGTGTTTATCCGTTGGGTCATTGCGGCTGAAGTTGGAATGGACTCGGGTTCAATCCCCGGTGCATCCACTTCCGAAAAGAGTGCTGATGATCGAAAATGGTTTTTCGTGAAATAGCTATACACTCAACCTTCGCTGTAAATAGTTGTTGAATTTTTTTCCACTTACCCCAACAATTAAAAATTGAATTAAAAATAAAAATTTCGTGCTAAGCACTAAAAACTCTTTCAAGTAAAATTGTTAACGTTGTTTGGTATATACATAAAATAAATACCAACAACAATGTTCATTGCGAACTGCCTACAACAAAAATTCAGCACGTTTGTGGAGAATATATGCAAAAGCATATACACACTAACGTTAATGTTGAAAATGAAAAAGGCAAAAGTGGGGAAAATCCAACAGCTTGCACAGAGTCTCAATGGCCGAGTGTGTTTATCCGTGAATATTTTGGAAGATATAGGCTTTTTATAAAAAAGTGTTTTCTAACTTCATCCCCCTCTAACTCCCTAAAAAATCGTTTGCGCCAAAAAAAGAAGTATATTACTGAACTCAGGACAAAAAGGCGGACCACGCCCATTTTTTTTTAGCTCACCGGACGGTATCCTTTACTTATGCCCCCACACGAACACGGAAATTCAACTTATTTACCATTTGATAATACGTTCTTTATATTTACCATTTCACGCCCAAAATGTGTTAATATTGTGGCGAATATAATCGGTTCCACTCTCACATCACTAAATGACTGAACACATCTCTAAAGAAACTGCCAGAACTAGAAGAAGAGACCAGATAATTTCCAGTGTTGCCAGAATTTTCCAGATTGCGTTTGACAGACTATATAAGGCGGCGAGCAGGCGCTCCGCAGTCAGTCGTAATTTAACCGTAGAAGTGTTAACATCAAGTCAAGTAAAACAAGTGTAGACTTTTTAGTCGTGAAATAAAGCGGTGTGAATTAAGAAGTAAATAAAGACTTTTATTTAACAATTTAGTGATACGAACCCGATAGAAATAATCGAGCTATCGACAAATACGTAACAATTGGTGTCAGAATTGGAATTGTTAAATAAATTCCAGGATCAAGGATAACGAAGCAAGGATAACGAAACAAGGATAACGAGACAAGGATAACGAAATAAGGATAATGGCAAAGCTAAACGAACTTAAAATCCAAGAGCTTACTTAAAAGGGAGTTAGAAAAGAGAAAACTGAGCACAACCGGCAATAAAATTGAACTACAGGCAAGGTTACAAGAAGCTATGGAAGCCAATAACATTGATGTAGATGAGTTTGATTTCAACGATGATGTAGAAGAGGTCCACAAGGAAGAAACTCAGAAGGAAGAGGCTCCACAGTCAGTTGCAAACGTAGACATGAACTCGATATTGGCTGTACTGACACAATGGAAGAACAACAGGCACAGATAACGTCCAAAATGGAATTGCAACAGTCAGTACTTTCATCACAGGTATCCGGCATTGCGGCTCAGTTGGAGGCACAAGAAGAACGCATGTCCTTACAATTCAAGGCGCAGGATGCAAAAATTATACAAGTTAAGGAAGTCCTTGAAGAAAGACAAGAAAAATTAGAGGACGATGTAAAAGCATTGAAAGCCTGTCTTCAGGATATTCAACTAAGTCGTCCAGTCGCTTCAACTGCTACACAGAAGATAAAACCTCCGTCGTTTGATGGAAGTGGTCCATTTCAAGTATTCAAGCTACAATTTGAGAAAACGGCAGTTGTAAATAATTGGAGTGCGGAGGACAAAGTCGCTGCCCTGTTCGTAGCATTGAAAGGACCTGCAGCAGAAATATTACAGACTGTTAGCGAGGGCGAAAGAAACAGCTATGATGCAATTATGGGTGCCGTTGAAAGACGTTATGGTAGCGAGCACAGGAAGCAGATATATCAAATGGAGTTGCAGAATCGCTTCCAGAAACCAAATGAGACGTTACAAGAATTTTCTTCTGAGATTGAGAGGCTAGCTCATTTGGCAAACGCAGGAGCACCTCAAGAATTCATCGAAAGAATGAAAATTCAAAGCTTCATCAATGGAATACGAGATATTGAAACGAAGCGGGCTACCTATGCAAATCCAAAAGGAACTTTTGCTGAAACGGTATCATATGCCTTGACGCAGGAAACAGCATCTCTATTGAGCAAGCCCACCTACAAGGCTCATCGTGTGGAAGTGGAAACGCCAGACTTACTAAGCAAAATATGGGAGGCGTTGAATGAAATGCAGAAAAAGAAAGGTAATGCTGTGAAATGCTTCAGATGTGGAAAAACAGGACATATAGCAAGTCACTGCAGCAATAATTACAGTAAGTTCAGCACTGCAGATGGGCGCAAGCGCAAGGCAGAGGGGTATGAACAAGCGCCCAAATCAACTCAGTCGTTAAACTAAAGCGGGCCAGCCAAAAGGGGCGTGGACTGGGCCCCACAATGGAATGCCCCATAATCTCTGTCTCTCAGTTGGGAAGAAGCACGAGTAATGTTACTATTGGTGGACGGAATGGAGCGCATGTTGACTGTGGATACGGGAGCATCTCATTCCATCATTCGATCTGACTTGGTAAAGAAGGAAGTAAGGCCATTGTATGGAGCAAAATTGCGTACAGCAACAGGCGAGGATACCCAAGTCCTAGGGGAAGTTACATGCGAAGTTGTAATTGGAAATGTTGTCGTATTACACACCTTCATAGTGGCGGAAATTGTTGATGAAGTCATAATTGGTGTGGACTTCCTAATCGACCAAGGCATTAAGATTGACATGAAAAACAAGGTTATGAGTTACAAAAACTTGGAGGTGCCGCTAAATTTTGGCTACGATAAGAGATACAGCAGTAAGAAAGTGCTCGTGGAAAAGAATCAGCAGATACCGCCAAAGTCCGAGGCAATTATTTGGGCAAAGATTGATGGAGATTGTGGGACAAACAAATTGTGGGTTGTCGAAGCAGAAACAGAAACTAAATCCGATGTACTTGTTGGAAAACCCCTGGCTATGACAAAAGAAGATGGACGAATACCAGTAAGAGTACTTAATGAGTTCAAGTCACCAATCAAACTCTCCAAAGGTGCTATATTGGGAAAATGCGAAGAGGTTGACATCATCATGAATTGCGAACAATCCCAAGGAGAAGTTTCTACTGGCAATACAGATCTTTCAGATGAAATAAATGCTTGGACAGAAGAACTGCAGGAAAATCACAAAAGGAAGGCGAAAGAATTACTTGCCAAGTACTCCAGCATTTTTGACAAGGATGGTACAAAACCAGGCAGGACAAATATTGTGAAGCATCAGATTGACACCGGTGATGCAAGGCCAATCCGTCAGGCTCCTCGCAGCGTTCCATTAGCTAAACGTCAAATGGTGAGCCAGATTATACAAGAAATGAGCGACAGTGGGGTAATTGAACCATCAGTCAGTCCATGGAGTTCTCCGGTAGTACTTGTTAAAAAGAAAGATGGCAAGATGAGATTCTGCGTTGACTACCGGAAACTGAATGATGTAACGAAAAAGGATAGTTACCCATTGCCAAGAATTGACGACACTCTGGACTCGCTATCTGGAACGGAATGGTTTTCAACACTGGACTTGAAAAGCGGCTATTGGCAAGTTGAAGTAAAAGAGGAAGACAAGGAGAAAACAGCCTTCAGTGTTGGCGATGGTCTTTGGCAATTTACGGTGATGCCATTTGGATTATGTAATGCCCCAGCTACCTTTGAGAGACTTATGGATCAGGTACTGAAAGGATTACACTGGAAAACATGTCTTGTGTACCTGGACGATATCATTGTATTGGGAAAAAGCTTTGATGAACATCTCAAAAATTTGGAGGAAGTTTTCCGAAGAATAGCTGGCGCTGGTCTCAAGTTAAGTCCTAAGAAATGTGCATTATTCAAGAAAGAAGTAAAATACTTCGGACATAAAGTGACTACAAAGGGCATCTGCACTGATAACGAAAAAATAGAAGCAGTAAAAGATTGGCCAAGACCTCGGAATCTACATGAGTTGCGAAGCTTTCTTGGGCTGTGCACTTACTATCGCCGATTTGTACCAAATTTTGCCAGCGTAGCAAATAGTCTCACGGAGCTTATGAGGAAAAATAAGACTTTTGAGTGGAGGAAGGAACAAGAAATGGCTTTCCAAACGTTAAAAGATCGGCTTTGTACTGCCCCAATGCTAGCATACCCGGTTCCAGGAGCGAGGTTTATCTTGGATACTGATGCGAGTGGTTATGCTATAGGAGGTGTTTTGTCACAAGAAATCGACGGACAGGAGAAGGTTATCGCATACTACATCCGATCAATTGGGAAACCGGAAAGAAATTACTGTGTAACACGAAGAGAGCTGTTGGCATTGGTAGAATGCATCAAACACTTCCATAAGTACCTCTATGGTCAACGATTCCACGTCAGGACTGATCATGCAGCGTTAAAATGGCTTTTTTAATTCCGAAATCCGGAGGGTCAGTTAGCAAGGTGGATTGAGCGACTACAAAATTATGACTTTTCTATAGACCATCGTAAAGGCAGTACCCATGGAAATGCTGATGCTATGTCGCGGCGACCATGTAATCTTGAATGCAAGCATTGCTCGAAAGCTGAGGAGAAGGAAGACATCATAGATGTTCGGTTAATGACAATAACATCTACAGACGAATGGAATGCGGAACAATTAAGGAAGTGTCAGCTAGAAGATCCAGATCTGGCACGTGTAATGATCGGTTTGGAGCAAAATGAACGACCATCAAAAGAAGAGATGTCAGCAGAGTCCTGTTGCCAAATCATATTGGGCACAGTGGAATAGTTTGCAATTGGTAAATGGTTGCCTACATCGTGTTTGGGAGAGTGAAGATGGCCAAAGTTCTAAAACATTGATAGTTGTTCCAAGGAAAAGAATACCGGATGTGCTAAATGAACTACACAATGGTCCAAGTGGAGGTCATCTTGGAGTAACAAAGACGGTAGAGAAAATCAAGAAGAGGTTTTATTGGGTCGGATGCCGTCAGACAGTTGTTGAGTGGATTGCGAACTGCGATGTATGCATAAAGGCTAAGGGTCCCAAATCCAGGAGTCATGGGTCGATGAAACAATACAACTCAGGAGCACCATTTGAGAGAATTGCCATGGATGTAGCTGGGCCATTTCCTACTAGCAAACTTGGAAACAAATATGTTCTGGTGGTCATGGATTACTTCAGCAAATGGCCGGAAGTGTACCCGATTCCAAATCAAGAAGCAGAAACTATAGCCGAAGTATTCACCAACAATTGGGTGGCGATATATGGTGCACCTATAGAGCTACATTCTGACCAAGGTAGGAACTTCGAATCAGTAGTGTTTCAGGAGATGTGCAAGACACTGGGTATTAGGAAAACCCGAACAACTGCGTTGCATCCACAATCAGACGGCATGGTAGAAAGATTTAACAGAACATTAGAGGAACATTTACGAAAGGTGGTGGACAAGTTCCAGAGAGATTGGGACACTCATATTCCTCTGTTCCTGATGGCATATCGATCGGCCGTACACGATACAACAGGTCAGACTCCTGCAAAAGTAATCTTTGGTAGTGATCTTCGACTGCCAGCTGACTTGAAATTTGGGATAAGTGCTGATGCGGGAATAAATGCCAGACAATCTAACAATGTTCTGGAAGAGGAAATGAGAGAAATACATGAACTTGTGAGACAGCGAACAAAGATCATGAGTGACAAAATGAAGGCCAGATACGACAAGGCGATGAACTCAGAAGGTTTTCTTGAGGGAGATTTAGTTTTGCTATACAACCCGCAGCGAAAGAAAGGTTTGTCCCCGAAATTGCAGTGTACTTGGGAAGGGCCCTACAAAGTGATTAAGCGGCTCAACGATGTTGTGTATCGCATACAAACGATTGGAAGACCGAGGAATAAAATGAAGGTGGTTCATCTGGAAAGGCTAGCAGCATTTGGAACGAGTAATGTGTCAGATCGGGACGATCAGACTTAGGTGGAGGGCAGTGTGGCGAATATAATCGGTTCCACTCTCACATCACTAAATGACTGAACACATCTCTAAAGAAACTGCCAGAACTAGAAGAAGATACCAGATAATTTCCATTGCCAGAATTTTCCAGATTGCGTTTGACTGCTATATAAGGCGGCGAGCAGGCGCTCCGCAGTCAGTCGTAATTTACTGCTTGCCCAGAATGTTGTACTACAGCTACGGACTACATAGCTTACTACATCAGCTGATGACTGATTTTGTGGCAACGCTCGAAAATGTGAACACAATGGTGTAGCTCAATGTATCTCATATATGTCATCTTTTTTATATTTTTGTACAGGGGATTCCTTAAATTCCATAAAAACTCTTTATTTTTTACAAGTTCAATTCATTTTTCCGTTTCTTCGTCCTTCATTTCGAATTTCCGTCATTAAAAAATTGAGCTGTCACACTGTAGCGCGCTACAAAGTTAAAGTTAACTCTACTTCTACTACAGCCACAACTACACGCTACAGACACAGCTACACATTGTGGGCATTGCAATGCAATTGTACTGTTTTAACTTTTGACAGCTCTTACTACGTACTACAGCCACACCATTCTGGGCAAGCAGTTAACCGTAGAAGTGTTAACATCAAGTCAAGTAAAACAAGTGTAGACTTTTTAGTCGTGAAATAAAGCGGTGTGAATTAAGAAGTAAATAAAGATTTTTATTTAACAATTTAGTGATACGAACCCGATAGAAATAATCGAGCTATCGACAAATACGTAACAATATGTTGCAAATAAATATATTTTAGTTAAACCATCGATTGATACCCCGCTTGTAAAAAAATGGAACTATTTTTATCGTTACATCGTAAACTAGATAATTACCAGTTTATTTAAATAATTGAGGAAAACCCCAAAACGTCCTTTAAGATCAGAGACTCATGTATGTGGCTCTCCCAGGGTTGGGCATGATTCAACTAATTTTGAGTGCACTCAGCCTGCAACTACCACTCAAACCTGAGTGGTAGTTAAATATCTGATTTCCTCAAATTGAGTGGTAGATAAATCTTGAAATTAACTACCACTCAATTTGAGTGGTAGTTAAATTCATGATTTAACTCGATTTTCTCCCTACCAATCAACTTTAGTGTTGATAGCAAAAGTGCACAGAAGTCAGTCAAACCCCAAAAAATCTTATGGAAAAACTTACATACATACATATGTATATGTATGCCTATAACTTATACATATGTATGTACATTAAGGCTTTGTTCAGAAACTCAGTTTGAAGCGCAACCTGATTTTGTAGTACATGCAGAGCGTTCATAAACGTAAATTTTGCATGAAGCGTCGCTCATCACAATCATCAAGAAAATAATTACTGCCGATGGTGCGTTTGATGCTGCGTTTCTGAACATACCCTAAGTATACAAAATTCAAGGGAAGGACATGTGCATTACAATAGTAGTTGTAGATCATAGGTGCCCACGAAGCTGCTCGCGAGCACAGCGCTGTCGCAGAGCCATATATGTATGTATACTGACGCGACGTAGCAAAACACTGCTTCAGTCGACTTTGCCGTTGGTTGTTTTTCTTCTGAATATTAGCTCGTGGTTGCCAGCTGCGCAACCGTTATGCGCAATTATGAATGCAAGTAAATAATTTTTATTTGCGAAAGTGTCCACAATGTGTGATGACGTGCACGAATTAGAGTTCTTTATTGTCAAAAACTCAAATTCCGAATACGATTGTAGCATAATGGTGAGGTACCAAGGAGCGTAGGTTCGAGTCCCGAGTAGCGCATTTTTTTTTTTTTTTTTGGGGAGAAATTTTTCACCTCACGTTTACAAAACATTGTATAAAAATGTTTATTAAGAATTTATTTCCAAACGTGAAATGCACTTATAGAATTAGGGTTCCTTTTCGTTGATTCAGCAATTACTATTAAATTAATTACAAGTTTTATATTAAAGATTTTCGAAACGTTTTGCTTACTGAAGTAAGTTTATTGTAAACTTATAACAAATGTATTTTGCATATTGGGATATTTATTATATTTTCATTATGTACATATGTACGTATGAATATGATTTTTACAGAAACATTGGTGTCTAATACTTTTGGGCAAGGCTGTATATTTATATTTATCATTTGAGTGTGAGATGTATTTACGTACAAGTATTTTAAATAAAAAAGGTGGAAAATTATCATTAGCCTAAAATCATCATTAGTAAACAAAAAACACCTCAGTTCGGTGCCATTACAGGGAAGTGGCAACTCCCGTTTCTAGCGACAAAACGCCATGCATCAACACTACGACAAAATGAGACTGTATTTGTGTGGGCATCTATGTTGTAGATATTCAAGTTCATCTACTAGTTCGTTCTAGTTAAAGTTCTAGTTCACCCCTATTTCAATTTCTAGTTCAACTCTAGATCACTTATGCCCGACTGTAAATTTCCCATGTAAACATCTGGTATTTTTCGTGTGTTAATGTCCTACGAAATGGCAATTGTCTTCCTCTGCATAAGCTCATACCAGTTAAATACCAGTTTCTATGGGTCAGAAAAATACTAGTAGCATCTACATCAGCGAATACGTAAGATGCATATTCAGTAATTAAAAAACAAAAACAGACACATTGTATAAAAATTGAGAAACTTAGGAATCTTAAAAATATTTCTTAAATTAAATAATAAGGTACCATTTCAGTTTAAAAACAAAAAACTTAAGCCACATATTCAGTAACAAAAAAAAATCATTGTATAAAAATTCATGCACTGTTTTTTCAATGCCTTTGTTTTTTTTTTTTTTTGAAAATACCCCTTTTTATTCAATTCCAATGCTTTTCATAGCTGAACTTCATCAAATTTCTTTATACTGGATAAAATAAACTGGTATGATGCTGCCTTTTGGATACCAGTTGATAAACTGGTATTTTGATAACTAGATTGTGGTTCAACTGCATTTAACTGGTAAAATACTAGACAAAATAAACTGGTATGGTATTGTCATACGAATACCAGTTAATATACTACAATTTCGGCATACTAGTTAGCTGTTTCGCTGCAGGGTACATTTCACCACAAGCTGATGTGTTGATTAACTTCTCAATGATTCCACTGCCTAAATCAGGGTTCAGAAAATATTTGAAATATAATTTGTTTTCACAAATTATTCTTTGCCGAAAATGTTTGTTTTGAATTTTATCTATCTTATCATTTGAAAAATATTATACATTTTCGAATTATTTGAACACCTGGAATACAATTTTTGGGAACGATTTTATTTTCAAATATTTGAAATTCATTTGTTTTTACGAGTATATTCAAAAACAAAAGTTCTTTTTCATTCCAAGAATATTTTTTTGAATCTAGATAGTACATATTGTGCTTATAACATTTCTTTGTTTTTGTGAATTTGCGAAAATTAGTGTTCAAAATGGGTAGGGTCTCAAGTATCGACAAAACAAAATATGTATGTTGAATATAATAAAGAACTAAATTTGTCGAAGTGTCTTCGTTGCCAAAAACCTTTAAGGGGAATTCGCTAGGAAACATAAAACGGTATTACGCTGCAGTTCATAAGGTGAATTTTGGCATTGAGTTGAAAGAATTTGCATAAAGTTCCTTTAAAACTAAGCAAGCACATTCATTTGAGACAGCCGTCCTTGTTGGTGGGCAGATTATGCTAACTTTAGGCGAATTTTTTGGAGCTTATCTCCTACCCTATTTTTCTTCTCTAACCAAAAGCTGATCAAAAGTAGGTTATCGCATTTTAAAAATGAGTTTTCTCGTTGCACGAATTAAGAAAAAAATATAGGATTGTAACCGCTTAGTGTATACATAAGCGCATTTGTATAAACACAGGTCAACAATAACACTGCTCTACAGCCAAAAAATACTGTAAACGCGACCATCCTATCTATATGTAAAATCGGTCGCCGATTCCGAAATCGGGTTCATTTTTAATTCTATCGGAAGGTTTTTGAGATATTGGCAATTTACCGTTATTTGGCCAATGGCTCCACTTAATCCTTTATATCTCTTTAAAGCAGTGAGCTATCTTCCTCTCTAACTCTTATAGTTTCTGAAATAATGACGATTCAATTTGAATTTTTTCGATTTTTTGCGAATTTTTGAAGAAAAAAATGACATTGAATTGTCAGGCAATATCTTTAAAACCAATGTTTTCACCTTCGGTTTTACTCTGCGTGAAGATCCATTCCATTACCACAAAAATAAGCTATCAACGAAGAAAATCCATGGTAAAATGGAAAAGTTACAGGCGATCAAGTAAATCCAGCCAAGTCGCGCAAAGTGTAGCATTACATGAATACACCGTACTTACAGTTGTTGTCATGTACACATTATTTATTGTGTACACATGTACCACACACATTGTCAAAACAGACTGACCCAAATATATTCCGTTAAACCCCAGCGGGAGTTTAACATCAAATATATACACCGCCACATACGGCGCCTCCAGTTACATTTGTTGCATTTTGTCAAGTGCATTGCCCGAGCGGTCACAATGACCAACTGAGCGACAGCGTCAGTTTGTCAATGTGCACCGACGAAATATTTATGATTCACATATGCTGACACAGCATATGTTGAACACTCTTTTCTTTTTGTACATATGTATTAGTGTAAGTTATTGTAATAATTTTAGTATATAAGGAAGTGAAAGTGAATAAAGAATTCAATTCATATCTGAACCTCAACCTATGACTTTCATTTATAATATGGCGATCCTGCCAGTTTTGGGTGAAACTTATGAACGGAAAATTTGCTGAAAAGCGAAATCGTTCATAAGGACTAACCAGGGTTAAGGATCTGGAGGCAACTTATGAGGAAATAAAAAATTGATTCAAACTTGAATGATATTATTAGTCAAGACGGTATATATTGAATATAAATCAAAAAACCTATCACCACGCACCACGGTTTTGGATATTTGGATAAAAACACATCAAGACGAAAAACGATGATCGCTGCATATCTATACTAAATCCAGCACAATTATACAGTCAGAGGGCACCAGCAGAAGCATTCCAAAGTAATGTACCTTACATGACCGGCTATAATACACATGAGGCTATGCTATTTATACGAAGAAAGATCACTACTAGTAGCAGCAACAAAGGGGGATAGCATAATTCTAGTGGAATAGAGAAAGGATAACTTCATCATCACTATATCGGGTCTACTACAGCCACCACCACAACAACAACAAATAAATAATATAAGTATAACTATAATATTAAGTTTATATTGAATTTAGCAGCCTAACGGCCGCTACAACAAACAGCAATTAACTTTGCTTAGGGACATTATTGTATATCTTTTTTTTTCTCTCACATTAGGGTCTCATTTTAAATTAAATTATCTAATTGAGTAAATTTGAATGCCAGTTTATTTTTAATTCGGTTTAAATACATATCCCTTATGGATAGTGCTTTGCCAGACGACTTCAATTACGAAGCCTTGAATAGGATAATAGACCAACTAGAAAACACGAACAATACTCGTAGGTCAAGGGCTCGTACAATAGGCAGTAATAGGCATCAGCTTAACTGGTTAAGGCAATTTTGGGCTTTCATAGGAATGGGCAGAGCACCGACAATAACAGATTTGTTATACCCTACTACATTAGAAGAGGAAACAATGAGAATGATCGATTCAACATTCCCAAATAGACATTAGGCGAACTCCAAATAAAGTTTTTTTTTTTTATGAACAAATAAAAATAAAAAGTCTAAAATTTTCTATAAAAATGTCACAAGACATTAAATGTCAGGAAGAATTTGATAGGATTTTCCAGAAATGCGTTGACACTATTAAAGAATTTATAAAATTTGCTGAGGAACACCTCAAAAATAAAAACGTAGGTCCAAAACCAATCACGATACAAGAATATAGGAGAAGAAATAAGGCCAAAAAGGAAGATATCCCAAAAATACCTTCCCCAGTAATAATCAAAAAAAGAAAAAGGGCAGGTAAAAGAGTAAAGAAAAATCAAGAATTAGCCGAAGCTTATAGGTTATTAAACCTAAGTACTAATAAGGAAGATAGAATAAAATTAAGATATAAAATTAGAGAACTAAGAAAAAAATTTTAAATGAATAAATGAAATAAATAAAATTAAAATTTAAAATCTCAAATTATTTTCTCTAAATATGGCATGGTGGAAAGTAGCGCTAAACAGCGTTTTAATAGCTATAGCAGGATACGAAGTAGGTAAGGAAAGCTCAGAAGGAAAGAATTCTGAAAACAGAATAGTCAAATTTGAAGCAAATCCAATTGTAGAAGAAGAAGTCTCTAACAAATGGCTAACAATTTTTGGATGCGTCATGACATTGTTGATTGTCACAATTGCAATTTTAATAAAAAATTACATTAAAAATAAATTGAGACGATTAAACAATGTGCAACAACGCATATAAGTTGAAATGACTACATGGCAAGAAATATATGACTTAATATCAGCAGAAAAAGAAAAGGCTCACAAGTCTTACAAATGCATAAATAAAAGCATACACATCACAAACGAAACTTTAATAAAACATTTCAACGTAATTTTAGAAGCTCTAAAAAACATAAGACAAATTTTAAACGAGAAAAATAAATTTTTTACTGAAGAACATAGAAAAGAAGCTTATTTAATTTTTGCTACAGTACGAGATAAATTAGTATCTTCTTTAGCCAGACATAATATTGAAACTACAATACCAACAACAGTAGAAGAGGAAATTCAAATAGATTTTTCATCACTTCTATCTTTACGCGTCCCAAGCCGAACACCCTCACCTTCGTTCAGTCAAGCCACATCGGTGGAAGAAAGTAAACCACTCCAGCAACCACTTAATATTTCACCTAATACCCCAGCAGTAAACGTCACAATGCCACAAACGGTAGTTGAATTTATCAAAACTGCTTCGTCAGTACTACCAGAGTTTGATGGTAAGCCAGAAAATCTACATAGTTTCCTAGATGCACTCGATATACTTGAGCAAATCAAGGAGACACACGAGGCATTGGCCATTACTATGATAAAACCAAAACTGAAGGGCACAGCAAGGAATTTCATTAGTAATGAAACTACCATAGCACAAATTAAAAATAAACTAAAAACTGCAATAAAGGGTGAATCAGTAGAAGTTTTAACCGCAAAACTCCTGAACATCCAACAACGTAGCAAAACTGCCAACCAATACACAGCAGAAATAGAAAAAATTACAAGGTCATTAGACACGGTAGGCAGGAAGCGACGATAGGTTGCATGAAAATGTCGAGAAAAAAGGAAAGTGGGGTTGTGTTATGTGATGTTTATAGATGAAACATCCGTTGAAATTAAAATCCGAGCTGCTCCTTTTTCAAGGATATCCACATTTTTTGTTTTTTTTGAAAGGATCAAATATTGAGGAAATCGAATATTCGCCACCGTCCAAATTTTTCCGATTTCAATACATTATTTGGTCGCTAAGGGATACAAAAAAAGGTATTAAAAAGAAAACAGGACACCTGTAGTGGAAAAATCCAATGTGAACAGGACCTAAAGGATAACCACTGAAATATAAAATAACACAAAAAGTACCCACTTTAATTTGCGTATAACTCCTAAAATGTTAACTCTACGTGAAAATTTCTTATTATATGTTTCATTCAGAATAAATAAAGAAATATTTCTTTAATATACAATTTTGATGTACCTGCAGTGCTTAATGTACTTTTGTGCATCTAAAGTGAAAATTTCAAAAAAAGTACGTTTTTTTTATGGTGCTATTTTAAGTTCAAATATTTTTCTAGTTTATGTAAATATTTTAATCTAATGATCCAACTCTCATTCCTACACATCTCTACGTTAATACTAAAAAAGAGTTAGAGCTGAGATACGCGCTAGCTGTGCACGGTGGGCGGGAAGCAACAATAGGTTGCATGGGAATATCGTAAAAACGATGGCCCAACGAATATGTGCCTAGCTGTGTGCTGGTACTAATTTTCGTTTAAAAAAAATGTTGGAGATTTTATTCACGCTTGCTGTGTGTTTATGAAGTATATTAGAATATCAGTTTACGTAAGTGTTTAGCCGGCGATCGTTTTTTCGATATTTTCATGCAACCTATTGTTGCTTCCCGCCCACCGTGCACAGCTAGCGCGTATTTCAGCTCCAATTCTTTTTAATATTAACGTATAGATATGTAAGAATGAGAATTGGATCATTAGATTAAAATATTTACATAAACTAGAAAAATATTTGAACTTAAAATAGCACCATAAAAAAAACGTACTTTTTTTGAAATTTTCACTTTAGATGGACCAAAGTGCATTAACCACTGCAGGTACATCAAAATTGTATATCAAAGAAATATTCCTTTATTTATTCTGAATGAAACATATTATAAGGAATTTTCACGTAGAGTTAAAATGTTAGGAGTTATACGCAAATTAAAGTGGGTACTTTTTGTGTTATTTTATATTTCAGTGGTTATTTTTAGTTCCTGTTCACATTGGATTTTTCCACTACAGGTGTCCATTTTTCTTTTTAATACCTTTTTTTGTATCCCTTAGCGACCAAATAATGTATTGAAATCGGAAAAATTTGGACGGTGGCGAATTTTCGATTTTCTCAATATTTGATCCTTTCAAAAAAAAACAAAAAATGTGGATATCCTTGAAAAAGGAGCAGCTCGGATTTTAATTTCAACGGATGTTCCATCTATAAACATCACATAACACAACCCCACTTTCCTTTTTTCTCGACATTTTCATGCAACCTATCGTCGCTTCCTGCCTACCGTGTAGAGGGAGCATATATCTCTGATGGATTAAACCCAGATTTAGCCACGAGATATTCAACACAGGCAGCAGTTAAAGCCATGTGTAAAAACTGCTCTAATGACAAGGTCAAAATGATAATGCAAGCAGGAACGTTCACAACAATGAACGACGCGATCTCGAAATTCACTAACAGTTGTACCGAAATCACGGGCAGTTCAAATACAATTTTAAATGTACGACAACAGAGTCAGTACCGGAGTAGTTTCCGTGGAGGTTACCGAAGTAACAACTATGGGAATTACCAAAGCAGGAGATTTAGACCACAACCGAGATTCAACAATAATTCAAGGCCTAATAACAATAATAATAATGGCAATCAAAGAGGATCACAATCCCGAAACACAAACAGATCATACACACAAACCCGTAACGTGCGCAGCTGCACCGAAGCGGAAAACCAAGAAACTCCACTTCAAAATTAACAAAAAGGAAAATATGCGTACTCAATCTAAATTTAAACAGCTATATATCAACAAGGACTTCATTAAATAATTCATACTCAAATTTTCTAATCGATACTGGAGCAGATATCTCCATAATTAAAAAACAACAAATAAATAGTAAAGAAAAAATAAATACTGAACAAATCACTGATTTGAAAGGCATTGGTCAGGGAATAACTAGCACATTAGGCACAATCAAAGCAGATCTAAAAGGCGATGACCTTCTAATTTATCACAAATTTCACGTCGTAGACGACAACTTCCCAATTCCATGCGATGGAATAATAGGCCTAGATTTCATAAAGAAATACAATTGCATTCTAGATTATGGAAAAACAGAAGATAAACTAATCTTAAGACCATATGATTTCCCTCAAACAATAACAATGAATCTAACAAATTATCTGTCTGTCAATACAATCACAATTCCAGCTAGATCAGAAGTTATTAGACAAATTAACATAAACACAAATAATAAAAACATTTTCATACCACACCAACAGCTATCTGAGGGCATTTTTATTGCAAATACCATTACAAATAACGAGCAAACTTTCGTTAGAATTATCAACACGACACATAATAACGCAACTATTCAAAATTATAAAATTAAAACTGAAAATTTAGATGATTATACACTAGTTAAAGCAACCACACACAGTAAAAATGGCACAGACACAGAAAAATTAAAAAGATTATCGAAAAATTTTCCAAATTTTGTTAAAAATCAATTAACATCAATTTGCACAGAATTCATAGATATATTTGCATTAGAAACAGAACCAATTACCTCTAATAATTTTTATAAACAAAAATTATATATGAAGGATGACAACCCTGTTTACATTAAAAATTATAGATTACCCCAGACACAAAAAGGAGAAATTACAAATCAAGTAAATAAACTAATCAAAGACGATATAATAGAACCTTCAATTTCAGAATATAATAGTCCAATTTTATTAGTTCCTAAAAAATCACTCCCAGGGAATACAGAAAAAAGATGGAGATTAGTAATAGACTACAGACAAGTAAATAAAAAATTAGCAGCAGATAAATTTCCACTCCCAAGAATTGATGATATTCTAGACCAACTCGGAAGAGCAAAATATTTTTCATGCCTAGACCTTATGTCAGGTTTTCATCAAATCGAGTTACACCCAGATTCCAGAGACATAACCTCATTCACAGCTGAGAATGGCACATATAGATTCAAAAGATTACCATATGGATTAAAAGTAGCACCAAACTCATTCCAAAGAATGATGACATTAGCATTCGCAGGCCTAAAACCATCTCAGGCATTCCTATACATGGATGATTTAGTTGTATTAGGTTGTTCTGAAAATCATATGTTAAAAAATTTAAGAGATGTATTCTCCACTTGTAGAAAATATAACCTAAAACTACATCCAGACAAATGTTTATTTTTCAGTCAAGAAGTAACTTATTTAGGACATAAATGTACAAACAAGGGAATATTACCCGACCCAAGCAAATTTGAAACAGTTCGAAATTATCCAACACCAAAAACAGCAGACGAAGTTAAGAGATTCGTAGCATTCTGTAATTATTATAGAAGATTTGTACCGAATTTCGCAGAACATTCAAGAAAGTTAACCAGGCTTTGCAGAAAAAATGTTACTTTCGAATGGACAGAAGAATGTCAAAAAGCTTTTGTCTATTTGAAAGAAGCATTAATCAGTCCAACACTTTTGCAATACCCAGACTTCGATAAAGAATTTTGCATAACGACAGACGCTGGTGGATACGCTTGTGGAGCAGTCCTTAGCCAAGAATATGATGGTAAACAGTTACCAATTGCTTACGCCTCTAGATCATTCACAAAAGGTGAAACAAACAAAGCCACAATAGAAAAAGAATTAGCCGCAATCCATTGGGCCATAACCTTCTTCAGACCATATGTCTATGGCAGAAAATTCTTAGTAAAAACCGACCATCGCCCATTAACATACCTATTTTCGATGAAAAGTCCTTCATCTAAACTGACACGAGTAAGACTCGATTTTGAAGAGTACGATTTTGAGGTGGAGTATATAGCAGGAAAGGAAAATCACATTGCGGATGCATTATCCCGCATAACAATTACAAACTTAAAAGATATATCAGTGGAAGCAAATAAAATATTTAAAATAACAACAAGATCAGCAGCTAAAAAAGACCAGTAATAATACTGAAATTAAAGAAAGTCACAAAGAGAACCCCAAAATATACGAAGCGCTAAATAAATTTGAAGTAAAAAGACATGTCGAGCTCGTTTTCAATCCTCCGAAATTATATTTCAAAAAAGGAAAGAAAATTTGTAGCAATTTTGAGACAAGCAACCTAATTGTTGAGGATAAGATTGACTTAGGACAATTCTTTACCAGGCTCGAAAGAGAAGCCGGCAATTTAGGACTTGTACAAATACAGTTGTCCTTAGGGGACAAATTGTTTAAAAGAAATTATACTGCAGTAGGCAAAATTATAGAAATGGGTAATAAAGTTCTCAAAAAGTTAACAATCGCTCTAACCCCAGAGGTTATACACGTGACAAATCCCGGGAAAATCAAAGAAATTCTGCAAAAATATCATGACGATCCTATTAGTGGTGGCCACCCAGGAATAAATCGCATGACAGATAAAATCAAGCAGAAATATAGCTGGCTGAATATGAAAAACGACATACGAAAATATGTAAAGAAATGCATCCACTGTAAGAAAAACAAAATTAATAGACACATAAAAGAACCAATGACAATAACAGAGACACCTCCGAAGGCATTCGATATTGTACAAATCGACACAGTAGGCCCATTACCAAAGTCAATAAATGGAAACGAATACGCAGTTACCATTATATGCGATTTAACAAAATATTTAGTAGTGATCCCAGTTCCAAGCAAACATGCAATAACGGTCGCTAAAGCCATATTCGAGCATTTCATCTTGATTTATGGCCAAATGAAAACGATTTTAACGGATATGGGTACAGAATACAAAAACAGACTGTTCACAGAACTATGTAAATTGTTAAAAATTGAGCATAAAACTTCAACACCTTATCATCACCAGACTTTGGGTACTGTAGAACGCAGTCACCGAACATTCAACGAATATATGCGTGCATATATATCCAATGACAAAGACGATTGGGATGAATATCTCAAATATTTCGCATATTGTTACAATACAACGCCATCAACAACACATAATTATTGTCCTTTCGAACTTATATTTGGGAAAAACCCACCAAATTATGAATTTTTGACAGAAAATAAAATTAGCCCGGTATACAACCATGAGGCATATGACAAAGAAGTAAAATACAAACTTCAACTAGCACAGCAAAGAGCCAGAAAATTAATTCAAGAAGCTAAAGAAAAGCAAAAAACCAATTATGACAAAAATACTTATAGTAAGGAAATTAAAATAGGAGATTTAGTTTTAGTTAGAGAAGAGGCCTCCCATAAGCTAGAAAATAGATATGCAGGATATTATAAAGTTAAAAGTATTGATAGGAATAACAATTATACTTTAATTCCAAATAGCATAGGAGATAGCAATAAAAACAATAAGGAAATCATAATTCATAAGAATAGGCTTAAACCAATTTAAAATTAGGCACTGCACTTTCCCAATAAGAATAATTTAGTAATAACGTAAATACATATGCATTCCAGTTTACTCAATTTAATAAACAGGCACACGCCAAAGAAAGAAAAATAAAAACAAATGTAATATATGTATAAATACACAATACGAACCAAATGTAAAAAAAAAAAAAACAAAAGTAATGTCCAAATAAAAATGCAATGCAGGCAAAAGCAAATGTAACACAAAAAAATTTTTGAATAATAAAATTTTATGCAACACAGGCAATATGAGCCGAAAAGCAATTAATAAATTTTGTCAACTCAGACAAACGTTAAGTGGGTCACTAAGTCATTCAAATAGATATATATAGTTGAATACAAATATATATATCTATTTTTTTTAAGGGGGAAGGTGTAGCATTACATGAATACACCGTACTTACAGTTGTTGTCATGTACACATTATTTATTGTGTACACATGTACCACACACATTGTCAAAACAGACTGACCCAAATATATTCCGTTAAACCCCAGCGGGAGTTTAACATCAAATATATACACCGCCACATACGGCGCCTCCAGTTACATTTGTTGCATTTTGTCAAGTGCATTGCCCGAGCGGTCACAATGACCAACTGAGCGACAGCGTCAGTTTGTCAATGTGCACCGACGAAATATTTATGATTCACATATGCTGACACAGCATATGTTGAACACTCTTTTCTTTTTGTACATATGTATTAGTGTAAGTTATTGTAATAATTTTAGTATATAAGGAAGTGAAAGTGAATAAAGAATTCAATTCATATCTGAACCTCAACCTTTGACTTTCATTTATAATAAAAGCCTCAATATTACAGAAACTATAAGAGTTAGAGAAAAATATTATAGGAGCCATGAAAAGGAAATTTAATTTTCTTTTGTTTGGTGTCACTCCGGTTGGAGCGATTGGCCAAATAACGGTAAATTGCCGATATCTCAAAAACCTTCCCATAGAATTAAAAATGAACCCGATTTTCGGAATCAGCGACCGATTTTACATATATGTAGATAGGATAGTCACGTTCAAAGTACAGACAACAAATTTCATTTTGCGATCCAGTGTAATTGATTGCGAATGTTTGATTTGGAAAACGATTCAAAAAATGTATTCTTCTATACTCAACTAAAGAAAGAAAAATATTTAAAAACTTAAAATTTGTTTCCCGAATGTTTACAAATTTCAATTATTTGTAGCCATGAAAAGAATTTTTCGGTTTAAATTCTTTTCAAAGTGAAAAGAATTATTTGTTTTCAAATTTTTTCGCAGCCAGTATAAACAAATGAAATTCATGAATTTTAAATATTTGAAAACGAATTTTTCTGAAGCCTGGCCTAAATAGGTTTCGAGCACCAAATTTGAGTGGTAGTTGAATCAAAATTGAGTGGTAGTTAAAATCAGGATTTAATTACCACTCAATTTGAGTGGTAGTTGAAAATGAGTGGTAGTTTAAAAATGCCCATCCTTGGGCTCTCCCAATACGAGAAACTATCGTAAATCTTGTATGTGCGCCAAATGCACGTTTATTGGTTGGGTGGGTGACATATTTGCTGTTTCAATTTTAAAATTTTAATTAAAAAACTGGCATAAGTGCAGAATACGGCCCGTTAAGCTAGACAAAAAAAATTTAGTGGGCGTGGTCCGCCTTTTTTTCTGATTTCAGAGATATAATTTTTTTTTGGGGCTCGCTCATATGAAGGGTGCTAGGGGGGGGTAAAGATGAAATTTTCCAAATTTTAAAAAGCAAATATCTCGAAAAGTACTTAACCGATTTTAAATTAAAGCACACCATTGAAAAGGTAATTAAAAACACTTTTTTATGATATGCATATGTATATGCTTATAGTAAATAGTTTGTAAGAAAATTAAGAAAATAAAAAAAAAATCATTTTTTTTGTAAAAAACGTATTTTATTTAAAAAAAAATTATTATAAACATATATTTTTGTTGCTGAAATCAAAAAGAGAATTCTATTACCTTTAATTTGATATATAAAATGTTATATAAATGTATATAATTAATAAGAAAATTTGTGTGAATTGTCAACCATGTATATGCTCATACTAACGGCTCCCGAGATATTCCTTCTTAAAGTTGTGAAATTTACTATGCAAAACACTATACACACACACAAATGTGCGTGTGTTTGTCGTCACCACTGAGGATTTATATCACCCAACAAACATATTTCACGGTTCAAAATTACTTTTGCCCAAAATTGTTTGTGGCGGCAGCCACGGTTGGGGTACACGTCCGGACGGATGGCGTAGCCCAGGGTTATTTTTTATAAGCGCCAACGCAGAAAAGTGTTCTGCGCAAAAGCACTGTGAACCGGGCCATAGATATTACTCCGGAAAGAGAATTCTACCGGCTGAGGGTTATTTTTTATAAGCGCGGCCGAAGGCCGCCTACGCTGAAGGGTGTACTACGCAGAAGGACATCATCGTGGCGGTAGCCACGGTTGGGGCACACGTCCGGACGGATGGCGTAGCCCAGGGTTATTTTTTATAAGCGCGGCCGAAAGCCGCCAACGCAGAAAAGTGTTCTGCGCAAAAGCACTGTGAACCGGGCCATAGATATTACTCCGGAAAGAGAATTCTACCGGCTGAGGGTTATTTTTTATAAGCGCGGCCGAAGGCCGCCTACGCTGAAAGGTGTACTACGCAGAAGGACATCACCGTGGCGGTAGCCACGGTTGGGGCACACGTCCGGACGGATGGCGTAGCCCAGGGTTATTTTTTATAAGCGCGGCCGAAGGCCGCCAACGCAGAAAAGTGTTCTGCGCAAAAGCACTGTGGACCGGGCCATAGATATTACTCCGGAAAGAGAATTCTACCGGCTGAGGGTTATTTTTTATAAGCGCGGCCGAAGGCCGCCTACGCTCAAGGGTGTACTACGCAGAAGGACATCAAATTAATTTGTGAACTCATTTTTATTCACCTTTCACGTTGGAAAAATATATAAACTTTAAGAGCCTATACACACTTGCGACTCAATCGATTTAGTCGAATGTTGATTTGCATGGGAATGTATGGAAGCATTCACACTACATTCAATTAGTTGTACAACTGAAACAGTTGGATTTGCAGCCCAATTTCATTCCAACTGAAACAGTTGTACAACTGCTTGATCAGCAAGGCGCCCTTCTACGTATTCACACTTGAGACAATTTAGTCGAACGACTACAACAACAACAGTGATATTCGTAGTGGAAAGAGTTGCCATGCTGACAGCACTACTTTTATTTCACTTTTGGTAAATTGTAGAGATTGAATATTTCAATTAATATTTTCAAAATGTTTAAAAATAAAAGGTTCGTTTCTTATTAACTACACCATTTCCAGATGGATTTTAGAAAGCGTTAACTGGATTTTAGAAAGGGGAAATTGGATTTTAGAAATGTCAATTGGATTTTAGAAAGGGGAAATTGGATTTTAGAAATGTCAATTGGATTTTAGAAAGTGTTAAAAGGATTTTAGAAAACAAAATTGGATTTTTGAAAGCGTGAATTGGATTTCAGAATGTGCGTTTAAAATAAATTTTACACAGAATTTTTCGAATAGAAATTCTTTATTGCGTATGAAAGTATAAATTAATAATTATATAAATTTTCGAAAATCCAATTTACAGTTTCTAAAGTCCAATTTCCCTTTTCTAAAATCAAATCGACATTTCTAAAATCCAATTTTCCCTTTCTAAAATCCATTTGGCTATTCTAAAATCTAATTTCCCCTTTCTAAAATCCAATTGACATTTCTAAAATCCAATTTCCCCTTTCTAAAATCCAATTGACATTTCTAAGATCCAATTTCCCCTTTCTAAAATCCAGTTGACGCTTTCTAAAATCCATCTGGAAATGATGTAGTTATAGACAAGAATTATCTAACTAAGGACATTTACTTCCGTTTTCATATGTTTCTTGATATTGTTGTTCTCTTCAAATGTCATTAATCGCATTTTAAAATAGAAATAATGAAAATGAAATTTCATGAAAATTATTAATGGCTGATTTTTACTATTTTTCCGTTTCTTGTACTTCTGTTCGTTTCGCCTTTATGAGCGTAATTCCTTCCGTTTTTCTCTTTTCATTTACTTGACAGCTAGTTGCTAGTTTAATAAGAAACAAAGCCAAACAATGTATGCACTTTTTGTTTATTTTATTGTTTTTTATTTATTAATCAAGTTGACAGCTGACAAGAAGGTGCTTACATGTAAGAATGCAGATAAACTTTAACAATTTAATACTTCATCACTTTATATGAAGACCACTAATGTAAAATTTGCTGAGTAAAATGTGAACATTGGCAACACTATGTCATTGTCAATCGCACGACTATTTAGTCTCAAGTGTGAATAGCTGCCACCGATTCGACTAAATAGTTGGAGTAGTGTGAATACAACAGTCCAATTCGACCAAATCGATTGAGTCGCAAGTGTGTATAGGCTCTAATTTAAATAGTGCGTTTGAAATATACCGTTTTTTCCATATGCCGTTAGTATGAGCATATACGTGGTTGCCAATGCACACAAATTTTCTTATTATTTGTATATATTTATATAACATATTATACATCAAATAAAAGGTAATAGAATTCTCTCTTTGATTTCAGCAACAAAAATATATGTTTATAATAATTTTTTTTAAATAAAAATGGTTTTTTTATGAAATACATTGATTTTTTTTTTGTTTTCATAATTTTCTTACAAACTATTTACTGTAAGCTCATACATATGTATATCACAAAAAAGTGTTTTAATTACCTTTTCAATGGTGTGCTTTAATTTAAAATCGGTTAAGTACTTTTCGAGATATTCGCTTTTTAAAATTTGGAAAATTCCATCTTTACCCCCCCCCCCCTAGCAACCTTAATATAAGCGAGCCCCAAAAAAAAATTATATCACTGAAATCAGTAAAAAGGGGCGGACCATGCCCACTTTTTGTTTTTTGTCTAGCTTACCGGGCCGTTTTCTGCACTTGTTCCAAAAAACTTGATTGAGAACTGTGACACAAAAGCTGATTCACAATGGTAGTGATTTAAGGTTAATCATTCGAAATGCTGGAATTTAATAGAGAAAGGCGTCCTAGTTCCGGTTTACTACAAAAATAATTCACGTCTCAACAAGAATATGCGTAAATAAACTATGTATTCGACGTTCATGCTCCTTATATACCAACGAATTTAATCCGTCGCTGTGGAAACGCTTGTAACCACTCCTCAACAGCTCAATACGATTTTCATTTTTCATCTCCGGCTTATGACGCAACATCGTATATGTGCTATAGCTTCGTTCAAAACGACAGATATCAATTGTATGCGAACGCAAACGGTTATAGAAATCATCATCTTCTCCGCCCCAACCTTCAAAAACATTCGACATACCATTTATATAGCGGTATTTTTGCGTGCTTATAGCTACAACACCCCCAAATAAGCCACGATAGGGCAAGGTGAATCGGAAGATATCTACAGCGGAACACATATGTCGTGGACGGCGTGTGCAAGCATAAATCTGTCCTAAATTCAGTGGCAGCAAATCAACATCGTTCAAAATCAGACATGGAAATTCCAGTCCAGCGGCAATCAACGAACCAATATTAAATAATTTGGCACGATTAAATGGTTTGCGATCGTATTGCTCTATTAAAAAAATACGATAATGTATACGTTGTTGTCGCAAAAAATTGTGCATGTATATTAAGAAATTGTGTAACTGCTCCTCCCGCTTACGATAAGGGACAATTATTGCCGTACTGAAACTAGCTCTACAATCTTCTGGAAAATATTCACCTCCCGGCAATATTTCATCGCCGTTCAATACGCCCTTCCTGAATTTTTCGTTGTACACGATCTTGTTATTTGCTAAAATATCATTATATTGGCATACTCGCAGCTTCTGTTGCAAAGATATATTACTTGTAACTTGTTCTACAAGCTCCTTATGTATTTCTCGCCCCCCTATATATTCAAAATGTGATGCGAGACGCCACGGCGTAATCCAATAAAATATTAACAAAGCGAAAGCAATCCGTACGATCCAATCGGCACTAACATGCCAATTCCTTTGTTTAAGCTTTACCATTAATAGCGTTTGTTGACAGTAGTCTTTATGTGTCGAGTACTAGCTAGGGTTGGGCGATATATATCGATATATCAATATATCGATATTTTTAAAACAGTACAGCCGATAATATCGACGATATTTTGAACTACCGTGCATCGATAATCGATAATTTTTGCCATTTCGAGCCAAATTTGATATTTTTCATACATTCCTGATTCGCTTCGAATTTAACAGCAGAGCATTTTTTAAGAAGTGGTATAACCATAATGTCCGGGTGTTTGAATTTACATTACTTTCTTCTTCAAGCAATTCTTAATGATTTTTATGTTTATACTTCAGGATTCGTAGAATATCTGTAGATCCATCCAACTTTAACAACAAATATCTAGTAAACTATAAGTCTGCGGCAAGTTTGGATTCCAGTTTTGAGATCTGTGAGAGCACCTCTAGCCCCGTGAAGAAGTGGTTTTTCGCGGGACGTGGTTCCTTAATGTGAAGCCAGCCCTTTCGATATATTGATATATCGATGTTTTTACACGGCATAAATCGAATTTTGAATTACTCTAAAAAACTTTAGAGCTTGGAAACAAAACAAAACTAACTTTTAACTTTAGCTATCCTTCGTTGATCACTTAAAAACACTTTCTCAATCTGTTTTAAAGAGTGCAATTTGATATAATTATTTATTATACAACTCTACCACGATCTTAAAATATATTTTTTTTTTCATATTTTCGCTGCGCCGGCAACCCTTTTCTGTCAATGGAACCAATTTTGGTGAATTTCCCAAAATCCCATCTCGAAGCTTGCCTACAGGTCTACAGTGGTTCTATACGAACGCGAAATTCGATTCGAAAGCACATTCGTATTGTATAGAATATATGGAATAGAATTCGAAAGCGAACGAATTTTCTTTCGAATCTTACTACAGATAGCCAATGTAAAAAATTTACCAAAATTAAAATAAAAATTACCAAAACACTACAATTTTTTTACAAATGATAAAAATATAATTTTTTCAGACTATAATTTAACATTTTAGTACACAAATATCGCTTATTATACATATATCAAACTCTTAAGGCCCTTGGCCACTTAAAATCTGGAATGTTAAGCAGTGTATATGTGTGAGTGTCGGGTGATTGACGCAAATATCTAAAAGTTTTGATTATCATCTACGCGAGCCCGGCAACAAGAACGTGTAGCACGACGACTGCAGATTGCATTAACACCCAAAAAAAACTCCAAGATACACACTGCTTGACATGCCAGATTGTCAGTTGCCAAGAGCCTTAACTATACTTCAAAAGTAAGTCACATATTCTCTTCTGGAAATCTACGAATATAAATAATAATTTTCTTATATAATTTAGTTTTCTAATATTCAATTTTGACAAACATTAACACATCTATTCCGGTTTACGATCCACTTTCATCGGAGGTGAATCGGATCAAATAGCATTCTGCAATTCGATTGACGCCCGATGAACGTCAGATTTTTTCGAAGTTCGGAAATCGGCATTCTGGTTCACGATGGATCGGATTTTTGACAGTTTATCGGAGCGATTCTTTCCGTCAGCTTTTGTGTGTCGGAGGCAATTGAAATTTTGATTATTTTTGGAAATATTGCCAATTTAATGTAATTAAACTATGATTTTGAAATTTATGCAACATTATTATACAAAACGGGCTTGGTTTAGCTATGCTACTGGCCTTTTCTTTGCAAAATAAGTGAACAAAAGGAATCTGCTTTAGTACAATAGACTGAATAGAGGAAAATAAGTACAAGGAGTTTGAATGTATTGAACTTTTATTTAATAATAAAATTTATTATCCTTTTTAGCAATATTTATATATTATTGTTTAATAAAAGCTTCTGAAAATAATTTTAATTGTGTATAATTACTACGATCATGTAAGATGAGTGGGTAGCGCAACTCGGGGATAATTTCTGTGCCAAGATGTACTCCTTTAAGCATTTTTGCCTGACTGTGTCTTTTTAAAGATTTAAAATATCGCCATGCGACATGATTTACAAACATTTGCACGAGAAACTAACAAATCGATGAAACGTGCTCACTTTCTATATCCGTTCATGCTCAACGCGTCCTGGCGAGTCACAAAATTGCTGCTACACAATATGCACATATTCATGATTTGATTGATCGCAACCTGGATCCCAAATTTGCTTTTATATTTTGCGATCCATAAAAACTTGTTGATATGCGAACAGTGTAGAGCGTCATCCATAGATTGCATCAGTATAACATATTATGTACTATAAAAAGTGTAAAACAAAACAAACTGCAAGCGGTTTTCTCATGAAACTTTGTGGGAATAAGCTGTAAATGTTATTTTCACTAAAGTTGGCATTTTCATTGCCATTGAGTTCATGGAGTACAGTTTTTCATAATTTAAATTACTAATAGTTAAGGTGGGAATCGCAATAATGTACCACTGGTGTTAAAGGAAAATTTGTATATAATGAACCACGATCCTATCACAGAACATAAAAAAAGTCGCTCTCGCCAGACGATTATAGTGCAAGAGATATTCCTTGTTATCGGCCGCTCTTCAAAAAAACCTCAGCCGGCAGAATTCTCCTTTTGGAAAACTTTAATATTATAATTTAATAATAGTTGAAAGCGTTAAAGGTAGATGAATTATCATCCAAAGAATATTTTCACTGAAAAATTTCTAGTAGTTTGTAAATAAATAAAATTGGTTCATTCTACCCAAGCTTAGCCGGTGTTAATTTCCGAATTACAAGGTATTCTCTCATGAAACTTGGTGACAGTATTCTATAAATGCCGTTTTCATATATGTTGTCACTTTTTTTTTTTTATAATAGCAATATTTTAAAAAATTGGATTAAAATTAATGTCTAAATTCCTTTATTCTTCCATTTATTTTTCCACTAAAAAAGCTGCTGCAGCAATGGAATCCATTTTTTAACCATTTAATATATTCTTTCTGAAAATTGAATCTAAAATTTACTGAAAATATAAATTTGCTGTCAAAAATACAAATGTGCTGTCAAAAAATACATATTATTTCGCATAAACGCTAACTAACACTGATTCGAACATAGTTTAACACTTAACAACACTTATGTTCGAAACGTCGTAAACCAGAATACCAATTTTCGTTTTGTCGTAGCAGTCGGCGTCGCCGCGATCGGAGATCCGAGGGATTGTAGAATAGCTGTGTAAGTAAAATCTCAAGTTCAGATACTCTTATACATGGCATATTTATTCCCATTGTAGTTTATACTAACGGCATGTTAATATGTCCTGTATATATCAATAGATGCTAAAGCTTCAGTGAATTTTTTTTAAGGACGAGGAAGGTAAAGAAATACTTATGCATATAGGACGTATTACCATTCTGTGTTGGTTTTCGTTCACTTCTCTAAGCCTAATTTTATACGTACAATATCCCATAAGCTTCATTGCAGTTTATAAATTGATTGGCCGGTTGAAAGTCAAATTTGCACTCGTGTTAATTTTTGATTGGTAGTGCAAATCAATTTTTCACTACCACTCTCTTTTAAATGGTAGTGCAAAAATGCCTATCCTTTCTATCTATATATGTACATATGTATGTATACGAACCTTATTTTATACCATAAAACACCGGGCTACTTTGTATTCAATGGCACGAAATATAATTTGCTTAAGTGCACAAAAAAAAATTTTATTAAAAGTATTTCTCCATAGTGCAACCATTATAACTATTTTTCACGTTTCGGCCCTTTTTCCCCTTCAGGAAACTATGTCCTGTGATCTATGCCCTCGCCTACTGTTGTACGAAAAATATTGAAAGAATTACATGAATTGAAAGCATTAGTTAGTATGGGAGGTACCACTCCCACTTTTCCGATGATGGCTATATTATGTCTTACGGCTTCACGGTATTATAGTAAATAAGCGTACTTAATGTCGTGCGATTCCGTACCACGGTTCAAAATTTATAAGCGTTTAAATTAACAGATTTTCATATTTCAGTTTCATATAAAAAATTACTAATTTTTTCCCTATTGCGATCCATTTTTTTTGACTTCTGTATATTATAGGGGGTAAAATTTTGCACATGCGGCTAATTTTTTTTTATGGAAAGAAGATTGAGAACACAATTTTTGCGACCATCTTTCAAGAAATTTCATAAGAATTTAACTTAAAAAAATTTTTTATTTTTTTTTAAATATATGTTAATAACAAAAAAAACAAAGAAAATGATGGTTTAATTGTCAAAATCGGTTGGGAAATCTTCTGCAATCGCGTTTAAAAAAAAAGGTCAAAAAAATTTAATTGCTTATATATGTATAACAAAAAAAAAATTTTGTCACCAAAAAAAAAGCAGGTGTTTATTGGTGTCGCAAAGAGCTTTCCAAAACGCCACTGCCGACCAAAACGGAAATATTTTATGTTTTGGGTGGCACGTTTCAGAAATTCTTACCCAATAATTATTCTACATTACATTATATATTACATTAAATTCTATTAATTAATATAATTAAATTTATTGAAATCGTAGATTGATTTTCCTATATTTTTGTGCGAATTTGTGATATCGATATTTCTGTTAATACTCATTAGGGCAAGTCTGTTCAGCCTATCTTCACCAGTTGAATTTCTTATCCAATTTTTTATTGAAATTTTTGGCGTTACTTTTACCACCATTTTACCACAAAAGAGCGAATATGAGTACAAAGAATGTAAATTGTGGTAAAATTCCTGCGGTCCTTGCACTTGCCTACGGCTCAACAATCGCTACAATTATAAATAATACTTCGTGAAAAAGCGCCAAATTTCGAATTACCAATTTCTCATTAATTTTTTCTTGAAAAAGAAATGTATGCTAATAATTTTATGCGAATATATTTATGGTCAGATCAATTTTATGAAAAACGATTCTTTCGGGGTGGGGGGGGAGGGGTTGTCCCCAAATTCCCCCCATTACTACGCCACTGGTCAAATTAATACCCCAGCGGGTTAGGGGGCTTAGAATATACCCGTGGTAAGGAATGTCTGTCGTAAGAGGCGACTAAAATCCACGCTTCTAACGATATACAACTTGTAGTAATTGAACCACACCTCGCTAAATGACATCTGGTCAATGTCAAAATTTTTAATTTTTTTTATAAAAACTTGTAAAAATCAGAAAAAATTTATTTTTTAAAAATTAGCCCGTTTAATTGTTAACGTAATATCAAAGATATCTGATAAAAACATAATTTTTAGCGATTTCTTTCATGTTTTTTTTTTTTTTAGCATCCAATATATTTTGCCAACTGTATAAGGAAAATACATCTAACAATTTTGTGGTTCGTTAAAGGTAATTAGTAATTAATAATAACTTAATAAACATGGTGGGCATGTATGGATTGCTCTCAGTAGCGCATCCATTTATTGCAGTGAATCAATAAAAATCAGTAAATGATTTTCTTTTGAGGCGTACGAAATTAATTGGTCTTGCCGTTAGGGCTAGAACGAGTGGGTTGGGGTGAGCTAATATTCTCATTTTGTATGATGCAGCATACTTTCTGATTTCTTCAGCGATAGTAGGTATCTTTAGGTCACGATGTAGTTGGTCGTTGGTGACGTAGTAGGGCGCATTTACAATCATTCTAATGGTTTTCAATTGGAATCTTTGGAGAATCTCTATATTTGAGTTTGCTGCTGTTCCCCACAGCTGTATGCCACACCCAGAAAAAAAATAGTGTGAAATCAACCAAAAATCAACAAATTTTGTGATTAATTTTTTTCAACACGATGCTTAATGTATGCCATCATGTATTCGTGTAAATTTAACACTACTGTCAAGTGTTAGTTTAACAGGATGACAACTGTAGAATTAACATTAAAAAGTATTGAGTCTTCCTGTTGATTTTACAGTTTTAACTAGTTAATGTTACAATTTAAGCTGGTTAAATTAACATGAAATGGTCCTGTTGAATTATCAATAACATCTTTTTGATTTTACCTTAAATTTATTGTTAAATTAACTAGAAAGTCTTGTTGATTTTACAATTTATTTTTTTTTTAATAAAAAAACATATAAAACATAAAAAATATAATCATCAGATCAATAAAGCATATTCCAGTACATCACCCGCACAACCGACCAAATTGAAAGCGTCCTTCTCATACGAATAGTTTATACATGGGCGATAGTACTTACTATCACTGGCACCGAGTAATGTTTGGCCGCTAATGCAACGGTATATGCACCGCATGCTGCGTGAAAGACTCCATTCGCTAAACATCTCTTCGTGGTAAAAATTGCAAACTATGAAGAGGAAAAAGAAAATATTGAACATTAAAAACTTTTAGAAACAAAAATGTAACCCACTTTTAACTTACCTGCGAACTAAAAATATAAATGGAAAAACCATTATCACGCACTGCCAATGATGCTAAATTCCCATAATTGCCACGGCACAAAATTTTCTTTTTGTTAAAAAAAATAATATTAGTTTGTGTTTTGCACGAACAGCAGAACTTCAAACGTTGAAAAAATTCTGTAGGTTTCAAAATAGTTTTGACGTTCTTTTTAACACTTTTTTAGATTTTATTGACACCATCATCGTGTTGAATAAACCAAAATTCCAAATGACGTTTATGTTTGAACATTGTTTCGTGTTATATCAACCAAATTTTATTGTTAATTGTGGTTCTTGTTGTTTTAACATTTGTTTTCATGTTGTATTAACAATAAAATTGGGACGTCATTTTTCTAACATTTTTTAGTTTATATTGACACTATCATCATGTTAAATAAACCAAATTCCAAATGACATTTAGGAATAAAATTTTATATTTGAATCATCTTGTATATTTAAAAATTTCTTCATGTTGTATCAACAATAAAATTTGGTTGAATTTACCAAATTTTCAGATGACAGTTAAAAAGCCAAAATCATGTTTCAAACATCGTGTAATTTGAAAAAATTGTTGCTGTTCTATGTGTAAAGATCGATCGTGTTAATTTTACATGAATCGTGTTGATGATTTTTTTTCTGAGTGCATAAGTCCAAAGGGGTTTTAAGATAGCTGAGTAGAGCAGGAGTTTGTTGTCGATTGATAGTTGGGAGTTTCGATTCATGAGCCAATAAAGATTTCTCAGTTTTATACCAAGAGCTTTTCGTTTGGTGAATATGTGTGTTCTCCATGTTAGTTTTCTGTCGAGATGCATACCAAGGTACTTTGTTACGTCACTTTGCGGTATATCAATGCCGTTGAGTTTTACGGGTGGGCAATTGTTACGTCTAGTGGTAAACGTCACTTGGACAGATTTTGATTCATATGACTTTATCCGCCAGTCTTTCAGCCAATGGGTAATTTTATTTAAACTTCTCTGAAGCTTGAGTGAGGCCACGTTAGGGTTGAGGTCTGCAGCCAGTACGGCAGTGTCATCGGCAAAAGTGCCGATAGTGACTCCTTCTGCTATTGGGAGATCATATGTGTAAAGTAGGTACAGTATTGGGCCCATTACACTACCTTGCGGGACGCCTGCTAAGCTCTCGTAAAGCTCAGACTGCTCTGCTCCTTCTTTGACGAAAAAGTAGCGATTTTTTAGATAAGATTGTATAAATAGAAAGTAATTTGTAGCGAGAGTATTTTTTATTTTATAGAGGAGGCCGTCGTGCCATACGCGATCAAAAGCTTGGGATATATCTAGAAAGGCAGCTGTACAGTATTGTTTTTGCTCAAAGGCAGAGTAGATTTTCTCGGTAAGTCTATGTACTTGTTCAATTGTTTCGTGCCCTCTTCTGAAGCCAAACTGGTGATTAGGTATAATGTTACGTTCTTCTATTTTGGGTAGGGGTCTTTTAAGGAAAAGAACTTCCAAGACTTTTGAGACAATGGGCAGCAGGCTAATGGGTCTGTAAGCCGCTGCCGAATCGGGGAACTTTCCTGGTTTCAGAATCATTTTCATCTGAGCGACTTTCCATTGAGGGGGTATGAATGCAGTTATTAGTACTGCATTAAACAGTTGGGTGAGAAATTTTATGCCTTCGTAAGGTAATTGTTTTAGTACTTTGCCATTAATAATATCATACCCAGGAGCTTTCTTTGGGTTGAGTTTCGCTATTACGGTTTTTACCTCCGATATTGCGAATTTTTTATGGGGAGGTCCATTTGATAGGGATGACTGATTTTTCACTTCTGTTGTTGTGCTTAGTGAGGGTTCAATATCATGTGGGGTGAATACTGATTTTAGGTGGCGTGCAAAAGTATTTGCTTTCTCTGCGTCACTTTTTGCCCATTCGTTATTTTCCATTCGTATAGGAGAATTGGAGAGAATCGGCCTTTTTAGCTTACTAGCAGCTTTCCAAAGGGAGTAATCAGTTGCAGCTGTTGCATCAATATTACTGAGATATTGTTGAACTTGTCTGTTGTGTTCAATTTTGAGGATATTTTTGAGTTCTTTGGTGAGTGCATTCAATCTTTTCTTGTCGTCGGGGTGACGGGTTTGTTGCCACTTTTTCCTTGCGAGTCGCTTTTCTTTGAGCTTAGCTTGTATGTTGTGTGTAACGCTTGTCCTTTTTTGTCTGATGAGGGGGGGAGTTGATTTCCATGCAGCTTGTTGGATGCAGCTGTTAAAATGTTCGACTGCTGCCTCTATATCTTCCGCAGATTTCAGCGCTAATTTCAAGTCAAGATTAGACGTGATGATGTGTCGGAAGTATTCCCAGTCAGTCTTCCGATTGTAAAGGCTGCATTGATCCGTTGTCGGTGTAAAATTTTTATCAATTGTTACCAGGATTGGAGAGTGGTCGGAAGACAATTCAAAGCACGTTTTGCAAGTTATATCTGAGGAAAGCACGCCTTTCACCACGCAGAAATCGATTAAGTCGGGTATTTTATTTTTATCTGTTGGCCAATAAGTGGGAGTTCCAGTAGAGAATGGAGTTAAACTGAGCTTGCTAATAGCATTATATAGTTGTCTTCCTTTAGGGGTAATGAGACGAGAGCCCCAGAATGTGTGTTTGGCATTGTAATCGCCCCCAGCTAGAAATCGATTTCCAATAGTTTTGAAGAAATTTTCATATTCTGCAGCGCTGATAGAGTGCCTCGGCGGGCTATAGATAGCAGAGAGTGTAAGCTGGCCGCTCGGGTCTTCAATGACAATATTTGTGGCTTGTATAGCATTTGTACGGAATGAATTCGTGCTGTAATGTTTAATACTTTTCCGTATCAAGATACCTGAGCCTCCATGAGCGTTGTTACTCGGGTGTTTTGTGTGGTAAAACTTGTAGTTGGGTACTTCAAAATAGCTTTTGTCAGTAAAGTGAGTCTCAGATATGAGGAGTATATCTATATCGTGGGTCTGAAGTAAAACTTTAACTTCAATTATGTGTTTGGAAAGGCCATTGGCATTCCAAATAATAATTTTTAACGGGTTGAAGATGCATAATTTTTAGTCGTGAAGGTGACGAGCAGGCTCATCATTGCTGTCATTTGTTGCATGACTTGTTTTAGTAAGCCTATCATTTCTCGCATTTCGAACGGGGTGTTACGCCTTTCTTTGCTGCTTGAGCATATGTGGCTGGGTATGGGTCAATTTGAATTGGGGTTTCAATTTGAATTGGGGTTTGACTTGGCTGTTGTGGTTTGTCCTGAGGCTGTGCAGGAGCTTTTTTCCTCAGAGTTGGGTATTTGGCGCTTTGGAGGTTTTTGTATACCATACAGCCTTTATAATTTGCTGGATGGTTACCTTCACATAGAGCACATTTGACATCTTCAGATCTTGTCTTTCGCTTACAATCAGCGGAAAGGTGGTTTCCAGCACATTTTATACATACTGATTTTCGACGGCAGTAGGACTTTGTGTGGCCATATTGCTGACAGTTGGCGCATTGCGGTATTTCACGCTTCGGGTGTGGGGGCTCGAATGTAATTTTTGAGTGCAGGAGACTTTTAATTTGATATATCATCTTGTTGTTGGAGTCGGGTTTGAGTTCAATGATAAACATGGGGAGAGGCTTTTTTGTGACTCTGTGTTTTATGTTCCAAATGTTTGTGACTGAGTGACCGAGATCTTTTAGAGAATCCACAATTTCTTTTGTGTCTATTGAGGGATGCATGTTTCTGAGAACCTCTCTGAAGGTACGTTCTTGTTTTGTTTTATAAGTATAGAACTCTGTGCCCTTCTGTTCCAGTTGTGATACTATGGTCCTGTAAGCATCCAGGGATGATGCTTGTACTTTTACTTGATCTTTGCGTGTGAGCTTTAGATAATAAGAGTTTGGAGCAACTTCTTGTAGTAAACTCATTAGGGGGGGAATGTTTAGAACTCTGTCTATAAATATTGGCGGCGGCTTGGGTGTTTTTTCAGTTGGTTGGTTTGTTTCCTCAACTTCAAGGGAGGCAAATCTGTTTTCATTTCCATTTTCATTTGGTTGGCGGGTTGCAAGCCAGTAATTGTCAAGCGTAGCCTGTTTTTTAGAGACAGTATTTTTACCTGGGCTTTCGCGTTGGCGTTTGGGATTGACGATCTTCCATTCGACGGTTGGGGTAGCAGATGTCAAGTTTCCTGCAGTTTGGGGTTTCTGGGCTTGTTGTGTTGGGCATAGAGAAATTCCAGTTGCCTTTGCAGGGTTTCGATCTGCTGTTGTACGTTTGGTACGTTGACACTGGGCAGGCGGGATGGGGTTACCTGTTGGGGCATTTATTGGGGTGTACCTAGGGATCTCGGGGTTTGGTGCTGTAGTTGCATTTGGGTTTGTTGGGCATCTCGCTGTTGGGAACCTCCTCCTTTAGTAGGAGTATGGTTGAGGGGCATCTCGCTGGTGCAAACAAATATTTTAGTCTATATTCATTTGCACCCGGCTGCGCTTGTATTACAAATTTTTATGATTGTAATACAATCTGATTGCAGATGTATGTATGTATAAACTTTACTTTACACCACTCGAATGGTTTGTATCCACACTAAGTTGTGAAAAACTAGTGTGTGGTGGAGTTTAGTTTGTGGGAGCTTTTGCTATTGTGCGATCAATGCAACAACAATATGCACAATCACTCAGCAATAACACTTAATTTACGCTTTAGAATTTATATAAAGCAATTTTATATTACTTTGATAGCACACTAAGTTGCGACACTTTTTCCGACACTTTTTCACAATATTATTGAGTTAAATTGATCAGTTATATTTTTTTTTAGCACAAAAGTACGGAGGAACAAATTTTTGACAACTTCACAGCGTGACCAGTGTGACCAGACCATCTTTCATGTGAAACAAAAAGGATATTTTATGGACTAAAAACTCGGTTATATGACTCATCCGTGTATAGGGCGTCGATTTACAACTTTTTTTTGGCAAAACACTATAGACTTCTTGCGCGGCCTTAAACTTCTCATATTCAATAGTACTACCTTTAAAATAAGAAACAATTTGCTCGCACAGCTAAATTCATTGAAGGTGCAAAACACGGTAACTCGCATGGAACATGGTGCAAGGTTTCCAATATATTAGCTGCGGAATGATTTGTATCTCACAGCAGCTTTTGTGTCTACAGTACAGCTACTCGCAACTTGAAATCTTCCGATATAAAATGACAAGCAATAGTTAAGTAATTTTCATTATTCCTTTTTTTTGCTTGGTTTTCCGACGGGGTAGGAATATGATGTATTGTGGAACGATTTTTTCACAAGGGATGACGAAATGTCAATTGGATTTTAGAAAGGGGAAATTGGATTTTAGAAATGTCAATTGAATTTTAGAAAGGGAAAATTGGATTCTAGAAATGTCAATTGGATTTTAGAAAAGGGAAATTGGACTTTAGAAACTGGAAATTGGGTTTTCGAAAATTTATATAATTACGTATATGTACATTATAATTTCATACGCAATAAAGAATTTCTATTCGAAAAATTCTGTGTAAAATTTATTTTACACGCACATTCTGAAATCCAATTCACGCTTTCGAAAATCCAACTGACATTTCTAAAATCCAATTTCCCCTTTCTAAAATCCAATTGACATTTCTAAAATCCAGTTAACGCTTTCTAAAATCCATCTGGAAATGGTGTAGTCAGCGCCAAATATGCTAAAAAACAAATGTACTACTTTTAGTTTTATTACTATAGCGTTTTCAAGTAAAATGAAACCTTTTTCAAATCAAGTGCAAATTTTAAATTGAAAAAGGTTTAATTTAACCAAAAAATGCTATATATATAAGTGAAGTATTTAATTCCTATTTGTTGTTCTTTTGTTAATTAATTAATGTTAAGCGTTAAAAAAAAATTAAAGACTTTGAAAAGGAAAACTTCTTGGTTGATTTATTCATGTCAAAAGGAAAAAATTTAATATGTACATTTTCATTGTACCGTTAACCAATATTTTGGTAACAATCAATATCAAACAGAAAGTTGGTTTCCCCAACGTGTATATTTGTTATGGTAACGAAAATATTGGTTAATTCATATCTAAAAAAAAGTAAACATATTTACGAAGCTTTATGACTTCGGCTCTGTTGTTATCATCGCCTTAAACACCGTTTGTGCTTGACGAAGTTGAATGGCTGGACCCGAATTGCAGAGAGCGAGAGAGTGGGTATTTGGAATTTTCTTTGTTATTCAGTTAACATATTAACACTCTCTTATAGATTATACATAGCAGTGCTGCTACTGGCATAAAAATATAACCAACAAATTGTTTAATAGTAACAAGAAATTGGTTGAAGATTTGAACGAACATTTTGTTATATCAACAAATATCATGGTTAATATAACCAAAAACACTGTCTAATATATCAACAATGGTAATGGTAATATTAAACAAAATTTACATTGATTCCACTTCAAGTGTGAAATTAGTACTATTAACCAACTTTTGGGTTATTTTTCTCTCAGTGTAAGTGAAGTATCTAATTCTTATTTGATCTTTTATTTAATTATTGTTTTGCGTAAAAAATTAAAGACTTTTGGAAGGAAAACTGTAAACAAAACCATCCCTCTTTTTATTTTAGTGAAATATTCATAAAAAACTATCGATAGTATCGAAAGTTTTTTTTTCGACTATCGAAACTATCGAGTGGTCCGACTATCGATGGTTTTGCAGCTTCTACTAGCTAGGCCTGGGTAAGTCGACTTCGACTTTAATCGATTATCGACTTTTTGCTAAAGAAAAATCGACTGCTACAATCGATTGTTGTGTGTGAAAGTCAGTCGGAAATCGACTAAGAGCCTATACACACTTGCGACTCAGTCGATTTAGTCGGGCTTTGATTTGCATGGGAATGTATGGAAGCATTCACACTACATTCAATTATGCCGTTTTCTTTTCTCGAAAAAATGTTGCCCTGTTTGATTTTCTTAGCCATTTTGTAAGCTTGTGTGGTGATTTGAACGAATGTTGTCCTCTGACTAAGTAAGAGGGCACCATTAACTACAAATTCAGCCATTTTATAGAAAGTCATGTTACATAATTCGATAATTGAGATATTAAAGGGCAACATTTTTTGTCAGAAAAGAAAACGCCATTAGTCGAACAACTGAAATAGTTGGATTTGCATACAACAGCACAATTCGACTAAATCGATTGAATCGCAAGTGTGTATAGGCTCTAATTGGCTCGACTAATCGACTTGTTTACTATATATATTGGCGGTATAATTTTGTCAGAACTAATATATAAAAAAAGCTTCTCACAAAAAAGCATACAAATTCCAGCAAGCAAACCAAAAAAAACAAGCATTCGCCCTTCGGAGCCGGCACTGTGAGTCCACTCAATTGGTAGGAATGTTATTAATTATGAAAGAGGATGCCTCTCAGACCAACTTTGCCGAATAGAGTACTAGTCCAGAGGGTCTGAGTTTTATTTTAGAAGGGGGTTAAAGTTTTATGGTTTTATCTGGAGCAATTACTTTATCGAAAATATGTTATAAAAATTACCTCAAATGAAGTTTTTGAGCTCGGACTTCTGCTGCAGAATTCAATAAGGAATTTCTTTGCGGTAGACATTAACATGGTGGGAGGATCATAAAACTGAAAGCCCCACCCTCCGGAGGCCTATGGTTCCGAAGATAATTGCCGTTAAAGTTCCGAGGCTCAGATTGGATATAATGAACCAAGTTCCCTTCAATTTACAAACTAGTGGGAATTTCACCTAAATTTAAAACTTTCAACTATAATTAAATTATAATATTTAAGTTCTCCAGAAAGAGATTTTTGCCGACTGAGGGTTATTTTATTAAAGCGCGGCCGAAGGCCTCCAACGCAAATAGATCTTCTGCACACATATATGCACATGTTCGTCTGTTTGTACTGTTACGTATTTGTCGATAGCTCGATTATTTCTATAGGGTTCGTATCGCTGAATTGTTAAATAAAAGTCTTTATTTACTTCTTAATTCACACTGCTTTATTTCACGACTAAAAAGTCTACACTTGTTTTACTTCACTTGATGTTAACACTTCTACGGTTAAATTACGACTGACTCTGGAGCGCCTGCTCGCCGCCTTATATAGTCTGTCAAACGCAATCTGGAAAATTCTGGCAACACTGGAAATTATCTGGTATCTTCTTCTAGTTCTGGCACTTTCCCTAGAGATGTGTTCAATCATTTTAGTGATGTAAGTGGAGAACCGATTATATTCGCCACACTGCCCTCCACCTAAGTCTGATCGTCCCGATCTGACACATTACTTGTCCCAAATGCTGCTAGCCTTTCCAGATGAACCACTTTCATTTTATTCCTTGGTCTTCCAATCGTTTGTATGCGATACACAATATCGTTGAGCCGTTTAATCACTTTGTAGGGCCCTTCCCAAGTACACTGCAATTTCGGGGACAAACCTTTCTTTCGCTGCGGGTTGTATAGCAAAACTAAATCTCCCTCAACAAAACCTTCTGAGTTCATTGCCTTGTCGTATCTGGCCTTCATCTTGTCACTCATGATCTTTGTTCGCTGTCTTACAAGTTCATGTATTTCTCTCATTTCCTCTTCCAGAACGTTGTTAGATTGTCTGGCATTTATTCCCGCATCAGCACTTATCCCAAATTTCAAGTCAGCTGGCAGTCGAAGATCACTACCAAAGATTACTTTTGCAGGAGTCTGACCTGTTGTATCGTGTACGGCCGATCGATATGCCATCAGGAACAGAGGAATATGAGTGTCCCAATCTCTCTGGAACTTGTCCACCACTTTTCGTAAATGTTCCTCTAATGTTCTGTTAAATCTTTCTACCATGCCGTCTGATTGTGGATGCAACGCAGTTGTTCGGGTTTTCCTAATACCCAGTGTTTTGCACAGCTCCTGAAACACAACTGATTCGAAGTTCCTTCCTTGGTCAGAATGTAGCTCTATAGGTGCACCATATCTCGCCACCCAATTGTTGGTGAATACTTCGGCTATAGTTTCTGCTTCTTGATTTGGAATCGGGTACACCTCCGGCCATTTGCTGAAGTAATCCATGACTACCAGTACATATTTGTTTCCAAGTTTGCTAGTAGGAAATGGCCCAGCTACATCCATGGCAATTCTCTCAAATGGTGCTCCTGAGTTGTATTGTTTCATCAGCCCATGACTCCTGGATTTGGGACCCTTAGCCTTTATGCACACGTCGCAGTTCGCAATCCACTCAACAACTGTCTGACGGCAGCCGACCCAATAAAACCCCTTCTTGATTTTCTCTACCGTCTTTGTTACTCCAAGATGACCTCCACTTGGACCATTGTGTAGTTCATTTAACACATCCGGTATTCTTTTCCTTGGAACAACTATCAATGTTTTAGAACTTTGACCATCTTCACTCTCCCAAACACGATGTAGGCAACCATTTACCAATTGCAAACTATTCCACTGTGCCCAATATGATTTGGCAACAGGACTTTCTGCTGACATCTCTTCTTTTGATGGTCGTTCGTTTTGCTCCAAACCAATCATTACACGTGCCAGATCTGGATCTTCTATCTGACACTTCCTTAATTGTTCCGCATTCCATTCGTCTGTAGATGTTATTGTCATTAGCCGAACATCTATGATGTCTTCCTTCTCCTCAGCTTTAGAGCAATGCTTGCATTCAAGATTACATGGTCGCCGCGACATTGCATCAGCATTTCCATGGGTACTGCCTTTGCGATGGTCTATAGAAAAGTCATAATTTTGTAGTCGCTCAATCCACCTTGCTAACTGACCCTCCGGATTTCGGAATTTCAAAAGCCATTTTAACGCTGCATGATCAGTCCTGACGTGGAATCGTTGACCATAGAGGTACTTATGGAAGTGTTTGATGCATTCTACCAATGCCAATAGTTCTCTTCGTGTTACACAGTAATTTCTTTCCGGTTTCCCAATTGATCGGCTGTAGTATGCGATAACCTTCTCCTGTCCGTCGATTTCCTGTGACAAAACACCTCCTATAGCATAACCACTCGCATCAGTATCCAAAATAAACCTCGCTCCTGGAACCGGGTATGCTAGCATTGGAGCAGTACAAAGCCGATCTTTTAACGTTTGGAAAGCCATTTCTTGTTCCTTCCTCCACTCAAAAGTCTTATTTTTCCTCATAAGCTCCGTGAGACTATTTGCTACGCTGGCAAAATTTGGTACAAATCGGCGATAGTATGTGCACAGCCCAAGAAAGCTTCGCAATTCATGTAGATTCCGAGGTCTTGGCCAATCTTTTACTGCTTCTATTTTTTCGTTATCAGTGCAGATGCCCTTTGTAGTCACTTTATGTCCCAAGTATTTTACTTCTTTCTTGAATAATGCACATTTCTTAGGACTTAACTTGAGACCAGCGCCAGCTATTCTTCGGAAAACTTCCTCCAAATTTTTGAGATGTTCATCAAAGCCTTTTCCCAATACAATGATATCGTCCAGGTACACAAGACATGTTTTCCAGTGCAATCCTTTCAGTACCTGATCCATAAGTCGCTCAAAGGTAGCTGGAGCATTACATAATCCAAATGGCATCACCGTAAATTGCCAAAGACCATCGCCAACACTGAAGGCTGTTTTCTCCTTGTCTTCCTCTTTTACTTCGACTTGCCAATAGCCGCTTTTCAAGTCCAGTGTTGAAAACCATTCCGTTCCAGATAGCGAGTCCAGAGTGTCGTCAATTCTTGGCAATGGGTAACTATCCTTTTTCGTTACATCATTCAGTTTCCGGTAGTCAACGCAGAATCTCATCTTGCCATCTTTCTTTTTAACAAGTACTACCGGAGAACTCCATGGACTGACTGATGGTTCAATTACCCCACTGTCGCTCATTTCTTGTATAATCTGGCTCACCATTTGACGTTTCGCTAATGGAACGCTGCGAGGAGCCTGACGGATTGGCCTTGCATCACCGGTGTCAATGTGATGCTTCACAATATTTGTCCTGCCTGGTTTTGTACCATCCTTATCAAATATGCTAGAATACTTGGCAAGTAATTCTTTCGCCTTTCTTTTGTGATTCTCCTGCAGTTCTTCTGTCCAAGCATTTATTTCATCTGAAAGATCTGTATTGCTAGTAGAAACTTCTCCTTGGGATTGTTCGCAATTCATGATGATGTCAACCTCTTCGCATTTTCCCAATATAGCACCTTTGGAGAGTTTGATTGGTGACTTGAACTCATTAAGTACTCTTACTGGTAGTCGTCCATCTTCTTTTGTCATAGCCAGGGTTTTTCCAACAAGTACATCGGATTTAGTTTCTGTTTCTGCTTCGACAACCCACAATTTGTTTGTCCCACAATCTCCATCAATCTTTGCCCAAATAATTGCCTCGGACTTTGGCGGTATCTGCTGATTCTCTTCCACGAGCACTTTCTTACTGCTGCATCTCTTATCGTAGCCAAAATTTAGCGGCACCTCCAAGTTTTTGTAACTCATAACCTTGTTTTTCATGTCAATCTTAATGCCTTGGTCGATTAGGAAGTCCACACCAATTATGACTTCATCAACAATTTCCGCCACTATGAAGGTGTGTAGTACGACAACATTTCCAATTACAACTTCGCATGTAACTTCCCCTAGGACTTGGGTATCCTCGCCTGTTGCCGTACGCAATTTTGCTCCATACAATGGCCTTATTTCCTTCTTTACCAAGTCAGATCGAATGATGGAATGAGATGCTCCCGTATCCACAGTCAACATTCGCTCCATTCCGTCCACCAAACCACCAATAGTAACATTACTCGTGCTTCTTCCCAACTGAGAGACAGAGATTATGGGGCATTCCATTGTGGGGACCAGCCCACGCCCCTTTTGGCTGGCCCGCTTTAGTTTAACGACTCAGTTGATTTGGGCGCTTGTTCATACCCATCAATATTCCGCTTGCGCCCATCGGCAGTGCTGAACTTACTGGAACTATTGCTGCAGTGGCGTGCTATATGTCCTATTTTTCCGCATCTGAAGCATTTCACAGCATTACTTTTCTTTTTCTGCATTTCATTCAACGCCTCCCATATTTTGCTTAGTAAGTCTGGCGTTTCCACTTCCACACGATGAGCCTTGTAAATGGGCTTGCTTAATAGAGATGCCGTTTCCTGTGTCAAAGCATATGAGACCGTTTCAGCGAAAGTTCCTTTTGGGTTTGCATAGGTAGCCCGCTTCGTTTCAATATCTCGTATTCCATTGATGAAGCTTTGAATTTTCATTCTTTCGATGAATTCTTGAGGTGCTCCTGCGTTTGCCAAATGAGCTAGCCTCTCAATCTCAGAAGAAAATTCTTGTAACGTCTCATTTGGTTTCTGGAAGCGATTCTGCAACTCCATTTGATATATCTGCTTCCTGTGCTCGCTACCATAACGTCTTTCAATGGCACCCATAATTGCGTCATAGCTGTTCCTTTCGCCCTCGCTAGCAGTCTGTAATATTTCTGCTGCAGGTCCTTTCAATGCTACGAACAGGGCAGCGACTTTGTCCTCCGCACTCCAATTATTTACAACTGCCGTTTTCTCAAATTGTAGCTTGAATACTTGAAATGGACCACTTCCATCAAACGACGGAGGTTTTATCTTCTGTGTAGCAGTTGAAGCGACTGGACGACTTAGTTGAATATCCTGGAGACGGGCTTTCAATGCTTTTACATCGTCCTCTAATTTTTCTTGTCTTTCTTCAAGGACCTCCTTAACTTGTATAATTTTTGCATCCTGTGCCTTGAATTGTAAGGACATGCGTTCTTCTTGTGCCTCCAACTGAGCCGCAATGCCGGACCCTTGTGATGAAAGTACTGACTGTTGCAATTCCATTTTTGACGTTATCTGTGCCTGTTGTTCTTCGATTTTTGTCGACATCTGTGCCTGTTGATCTTCCATTTTTGCCGATATCTGTGCCTGTTGTTCTTCGATTTTTGTCGACATCTGTGCCTGTTGATCTTCCATTTTTGCCGATATCTGTGCCTGTTGTTCTTCCATTTTTTTCGACATTTGTGTCAGCACAGCCAATATCGAGTTCATGTCTACGTTTGCTACTGACTGTGGAGCCTCTTCCTTCTGGGTTTCTTCCTTTTGCACCTCTTCCACATCATCGTTGAAATCAAACTCATCTACATTAATGTTATATGCTTCCATAGCTACTCTTAACCTTGCCTGTAGTTCAATTTTATTGCCGGTGGTACTCAGGTTTCTCTTTTCTAACTCCCTTTTAAGTTCTTGGATTTTCAGATCATTTAACTTTGCCATTATTCTTATTTCGTTATCCTTGTCTCGTTATCCTTGTTTCCTTATCCTTGATTCGTTATCCTTGATTCGTTATCCTTGCTTCGTTATCCTTGGTCCTGGAATTTATTTAACAATTCCAATTCTGACACCAATTGTTACGTATTTGTCGATAGCTCGATTATTTCTATAGGGTTCGTATCGCTGAATTGTTAAATAAAAGTCTTTATTTACTTCTTAATTCACACTGCTTTATTTCACGACTAAAAAGTCTACACTTGTTTTACTTCACTTGATGTTAACACTTCTACGGTTAAATTACGACTGACTCTGGAGCGCCTGCTCGCCGCCTTATATAGTCTGTCAAACGCAATCTGGAAAATTCTGGCAACACTGGAAATTATCTGGTATCTTCTTCTAGTTCTGGCACTTTCCCTAGAGATGTGTTCAATCATTTTAGTGAATTAAGTGGAGAACCGATTATATTCGCCACAGTACATACGTGAAAAATTTAAGAAAAAAAGTCAAAAAGTCGACTTAAATCGATTATCATAGCCGACTAATCGACTTCGATAATCGAAATGATAAAAGTCGAGTTGAAAGTCTAAAATCGACTTTTTGCCGAGACGACCCAGCCCTAGTACTAGCAATCTCGAGTACTTACTCGAATACTTCATAAGTATTCGAGTACTCGAGTAAGCAAAATAAGGTATTTGAATACTTATAATCGAGTACTGATATCAAGTACTCAGTAACTGATTACGGAATCACTCAATTTCCCACGTTCACTTCTTTATTTTATATAGAAGGGAAACTGTTGTCGAAATTCAATTCCTCCATAGCAATCAATACTTCCCCCACTATGGGACAACACGAGAATGGAAAAATGGCAAATAACCCACATTCAACCATGAAGGAACTAGGAAGGAGTATGCAGGCGATCAGCTGACTTCTTCTTCAATCTTCAAAAACACACGAACACAAGCATTTTGTTTTTGTCAACATATGCCACACACACACACACACACACTAGCATTTCCATAGGTGGTCGACCTGTCAAATTCTTCTACATTGCTGTTTCCATGACATTTTATCGGCATGTGATAACCTTTATTATTGAATCATGCATTCAGCTAAGCACTGCTGTTTCGATTCTATACCGTCGGTGATACTGCAATACGTTCCATGTCACTTTTCACTTCTTCCTGAATACACCTAAATAACCTTTTTACACTTTTGTCAATCACATAGATTTTGCTTTTATATATAACTTCGCTTTTATATATACTGTAAAAATGTAAAAAACACCGCGAAAAGTCAAAAAATATATAGTTTTTTCTCCTTCCTCAAAAATTTAGTCACGGCGACATAGCACGTTTTGCAGTATCACCGACGATATTCTGTGGCTAAGGCCTTAATTTCATATATCAAATATTTTTTAAAATGGTGAATTTCAAAGACTGAAAATATATTATTTGTAACTCATAATCAACCTTAACTTAGTTTTTAATATCATATGTATGTATTTATTTTTATTTAAAGTGTACTATCAAAATATGTGCAAACATATCGAGCTCTAACCGCCAAAAAGTATAAGCAACAAAATTATCGTTTTTAGCTTTTTTATGGAAATTTCATAGTGGTGAAATGTGCCGTTTCGAAGCTGGAGACTAAATAAATTTCAATGCTGCATACAAACTGTATGCAAAGAAAATTAAAAAAAAACCTTCTCCTGTAAAATTTACTTTAAGTTAGATACACTTTTATGGCGGTTAGGGCTCGATATGTTCATATAAAATTCAGCATTTCGGTTTTGATGTCAATTAGTCAATATACATGCATACATATGTAATATGTATTCGAGTACTAAACCAGTACATAAGGTTACCGCAGTACGAAAACGCAACCCAGTGTTGTGATACGTAGGGAAAATTCCCGACATGTAGGGATTTTAGTCGGAAAAAAGTGACCGTAGGGAAAGAAGGACAGATTTTTATAAAATAGCTAAATGTAGGGATTTTTTGACAAAGTGAAATCAAAATTTCTATTCAAATTTTTTTCACTTCAACACTGACTGTCGATCTGAATAATGAAAATGCTGCGAAGACGAGTTAAATCGCGAACCCTTCAATGACGTAATTGGAGAGGGAATACCGTATAGTGAAGACAAGCCTTAAAACCTTTTATTGAACTACGAATAACACGATACTTTTAATCAGGGCATCGGAGCAAAAGATTTATTTGCTCTGGCTACGCTCTTAGCTCGCAATTTTTTTTTTGGTCTGAGCTCTGTTGTTGCTACCATTTTTTTTGTTGTTGTGATCAGGGATGCCGTTTGCTTGCTTTTCTTACTAAATAGCAGAGGAAGTTATATACTAACCCCTTTACTCACAAAAAATAAAAATAAAATTTATAAACCTGTAACAATGGAAAAATTTTATAAAAATATAACTTTATACAATTGTTAAAACACATTTTATTTTTTATGAATACCGGTCTAAAAGTATAAAAATTGTCAGTATCGAAAAAGTTCGAATTTGTTTCAACAAAAAAGTTATTACAGCAAATATTTTGCTCTTGGCTGAATACATGCGGCACTGTTGTTTCAAATAGATGTTTGCCTTTTAAATCACAACCAAATGAAAAAAGGAAATGCCTATATGACACTGCGTTTTTTCTCTGGTATAATTTATTTTATAGTTGTCAAATTGAAACAATTGTCCAAAAACTGCCGAATGCCAAAAAAAACCTACCGAAATACAAGCTGGCTCGTTTGTTTTTAACCGCCTATATGGTATTTTGGTGGTATTTCGTTTGGTTTTTTCAATATAGCTTGCTCGCTTGCACCAACGCAAAACTGTATTTGACCATCTATTTCACACAAAAAACCTTATAGAATACCAGAAAAAACGTAGTGTCATATGAGCTAAAGCAAAGTACTTATTTGACGCAATAACTTTGTTTATTATTTTTTTAGAAAAATGCTGTACCTATGATAGTATCAATGAAATGTTTCGCTCCTTTACATATTTATGTATATGCCTACGTGTACCTACCTATTAGGGATTCCAATTTTTCCGATTTTTACGATCCCGGGATTTTCGAGATTTTTTTTCTAATCCCGGCATCCCGGGATTTGGACATTAATTATACAGGCCGACAAAATTTCCAAAAAATTTTCTAACTCAAATAAAATTCTACTTTTCTAAAGGATTTCGGTGCCCTGAATCTGAATCTGAAGTCGGATTTTCGTTAATACTTGTAGGTTTGAGATATTTATGCGATTTTTTGCTATATTCACTGCTCAATCTGTTAAATTACTTACTTTCATTAAAAAATGATTGCAGCTATTGAAAGAACGATCAATTCTCTTGAAAACAGCGCTTTGCTTTCTCGGGTTTCTTATTTATATATCTAGAAATATATGTTTTTGTACAATAAGGTATTTTTCTTCGAAATCAACGGCAGTATTTGTAGCGCTGTTTTAATCGAAATCAAGTTTTGTAGCTGCTCTGCCGAACTATTTTTATTTCAGTATAGAATAATATATACATAGTAGGCCACTCATTGGAATTTTTGTTTCAGTCACGGAAAATTTAGTCGTATTTTCGATAAATTAATATAAATTAATTCACTTATTTCATTCTAACGCACAGTTTGTTGTTAATATAATAAACTGCCTAAAAGCGTGCTACAAAATTTTTATTTGCAATATTGCAAGTTACAAGCAAGGTATCCGAAAAAGCAAAACATTGTCTTCAAGAGAAATGATCGTGCTTTCAATAGATTTAATCAGTTTTTAATGAAAGTGGACAATTTTAAAGATATTGAGGAGTGAATATGGCCAAAAACCGCGTTTTTCGCCTCTTTGGACATGAATATCTCAAAAAGTGCACCGAAATCCTTTTGAAACGTAGAATTTTATTTCTGTTACAAAAATTTGTCGACCAGTATTATTTTCCCAGATTTGAGGTTGAAAAATTAAATATGTATATTTTCGAGAAACGCTACAACTTTAACATGCAAAGAAAAAATAGATTTTTATTGCCATTTTTTATTATTTCATTACTAACAAAATAAAATAGGAACGTAAAATCATGCGTATTATTTAATAACACTTAAGAGTTACTTTAAAAAACACAATCAACAAAGAAAATTAAATACATTTGGTGAACAAAACATTTTCCTTTATAGTTGGTACTTTTAGGATATTTGGATAATAAGGTTTGCGATCATTTGATAATTTCCAATAAAAATTTTTAGAATTTAACGACACACTTCGTTTAAGCGAATATTTCCAAGCTTGCCGAAAAATTCTGAAAATTAATGCAACTTCCGAAAATATTTAAAAATCGGAGGCACATATTTTGATATGAATTCCGAGAATGCAGCTGCGTATTTAATTTTAGTAGAGTAATGTAAAACTATCAAGTCTAATTAAAATTTTGTTTGCATTTTCTTCCACTATTTACTTTCCATATGGGAAAATTCCAAAAACCATTTGGGAAATAAATGACCAAAAATCACGAAATAGAAATTATCAAATGAATTTTACCACAAGAATTTAAAGAGCTCAGTAGTGGCTCTTGAAAAAAGAGTCACTACAGTGGAAAATGCGTGCGCAGATGTTCTCACTCTCCGTAGTGAATTGGCGGCTGCTCAAGCTCAGCTGTGTTCGCTTGAAAGTGCTGCTGTTTCTGCCGACGTCATAGTGAACGGAATCCCACAAAGTGCGGGTGAGTGTCTAACACAATTGTTTGCAAAGATATGCACCGCAGCAGAGCACAAAGCCCCACCTTTAAGAGATGCTTTTCGCGTTCTCAGTACCAGTGCTGTGAGCAAAAACAAACACAACAACAATGCTTGCCCAATTGTTTTTAAACTTTGTTCTGCAACGGACAGAAATCAACTCTTAAAAGCTGTTGCGTTATTTTGTAAGTCTCGAAAGAGATCAATTTTGGTATCTGATATTGGGCTGCCGGGCTATGGGGCAGTTCATATTCATGAAAGCCTGCCAAAAAAGGTCAGAGAAATAATGCAATACTCATCAGAGCTGAGGCGCAAAAATAAGTTGTTGTCGGCGTATTCAATTCGTGGCAAAGTTTTTGTGCGGCTTAAGGCGGGTGAAGGGCCAAAATTGGTGAGCAGTAGAGCGGAGGTGGATGCGCTTGTTGGAGTGCAAAAGCAGAAATCTTAGAAATAAGAATGTATTATGTGTTATGTAATCTTTGCCCTTTCTCTTCACCTATTTCTCTTAACTACATATTCTCTTTTTTCTGTTCTATACCTAACTATTTGTTACTACATGTGATCTTGCTATCTCCTCTCAACGCGTATGTTTGTTACCTTTGGTGGTTACCTTTTGTGGTTGTTTTCTCAGCATCTCTTGGACATAAAACCCAGTAGGAAATCGGCCTCCAGCATTGACGAAAACCACAAGGTAATGATAGATATTTTATGCAAACAGTCTGTAGGACTAAAAGTGGTACATTTTAATGCGCGGAGTCTTAATAGTGACAAATTAGATTATGTTAGGGATATTTTCGTAGAATCAGATGTAGATATTATCTGTGTTTCAGAAACATGGTTCAATGGCGAGATTTCTGACCATTATTACTGCATCCCTAACTACAATCTGTACAGGGTTGATCGAACTACCAAAAGAGGAGGAGGAGTTGCAATTTATTGCAAGTCTTCCTTACAATTAAGGGTCTTGTCTGAATCTAAAAATGCAGATACTGAATTTATTACTGTTGAAGTTACTGATAATGTCAAAAAGGTGCTTGTTTCTTGTGTGTACAATCCTAATAGGTGTTGTATGTTGGATATGTTCTTCCTTGAGTTGTCTTCGTTTGTGATTGATTATGAATGTATTGTTATATGTGGCGATTTTAATGTTAACATTTTAGTGAATGACTACATTTCTAAAAAGCTATTTGACCATGCAACATTTGCAGGTCTAACTGTAGTAAATCAGTCTGTTCCGACAAGATATGCACCAAACTCTAGTCCTAGTTTGTTGGATCTGTTTTTGACTTCAAGCCCTGACCATGTCTGCAAATATGACCAAATTAGTTTCATTTCTGACCACGATTTAATATTTTGTGCCTTAGATGTAGAATTTAATCGTCCTGTTAGTACAATTACGTCGGTGTATCGTGACTTAAAATCAGTAAATATAAACGGTCTTACAAAAACCTAACAGGTGTTGACTGGAGTGTATGTTGGTCTATTGAAACTGTAAATCAAAAAGTTGGTTTTCTAAATAATTTGTTGACAAATTTGTTTGATGTCCATGTCCCTCAACGTGTTGCTCGAGTTATAAATGTCTCTTGTCCGTGGTATAGTTGTAAAGTAAGATCAGTAATAAAAGTTCGTAATAAGCTATATACCAAATGGAAGAAAAGTCGGACTGAATTTGATTGGTTGCAATACAAGGCAACTCGAAACAAAGCTACCGCCATAGTTAGACAAGCGAAGCAAGCATACTTTAGTATAAAGCTAAACCCATCACTTCCATCAAAAGATCTGTGGCGCAACTTAAAAAGCCTTAGTGTATATGGAAAGCACACAAGTGAATGCAAGGTTAGTCCTGACGTGCTTAATGGTTATTTTATTAGTGCTAGCAATGGTGCCAAAAATCCTTTAGCTCAGAACTTTTCCACTTGTTTTAGACCTGAAAAACGTTTTGAATTTGAGTCTGTCACTGAGCTAGAGGTTTTCAAGTCCGTCATGGCTATCAGATCCAATGCCACTGGTGAGGATGGTATATCCTTGAAATTTATAAAACTAGTTCTACCATTTATTATAGGAACTGTTACACATATAATTAATCATTGCTTTACCACTTCGTGCTTTCCTGATCAGTGGAAAAAAGCGATTGTTATTCCTGTTGCGAAGAAAAATAACTCCGTAGAGCCTTGTGACTATAGGCCGATCAGCATCTTGCCAGTTCTCTCAAAAGTGTGCGAGTCTTTAATGGCAAATCAAATTTCATGTTTTGTTCAAAGAAATAACCTCTTATATCCACTTCAATCTGGGTTTCGACCTAATCATAGTTGCTCTACGGCAATGATAAAAATTATAGATGATATTAGATTAAACTTTGATAATGGTGACCTGACTCTGCTTTGCCTTCTTGACCTTTCAAAAGCCTTTGACCTAGTAAATCATGACCTACTTTGCATGAAGCTAAAACATATCTTTGGATTCTCGGATAGCTCTGTGAGACTCATGACAAGTTACCTTACAGGAAGAACCCAGAAAGTGGTGTGTAGTGGCATTTCATCTAACTCTTGTACTGTTACGTCTGGTGTTCCGCAAGGATCGGTGTTAGGTCCCCTTTTGTTTAGTCTTTTTGTAAACGATGTATTCTCTGTGTGCCACTACGTCAATGTCCATGCTTATGCTGACGATATTCAATTGTATCTATCTAGTCGCATTGGACTTGTTGATGACTTGTGTTATAGAATAAACTGTGACTTGTCTGCCATCTCCCAATGGGCTTCTAAAAATGGTCTGCGTCTGAATGTAGCAAAATCGTTTGTGTTGCCTGTGAGTAGCAGTAAGATTAATCTTTTTGATGTACCAAAACTTTTTGTTGGTGACAGTGTTTTGGCCTTTACTGAAAAAATAAAAAATTTGGGCTTTATTGTCAATTCTATGTTGAGCTGTTCTGATCATGTAAATAAAGTTGTGTGTAATGTTTATACTGTCCTTCGTAAATTAAAAATGTCAGCAACATTTACCCCTCAAGAGACAAGAAGAAAACTTGCTATGCAACTTATTGTGCCGCATATAACGTACTCTGAGCTGGTATATAGTAAACTTGATTCTGTATCGTACCGTAAAATTGATGTGTTGTTTAACAATGTTACACGTTATGTGTATGGTCTGAAGAAATATGATCATATTTCCTCGTTGAAAACAAAAGTTCTTGGGTGCAGTATTTTCCAATATATAAAATCCAGAAATTGCATATTCTTATATAAACTTATGGAATTTAAAACCCCGAATTATCTCTATGAAAAATTACAACTATCTAAATCATCGAGGCACCAAAACCTGATAATACCAAGATATTATTTTTTGTCCTCATCAAGACTCTTTTTCGTTAATGCTGTGAGGCTCTGGAATTCCATCCCTGATACTGTCAAGGCTATGCTGAGCAGAAGCAACTACAAAAGGGTGATTTACGACCATTTTACTTCTGCGTGAGGTGTATGATAGCAGCTTTCACAATTTTCAAGACTTTATTCCTGGACTTTCTTTTATCTTTTCTTTAATCTTTCTTCTATCTTCAATTATTTTTGTGTTTTTTTTTTTTCTTTTTAATTTTAAAATCAATTTAACTTTCTGTTATTATTTTTAATGGTTATTATAGTTTAAGTTTTAACTTGTTTAGTTTTTATTTGTTAATAACAATTTTCCTTGTTCAAATGTATGCCAACTTTATTTTTAGGATAAGATTTGTTGTAAAATAGAATTATACAGCTGATGTATTATAAAAGACATTGTCTTAAAATGCAGCCATGTGAAATAGGTTAAATAAATTGAATTGAATTGAATTGAATTCTAAAGGCTTTAAAAATACCTAACGTACGTTTCTTTACAACGCGTACTTCACGACAAAAAAATCTGATTATTAAAAAAAACATCAAAAATATTAATCCTTAGGGCCTTTTCACATTACTCGGCACGACATCGGATCGACATTTTTTGCTCGGTATTTTCAGCTTACCGAAACGATTCCGCGTTGCTGTGTTTTTCACACTTGTGGGAATACTTTCGGTGCGTAATCGGCAGAAAATAGGAAAACAAACATCGAAATTTGCAAAACAAAATTTTTAACTTCAACAAATCACTCAATAATAACAATAATGTCTTCTAGCGAACACGAAGACATTATAACTTGCTACATTTATAGCCGAAACGAGTTTTTTACTGACTTTGTTCTTCTTCTTTTATCACGCCGCAAAAATGTATGCAGTAATTCCTCAAATTTTACTGACCGGTCTTACCGCGTTGCGGTATACCGAATTTAATCCGCTCCGATTTCATGTATGCAACACTAATGTGAAAGTGCCAATTGAAATACATGTGGTCGGTAAGGTGTCGGTATACTTTCGGCAAAAACCAAAAATGTCGATCCGATACCGCACCGAGTAATGTGAAAGCGCTCTTACTTTGACTAATGGACTTTTTTATTCTGGCAAAAATGTCACACTTTCTTCGGGCTGTCACATTTTTTTGTTCTCTTCCACACAGACTAGGCATGGGTAACACTGCGCTGCGCGGCGCAATTGCGCTAACACCAACCCTGGCGTTATTGCGCTAACTCCGATTTGGGAAATGCGCCAACTCAATATAGCGCCAACCCAATATAGCACCAACTCAATATTGCGCCAACTCAATTTTGTAATATAAAACCGACTCAATTTCGTGCGCTAACACCAGCACCAATATAGAGCTAGTGTAAAATGGCGCAACCACAACGCCAATAACAGCACCGTAGTATATGTATACGTATGACACCGTCACAATTATGTATGCTTGATAGTGATCTAAGTGACTCTAATTTCCAGCATATTTTCACAAATATACGGAATATGTTTCCAAATGATTATGAAAATTTAAATTAATTGTGCCCTCGTAAATGTAAGCAGAATTGCGCCAAAAGAAATGAAACGGGGATGGTGAACAGTAACAAGCGAAAAAATGGTATTTATCGATTATTCCATGACAATTGCGCTAACGGTGTTATTGCGCCAGTACCGTGAGTTGGCGCCACGAGTGGCGCTGGAGTTATTGTATCAGCGCCAAAAAAATTGCGCCATTACCCATGGCTAACACAGACTCAACACTTTTTTAAGGCTGTTTGATCTATTGACAAAATATAAAACTGGCCCGACTACGGGGCAACATCTTCTGCTCTTAGCACATTGCATTATTTTTGTTTCATTCATCACATGAACAATGCAACATTTATAGGGCACAGGGCACATGTTGATAATGGTGCAATGTAATAATGCAACATTTTCATGCAGAATAGGAAATGCTATTAGTATACAGATCTGAGACCACTAAAAATTATATAAAATACAACTTTTCTTTGCTATAATAGGGGAATATTCTGTCTTTTTCTTATCCCAAAAATCCCGGGATAAAATTCTAGCGATCCCGGGATTTTCGGGGTGTCCAAAAGGGCGGGATCCTGGGATCCCGGGATTGGAATCCCTACTACCTATATACATATATATGTTACATACAACGCATTAATACATATATTTTTTTATTATAATAATTGTTCAAAACATTAAATCATGAGTATTTTATTGTAAATATTTTTGACTTCTTTGAGAGCCAGTGTGTATGCAGTATGCAGCAGAACAGCCGATTTTCATTATTTATTATAATAATAATAATAATAATAATAATAATAATAATAATAATAATAATAATAATAATAATAATAATAATAATAATAATAATAATAATAATAATAATAATAATAATAATAATAATAATAATAATAATAATAATAATAATAATAATAATAATAATAATAATAATAATAATAATAATAATAATAATAATAATAATAATAATAATAATAATAATAATAATAATAATAATAATAATAATAATAATAATAATAATAATAATAATAATAATAATAATAATAATAATAATAATAATAATAATAATAATAATAATAATAATAATAATAATAATAATAATAATAATAATAATAATAATAATAATAATAATAATAATAATAATAATAATAATAATAATAATAATAATAATAATAATAATAATAATAATAATAATAATAATAATAATAATAATAATAATAATAATAATAATAATAATAATAATAATAATAATAATAATAATAATAATAATAATAATAATAATAATAATAATAATAATAATAATAATAATAATAATAATAATAATAATAATAATAATAATAATAATAATAATAATAATAATAATAATAATAATAATAATAATAATAATAATAATAATAATAATAATAATAATAATAATAATAATAATAATAATAATAATAATAATAATAATAATAATAATAATAATAATAATAATAATAATAATAATAATAATAATAATAATAATAATAATAATAATAATAATAATAATAATAATAATAATAATAATAATAATAATAATAATAATAATAATAATAATAATAATAATAATAATAATAATAATAATAATAATAATAATAATAATAATAATAATAATAATAATAATAATAATAATAATAATAATAATAATAATAATAATAATAATAATAATAATAATAATAATAATAATAATAATAATAATAATAATAATAATAATAATAATAATAATAATAATAATAATAATAATAATAATAATAATAATAATAATAATAATAATAATAATAATAATAATAATAATAATAATAATAATAATAATAATAATAATAATAATAATAATAATAATAATAATAATAATAATAATAATAATAAATAATAATAATAATAATAATAATAATAATAATAATAATAATAATAATAATAATAATAATAATAATAATAATAATAATAATAATAATAATAATAATAATAATAATAATAATAATAATAATAATAATAATAATAATAATAATATAATAATAATAATAATAATAATAATAATAATAATAATAATAATAATAATAATAATAATAATAATAATAATAATAATAATAATAATAATAATAATAATAATAATAATAATAATAATAATAATAATAATAATAATAATAATAATAATATAATAATAATAATAATAATAATAATAATAATAAAAATAATAATAATAATAATAATAATAATAATAATAATAATAATAATAATAATAATAATAATAATAATAATAATAATAATAATAATAATAATAATAATAATAATAATAATAATAATAATAATAATAATAATAATAATAATAATAATAATAAATAATAATAATAATAATAATAATAATAATAATAATAATAATACTAATAATAATAATAATAATAATAATA